>CM019071.1:113151805-113584305 GCA_009667805.1 Leptobrachium leishanense | reverse complement strand
AATCATCAACCGCGTGTGAACCTGCGCGAACCATGCACGAGCTTACTGTACTTCACGCGTCCTATACTTAACATTATGAGTGCAAGTGCAAATGTGCGCTACGATTAACGTGGTATCACAATCTATTAGCGCAAATTACCGCATGGGCGTTAAAAGGAAAATCTTTGCGATTATGAAAAGCTGGTGCTAATGGCATATCTGAACAACCTGGTTAACCCCCCAAAAAAAACAGCCCATAAAAAGGAATGCAGCAACAATATAATGTATGATGGCAGGTGTGTGTGCATTATTACTGTAACATATGTGCTCATTTTGCATCATAGACGCAGAACCCGTCTACGATGCCTCTGGCAGACGAAATTCAGTTGCGTTTGATAGGTGTGTTTCTTCATTTTGATTGGCTGAATGGGTGCAAAAAACTGCGCGCGTAAAGATTTTTGCGCGAGACGGCACTGCGCCTGCATTTGTGCGCGTACTGTTTGCGAGCGCAATTGATCGGCGGATGAAAAAAGCTACGAGGATTTTAATTCCAACGGAGATTTGCGAGCGCAAAACTTTAACACTTAGCAAGGATTTTAGCATGGAGATTGTAATGTGGCCCTACATTAGCACCAACTGTGGAATAGAGCCCTTCTATTCTAATGCTCGTCAGGAAAGTTCATGAAAATACTATGCCTTTGGCAAATGTTTCCAGTTTTCGATTTTGTTTTAAAAACGGAAGGTGAAGGAGCTGCTAAATTCCTCAAGTTCCATCTACAGGACGTTTAATGCTAAACCTTGACATCATTTGTGTGTTGTGTAATCTTCCATTATAGGTCAATATACAGTATCGGAACATTATCCAGGTACTGGGGTGTAAAAATATATGTTAGTGCAGCATTATTGTTCACATTATAATTGAAATGGGAACAATATTGCTGCATTAACAAAAAAAAAGGTTATTTTATTTTTTTACATTTTTTTATTTTTAATTTTTCTTTTTTAAATTTTACATGGTCATGTTTGGTATCATTGGAAAGGCCATGCTAACCCCTAGCTGCCACGGATCAGAAGATAGTGGGTTCATTGGAACCCTCTATCTCCACCATAGGTGGCAGCTAGAGGTTAACTACCGAACTGACATCATCGCGCTATGCAATGGTTGAAGAGGCTGGTGTGATCTGCCACTTCCGCTCACCGTACGCAGTGGAAGACTGGGAACAATTTGTTTCAACAAACTGGGAACACTTTGTGCTTGGCTTCATGGAGTTCTGTAGACTCCAGAAGCCAATACCAGTGGAGGCACGTGCTCCCAGCGTGGAAGGCAATGTCAGGGTCATTGTTCACTTTATAAGTAAAAAGTGGACAATGCTGCTGCTTTACAACAACAAGGAACAAATTTATGTTATTTTTACATGGTCATGTTTGGTATCACTAGAAAGACCAGACCTGGTGCAAACAGGATTAAATTGTATTTAATACTAAGTGAGGTGATGAGAATGAATTTTTGTCTAACACATGTCGGGCCCTATTACAATCTTCGCGCAAACGTTTGCGCCGGTGCAAGAAAAATTAACGTGAGAGGTAAAACCCTTTGCGCTGAACGTCGTATTATATTTATCTGGCCACATTTATCTATGGTATGTCTAATTGTGTGATCATCATTTATTCATGTCCATATATATCTACCATTTACCCATGTCCACTGATTTCTTTATTTTCTTTTTACAGTTTCTCTTAAACCCATTGGCCCTCTGTCCATACAGACAAAAAATTAGTCAAGATATACAACCATTTACATGTAACTAATGAAGGAGTTATGTGAGGGAGGATGAGACACAATCGGCTGTGTGGTTAAAGGTTATATCCCTACTTGCAGACCACTTAAACCAGACACAAAACAATAAAGGGTTCAGAATTTCCTCTCACAGGACTGATACATGGCATTCACAGCAAGATGTGAAGAAAATCTGGAGGGAGCAAGCACCACATCTTACAAACCAGAAAAGAAGACTGACAGATAAGAAAAGAAACAATTTGCAGCTTGTCGGTCACGACTTTAAGACCCATTAGGATTGTACCTGGGATGTTTCATGGTTTGACCTGGATTTTTAACCCTAAACATAAAGTGAATGTGAAGGTTTGCAGAACCGAACAACCCTGAACCCTTTCTTCACATTCAACAAACATCCAGTGACACTTTGCATGAGGATAAGCAGGAGGTCGTGTTTAATAACTTGCTGGCTAGCACATATGGATAGTCATTGCGTAATATCTTTCTGATGGGTTGTCTAAGGTTGGGTTTCTCAACATTTTTCCGGTTAAGTACAGATGAGGGGTACTTTCTTTTTAAGCAAGGTACACCTAATGCAAAGCATTTGTTCAACACATTTTCCTAATAGACTGTAAGCTCCTATGAGCAGGGCCCTCTACACCTCTCGTTTCCATTCTATGTCCGTTTATATGTATTTCGTTCCCTCTGGTTATTGTAAAGCGCTGCCGAAACTGTTGGCGCTATATAAATGATGACGATAATAATAGATGTGATTTTAAATATAACAGGTATTTAGTGTATGTTGTGAAACGCTGAGTCGAGAGATAATATTTAGAACAATCTTGGTAATTTTTTAACAATTTCCCAAGTTTTCTCATTCCATTTATAACATCAAGAAATAACGTGTTTATGGATTCAATGGAAAAAACAGAATTGAGAATCATATTAATGGTTCAAAGGTGGTGAGAGAGTTACCCCAGGTCCACATTAAATTAATGGGGTCACAGCTACAGTGATTTGAATTGGCTCTGTACACTAATATTGGGAGTTGCATAATAACCTGCAAGCTCAGTTTATTATTTTGAGATGCACATAATGGGATTTCAATCTTTTTATTATATTTTGATTGCTATTATAAAGACACTATTCCCCAATTTATCAGTTCACATTCTTCAGACAATCATATCCCAAAAAGAACAACTGGGTACATTTTTGGCTATTATTAAAACGCTTCAAGTTAGCACATCATATCCTTCAAACAGACAAAAATATCCCAAAAAAGATCAACTGGGTACATTTTTGGCTATTATAAAGACACTTCAAGTTAGCACATCAAACAAACAAAAATATCCCAAAAAAGTTCAACTGGATACATTTTTGGAAATTATAAAGACACTACTCTTCAGTCTAGCAGATCATATCCTTTGAGCAGACAATCAAATTCCAAAAACATCAATTGGGTACATTTTTGGCTATTATAAAGACACTTCTAGTTAACACATCATATCCTTCAAACAGACAGTCATATCCCAAAAAGATCAACTGACTAAAAACATTGGCTGTTACAAACACCCCATTCTTCAACTAATCAAACCAAAGCCTTCAAAAAGACACTCACATCCCAAAAAGTTCAACTGGGTACATTTGTGGCTACTATAAAGACACTACTCTTCAGTGTAGCAGAAAATATCCTTCAAGCAGACAATTATATCCCAAAAAGATCAGCTGGGTGCCTTGAGAATGGCTAGTGCCCTATGCAGATGCCACCCTTCAAAATAAATGCAGTTTTACATCCCAAAAGCATCTACTAAGATCTTCCCTTTTCTCAGTGGGAAACATTACAGGTCATTTAGCATTATGATTGAATGGGATGAATAAGGTCCAACACAAAATATGTTTAAATTATTTTCAAAATAGTACATATCTTACATATTCCTTTTTAAGTTCTGAGAATACAGACATCTACAAAGTTCTGAAAACCTAATTATCTCATTTATATAGATATTATTTCAGCACCTGAGGCTTTTTTAAATGTCTTCCAATGTACATAACAAATGTATCAAGTGCTGTAAATGTTTAGACTCCATTTAGTATACCATTAACCTATGCACTCAAAGGGAAATGTATAACATGTATTCTTCATTTAACTTTCATCCCATTTGTAACATCCCTATAGCTTTCAGAAGACACAAGGGTTGCCATTCTCTCATGTACACCCACATTTGCCAATGCCAGGCAGATCCTCCTCTGCAAATAGCAGAGGGTGTGTTGCAGGAATGCTGTTTATAAATATAAACAAAGCATTAATAATCACACAGAAGAAACCTTAAACCTTGCACTGGCAATTCTGTTTAGTATCCAGTAGCAAATTGTTACAATAATATTTAACATAAACATGATGATAAAGCCTGGAAGAGTAGGATGTTAAATCTAAAACATTTTTAGGGATTTTAAAGAACTGACACTTTCCAGAAGAGCTTCACCTCTTCCTGATACAGTACAGGTTTGGCAGAATCATACAGATAATATTAAATAAACAGTGAAGCTTCCTCCTACCTTGCTGTTAGCTGTCACTGTGCTGAATGTCAGAGAGAGGAACAGAAAAAGTTTAAATCCCCACATGGCTGCTGCTGGTGATGGTGATGTTGGTTGTATCTCAGTCCCTGGTGATAAATAGACTCATGTGCTGGGAAGTAGAGGAAAGTCTGGGGCTAGTGCAGATAAATAGGAGGGTTTGGCTTGGACAGATTCCTGCTGCTCTGCCTTTCAGCTCTGATTGTGAACTGATTGAGCTTTGCTGCCTTAGATTCTGTGAAGCTGGGAAGGAGGAGCATGGAGCAACACCTACTAACAGACAGAGCCATCAGCACATCCATTCATTGCAATTCATGCTTAGTGATCAGGGCTAGAAGGGGCCACCATAACATTTGGTTAATAATTACAAAGAACTGAATGTAAGGGGTATTCACTAAACCAGTAATTGTAGATGATTAAAAAAAAAAAACCCTGCACATTCTAGGGGGAAAAAAAAACCTGCAAGTGTAGTGTATTGATGGGACACTCTAACCAAAGAGGGAGGGGTGAGAACCAGAGAGAATAAAGGAACACTATTAAAAAGAGAGCTGGTGACAGCCTCTGCCCAATTATTTATTTACTTATTTTTGTTGATGTTACTTTTTGTTCGTTCGCCAGGGGCAGCTCGTCCTCTTCAGCTTCAGGGTCTCCTGAACCTGGAAATCCCTGAAGCTTCTTAAAACAATTTGTGTCCCTTAGGCAACTTGCTTAGAGTAGGAGCTGCAAACTGCGCAGTGCAACAGGACTTGCAAACTTTACATTTGCGCAGAACGATGGATCGGAGCTGTGTGCCTTCGCACACATTCCATTGGCTGCCTATCAGAAACCAATCGCTACAGCGATTGGTCACAGAGAGAGTGACGTTGGCACGCTGTCTCCGTGTTGATGACACTGGTGATCAATCTGGTGATGGCAACTGGGAAATTAAAAAAAATCAAGGCAGCTATAGATAAGGGGTTGTTCAAAAACAGCCAAACTTGCCACCGAATTGCACCGAACTGTGTATTTCACCGTACGGTGCAATTTCATGGCAATTCGGCTATTCAGAAAGCTTGCATTTCATCAGATATTGGCGAATTGCCAGGGAAATACCATGCAATTCTCTTTAAATCGCCGCAAGAAATACCATGCAATTCTCCTTAAATCGCCGCAATTCGGCAACCTTAGGTGGCAGTGAAATTGTCCCATAGAGAAGTAATGGTTAATCTATTCAGAGAACACTGAATTGCACCAAAATGTTGACAAAATGCCCAGATTTTCGGTGATTCAATTCAACAGGTTTAAACAGGCGAATCCCATAGGATTCAATGGGAAAAAAATTAACATTTTTATTATTTGATCGCCAGCGTTCAGCAGATCCCTTCAGCGCACTTTGGGGACCCTGAGGTTAATGCTGAATTCACAGCATGGTCGGCGGATTGAACTCGCCGAAGTGCGCCAAACCAAATTTTGGTACTCTCTGAATAACCCCTTAAGTGTGCGTTCTTTTGATCGGTCTATAAGTTTCCTACCCGCTTGCATGTCTTTTTTTTATACAAGTAGCATTGCTAATATACATTTCCAAAGCAAAAAATACACTTCAGACACTATTCTGAAATTAAACCGGTTTGGGGTTGTACTCCAAATAGTGTAGACATGAGAAATCAGGTTCAAAAACACCTGATAGCCAATCAGTGCCTTCTTCACTGCCATCATAGAAACATAGAAAATGTCGGCAGATAAGAACCTTTCGGCCCATCTAGTCTGCCCAATTACATGGATACTTTACCTGGATTTATCTTTTGTTTAGGATAGCCTTATGCCTATCCCATGCTTGCTTACATTCAATTACTGTTTTGGCCTCTACCACTTCAACTGGAAGGCTGTTCCATGTATCCACCACCCTCTCAGTAAAATAATGCTTCCTGATGTTACTTTTAAACCTTTGCCCCTCTAATCTAAGACTATGTCCTCTTGTTTTGCTACTTTGTTTCCTTTTAAATATACTCCCTTCCTCTACCTTGTGGATTCCCTTTACGTATTTAAATGTTTCTATCATATCTCCTCTGTCTCGTCTTTTTTCCAAGCTGTACATGTTAAGATCATTAAGCCTTTCCTGGTAACTTTTCTCCTTCAAGCCGTACACCATTTTAGTAGCCCTTCTCTGAACTCTCTCTAAGATGTCTATATTCTTCTGGAGATACGGTCTCCTGTACTGCACACAGTACTCCATGTTAACAGATTGGAATGTTCGAGCAGCAGGATGATGTTCCACCTTTCCCAAGACACAGCCAATGTGCTCTAAGCATACCCACTGCCTCATCAACTCATGACATCCAGACTTTTAATTGAATAATGACTAACGTATCACCACAAGTTGCAATATGAGCTTCTGCACTAGCCATTGGCTTACAATTGCCAGTTCTCGAAATTTCAAAAATTTGAGAGTGAATAACAGGTAAATAGATCCTGGAAATCTCAAAATTCCCTGTGAACTGTGGCTGCCTTTTGGGTCCATGATCTCATTAACATTATAAGTATATGAACCCACACTCGTCGACAGGTGCGATTTGTTACACATGCCCCCTAAAATGAAGTCCATGTTAAAAACCCGGTAATTAAAATTAGCTTAGTGCGGTTCAAACAGGAGCAAAATAGGCATTGGGGGGACGACCCTATTTGTCTCCAACAAATTTACAAACACAACATTACAAAAGTGCAGAAAAAAATCGAAGTCCACTAAGAACTGGCCACAATACTAACTGTAAAGTGCCGATCCTTGACTATGTGGCCCCATAGAAAGTCAAATTAAGACTTAGCGACTTTTCTTTTGTTTTATACATGTTGCTGGGCTGGATGCATTTGGTGGTTGCAGCCGCCCCATCGGGGAATAGGCGCGACCCCACCCCTCCTGTACTATGTATGTTTTATTGTACCTCCAGCAAGGTCATCATTGCAGCTGTTCCGCTCCGTATCTTTGTTTTTTGATGCCAAGGCGGATTTGTTTCTGGGAGGGCATTAAATAAAGGCCCACCAGTCTAACTCATGACTGAAAAGCAGCATGAGCAGTGATGGTTCGCTACACAGCAGCCTGTGGCTTAAATTTTGGGTAGGACTCACCCTCATTAGAGGTGCCTTGATATTTGGCGGGTGAGTTTACACTCTTAATGGCTATTAATAGAAATCAAAGCCTATAATTGTGTTTTGTTTCACACAGTATAATGGGAATAAGCGCAGATGACATATTTTTTCTTATGTTTTATACATGTTGCTGGGCTGGATACATCTGGTGGTTGCAGCCACCCCATCGGGGAATAGGCGCGACCCCACCCCTCCTGTACTTAGCGACTATTGGGACTGGTCCGATTTAAACTGTGCAAATATTGAGAAACGCCAATTGGAGTGACTACTTTCTGCCGATCGACAGATCAACAAGGACAGCAATCCTGTGTCCTTAATTGAGAAGGAGACACCCAGAGTTAGGAAGATGGACGTGAGCAAGACTGACAAGCTTGACATGAATGTCGCCAAAGTCACAAACTGAAATGTCTCTAAGAACAAACAAATGTATTTAACATAAAGATAACATAAGTAATAATGGATTCTCACCTGTGAGATTGTGCATGCAGTCATCCAAACTCACACAGTGAGTGTCGAGCTAAACCACCTAGTCCGGCCCCTGAGGTTCGCTCTTTGCTTGGCAGTTACGCCCACTAGCAATAAGCTCAATCTCAAGGAACATGCAATGCATATGATTTTACAGTTTCTATTTGCAACAAGGATGGATGACTCCCATCGTAACCACCAAGGCAATCAGAGAATCTTGTCCAACGTGGGGAAAATAAGGCAATTCTAGCATAAAATTGTAAAATGACTGACAAGACTTTCCATGGTTATTTTTCCATTCTTAGAACTTCACCTCTAATTGCCTTTATTATTTATTGACTTATTGTATCAATAACAAAGGATGATGTAATATTCAGTACATATGCATACCAAAATACAACATGATTATTATTTATTATTTGTAGAAAATGTCACAATAATCAAATGTGTTGATTTCTTTTTCTGCACATTTGCAGTATGTGTCTAATAATATGGAGAACTTGTGTTATATGCCACCATGACCAGGGGTCAAGTTGAGCAGAAACGCATGGGAACGCAGTTCCTTGACTATTTTCTCAGAGGGGATGCAGTTCCTTTGGGACTGCACACGGAGAAGCTTTTATTAGGTTCCAATCATATTTTTCCTTATTAAGACACCTTAAATTTATGTTATGTATTACAATTATCATAAGGATTCAATAAAACCCAGTCTATCTTTAGGTTTAAATATTGATATCAAATAACATGTGGAAAGGTGGGTTAAGTGTAACATGAAGAGTAGAAACCTTGGGGAGTTCACACACCTATTTTCCAGGACTAAAACTAAGGTTTTTCCCATTGTAATGTCAGCTGTCCAATAGTTGAAACCATGCTTAATCAACATCATTGTTTGATTGTTTATGTTGTAATGCACCATATGTAACGTATTATTTTTTTTTTATTCTTCTGGGACTCATTTAAGGTCACAAATTCTTGTTATTGCAAATTTCGTGTTCTGAAGTTTGAACGTGATTTATGTTTTAATTGCACATTTTGTTCCCGAGGGAATGGGTGGGGGCTGTCGGGACACACTAGTTGCAGTTTCAAACCATCTTTGTTCTCCTTTTTAGGGGCAGGACCATGAAAAATGGATTTCGCAAACTAAGTGAATAAGTGACACATAAGATTCAGTCACATGTATAAAACTATTATTTTACTACCAGGAAGGATACATTGAGATTTCTCTTGTTTTCAAGTATGTCCTGGGTGGCGAGTATGTACTGTTAGGTGTCTTGCCCAAGGACAATAACTGGAAAGGTGCTCTGGCCTTGATTCAAACCCGTGTCTCCACGTTTATATAGCAGTGACTACACTTCAGAGCTCCATGCAGCATCAGTTGGAGAGACATCATTGAGACATATTCCTAGCTTATTTTTAAAAAAGTGTTAACACCTTGCTCATCATGCCCAGGGTGCTAAAACCTTCTGGAGCCCAAATGCAAATTAAATTATTTTGCTACTAACAAATTTCAGCTACTGCTGATTGCGTATACACAATATCTTTAATATAGTTTTAAAGTGGAGTGTTCTGCATTTGGCATGATGTTCCTATGTATTACCAAACAATTGCATTATAACCCAGAACCCGTATTCACACCAGTGCGCATCATTATGCCTAGAGATGGCAGTATCCTCCCTTTGTGCAAATACAAGTTTTACAAAACGGTATTACATAGTTACATAGTTATATAGGCTGAAAAAAGACATGCGTCCATCGGGTTCAGCCTCTCCCACATAACCTACTGCTGTTGATCCAAAAGAAGGCAAAAAACCCAGTCTGAATGCTTGCCAATATGCAACATACTGGGAAAAAATTCCTTCTTGACCCCAGAATGGCAGTCAGATTTCTCCTTGGATCAAGAAGCTTTTACCCACATATTAAATATTATAACCCTTAATATTCTGTGTCTGCAGGAAGTCATCCAGTCGTTTTTTAAAAGTCTGTACAGACTCTGACCCAACCACCTCAACAGGCAGAGAATTCCACAGCTTTATTGTTCTCACCGTAAAATAACCCTTCCTATGCTTTAAGCTAAATTTTCTTTCTTCCAGTCTAAATGGATGACCCCTTGTCCTATGTATAGTCCTGTTAATGAATAGGTTTCCAGACAATGGTTGATAATGGCCCCGTATATATTTATATAAGGTTATCAGATCCCCTCTAAGGCGCCTTTTCTCTAAACTAAACAGGTTTAAGCTTGTTAGTCTTTCCTCATAACTTAACCCTTCCATCCCCTTATTAATTTAGTTGCCCGTCTCTGCACTTTTTCTAGCGATATAATATCTTTTTTTAAGACAGGTGCCCAAAATTGCACGGCATATTCAAGGTGCGGCCTGACCATTGATTTATACAGAGGCAAAATTATGTTTTCATCCCGTGAGTGAACTCCCCTTTTAATGCATGCCAGTACTTTGCTGGCCTTGGCGGCTGCTGTTTGACATTGCACATTGTTACTTAGTTTGAAGTCTATGATTATTCCAAAATCCTTCTCCTGCTTGGATTTCCCTAACTCCGTACCATTATAGGGTATATTGTGGATTCCTCAGCGAGAATGGTGTACGGCTTGAAGGAGAAAAGTTACCAGGAAAGGCTTAATGATCTTAACATGTACAGCTTGGAAAAAAGACGAGACAGCGGAGATATGATAGAAACATTTAAATACGTAAAGGGAATCCACAAGGTAGAGGAAGGGAGTATATTTAAAAGGAAACAAAGTAGCAAAACAAGAGGACATAGTCTTAGATTAGAGGGGCAAAGGTTTAAAAGTAACATCAGGAAGCATTATTTTACTGAGAGGGTGGTGGATACATGGAACAGTCTTCCAGTTGAAGTGGTAGAGGCCAAAACAGTAATTGAATTTAAGCAAGCATGGGATAGGCATAAGGCTATCCTAAACAAAAGATAAATCCAGGTAAAGTATCCATGTAATTGGGCAGACTAGATGGGCCGAAAGGTTCTTATCTGCCGACATTTTCTATGTTTCTATGAGAAGAAGGTACAGTTTTGGTGTCCCTCTGTAAAATGTACAGTTGATATAAAAACAGAAATCCCTCACCCGCTGAGATGACAAACTGTGTTCTGAGACTGTAATGTTTTCGTTTTGTTCTGTTTATGTTTTATGTGCTATTTTTAAAGTAGTTTCCCTATGTGCCTTTCATTATTACTCATTATGATTATGGTTCAGAATTCCTGAAAACATCTTTATGCCTATATACAAAACAGTTAGCCACACTACTTCAGGATATATACAAAAAACGTATAAGATATACATAACTTAAAACGCACCCTCGGATGGCTCCTCCTCTTCATCCAGACATGAATTTTTTCTCAGGGCGTTGCATATTGGCGAGCACTTCAGACTGGGTTTTTTGCCTTCTTTTGGATCAACAGCAGAAGGTGATGTGTGAAAGGCTGAACCTGATGGACACATGTCTTTTTCCAGCCTATGTAACTATGTAACCACAAGATATGAAATATGAGATCGGGTGCACTAAAAGAGATCAAATTGGGTGCAGAGTGTAGCATAACATGAACAAATTTAAAAAAAAAACCCTGCTAAAAAAGTGCTTACAGGATAAAATAATATATTAAGCATATCATTATACTCAGCTCCCTCTCCCATCCGTCTTTAGATATTCCCATTCCCAGTTGGAATTATCACAGCGCTGGAATACTTCTCCGGGACCTCTTGCTTGTATCAAGAGTGATGTAGAAGTCTTCAAAAAATGCTCTCACGATTAACTCATGAATTACGAATTTATTTAAAACAGTTAAAACAAATGAAATAACAGCATCGTCCGACGCGTTTTGTCTGCTTGACTTTCTCAAGGATAAAGTCAGAAAGACGAACGTCAAGCAGACGAAACGCGTCGGACGATGCTGTTATTTTATTTGTTTTAATGGTTTTTAATAAATCCGTAATTCATGACTTAATCGTGAGAGCATTTTTTGAAGAATCAGCAAACATCACTCTTGATACAAGCAAGAGGTCCCGGAGAAGTATTCCAGCGCTGTGATAATTCCAACTGAGAATGGGAATATCTAAAGACGGGTGGGAGAGGGAGCTGAGTATAATGATATGCTTAATATATTATTTTATCCTGTAAGCGCTTTTTTAGCAGGGGTTTTCAATTTGTTCATGTTATGCTACACTCTGCACCCAATCTCATATTTCACATCTGTATGCTCTCTTATTTAATGAAATCACTGATGAAAATAGTATCAAAATAAAAAAGATGGGAATATGTAGATAGCCCTGGTATATAGCGTAACTACTGTGTGAGGATTTATGACTACATACAGCCATAATGTTACATAACATTTGCTTCTTTTTGGAAGCTGCAGTACTAAAAATGATACATGGACCTTTTTTAATTATATATATAATTAAAGAATTGAGTATTGTTTAAATGAATGATTTGATTATCAGGTTTTGCACAAGTGAACTATTTTGATGGGATATATACAGTGACATGATTTTAGCATCTGTTGTGTATGTTGTTTGTGGATCTTGATCATGACCAGTTCTAGATTTTAAATTATCACTGAACTACAATAAAAGTTACATT
This sequence comes from Leptobrachium leishanense, assembly GCA_009667805.1. Taxonomy (NCBI): domain Eukaryota; kingdom Metazoa; phylum Chordata; class Amphibia; order Anura; family Megophryidae; genus Leptobrachium; species Leptobrachium leishanense. Next base: position 113,571,786 of record CM019071.1, on the reverse strand, counting down.
TTATCATTATTACTTTTTCTTTTTCAATTGCTCTTAGGTAGAAACAATGGCCCACCTATGCGTCAGGTGGACCAGTACGTCTATATATATAATATGTTTCACCAACGGTATATGACAAATTTATAATTTTCCCATTAGACTACTTTATTCGACAAATATTTGTTATCATGGACCCAGGTCACCAGGAATCCGTTCTGGGCTTTGCACACACCTGTAACGAAATAAAATATAGCTATGTGCTGTGTAATGTATATTATTATTCTCAACTATCACTTATCCTGTTATACAGTGAGTCTGTTTTTATACTAAAAGGCTTTGAAATGCACATGTTCCAACATCTCACATTTGGCAGACAGGAAAGCAAGATGCAGGCGTAAGCTTGGCGTAATGTGTATCGTGACTTGTATATTGTCATGCCCCCTGCCAGACATCACAGGAAAACCACAGATAGAACCATGCCAATACCTGACTCAGCAGCACCTATTATGACTTTGACAGTGTTCCCAGCGGCGTAGCGTGGGTTGTCAGCACCCGGTGAAAGGCAAGAATTGTGCGCCCCCCCCAACTTGTGGACACAGTAACACACCGTGATACCCTTCCACTGGTAGAGTATTAACCCCCTTTATCCCACAAGCACATTATGATTAACAAAATACTGATATAATAAAAATATTAAACACACATGCCCCTCACGCTACCAGTCACCCTGTCCCAGTATACCCTAACATAGTTCCACTCTCACACTATTCCCAGTCACTTTCTCCCAGTATCCCTAGTCACACTCTCTCCCAGTATCTCCACACTCTCTCCCAGCACCCCCCACTTTCACCCAGTACCCCAGTCACTCTCTCTCTCTCTCTCTCTCTCAAAGTACTCCCAGTCACCCTCTCCCAGTATCCCGCAGTCACCCTCTCCCAGTATCCCCAGTCACCCTCTCCCGGTACCCCCTTCACTGTGTGTTGGTAGCCTACCTGCGTGGATTTTCTGGTGGCCTGGGGGGGAGCTGTCCAGGGGACCCAGTGGGGACCAGATTTTAAATGTGCTGCAGGGCAGCGACCTCCATCCCTCCTTCCTGTTCAGCGGCTGCAGGTCTGCCAGGGGCGGGCACAGGGTTTCAAGGGGGGGTGACAAGCATGGTACAGGGTGTTCTGTCTAATAATGCCGCGCTGATTCACGTGACTCATGTCAGGGCTAAGGAGGAGTCGGGACAAGACCAGAATTCTCTGCCTGGCTCCACCCTTCCGGACGTGGGGCACTAAGTCTCCGCTGGTGCCGCAAAACAGGCAGCTGCCCATGCAAGGGCCTCTCACGGACACCTTGCTGATCCCTGCTGGGAAATATTAGGGGTTCAAATTTCTTTTGAAAATTTGCGCCCATAAGAAAATTGCACCCAGGGCGACCGCCCCCAAGGCCCCCCCACGCTACGCCACTGAGTGTTCCATCCCAGGTTTTCAGTCTGCTGGATTCCAACCGGGCTTTTCTTGTACCTCCTGGTCTTTCTGTGCCCCAGCAGACTATTCCAGGTACACACACAGCTTGATGGACTCACTTTAGAAGGGAGACAACCCCTACAACAAATCTGGGCTTCTGCACTGAATGTATTCATTCACACCTGAAGAGCACCCTGAAGCCTGTGTGCGCCAAGTAACCTGCTTCCTAAGCAACCTGGACCCTGTTTCCTTGTACCTCCAGTCTGTTTACACAGATTCCTATAACCTCTACATCTCCAGTCATCCCAAGACCACAGCCCTGCGACTTGAGTTTCTCCTGTGCCATTGTGCGAGTTCTCAGTGCTTGTGTCCACTGTCTGCGCTATCCAGTCCTGTGCCTGTCCTGTCAAGATGTCTGCTCTGCAGCCCAGTTCTTGCCCTGCCCAGCTGTCTGTTGCCTATCTTGTTTCCTGCCCTCTCCAGCTGTCTGTTGTCCAGCCAAGTTCTTGCCCTGCTCAGCTATCTTCTGTCCAACCCTGTTCCTGGCCTCTCCAGCTGTCTGCTGTCCAATCCTGTTCCTGCCCTCTCCAGTTGTCTGCTGTCCAGCCCTGTCCAGCTGTCTGTTGTCCAGCCCTTTTTCTGTCCTCTCCAGCTTTCTGCTGTCCAGTCCTCTTCCTGCCCTCACCAGCTGTCTGCTGTCCAGTCCTGTTCCTGCCCTCACCAGCTGTCTGCTGTCCAGTCCTGTCCCTGCCCTCTCCAGCTGTCTGCCGTCCAGTTCTGTTGGTGCCCTCTGCAGCTGTCCAGTCCTGTCCCTGACCTCTCTAGCTGTCTGCTGTCCAGTTCTGTTCCTGCCCTCTGCAGCTGTCCAGTCCTGTTCCTGCCCTCTCCAGCTGTCTGCTGTCCAGTCCTGTTCCTGCCCTCTCCAGCTGTCTGTTGTCCAGCCGTGTTCCTGACTTCTCCAGGCCCAGCCCTGCTCTATCCTTGGCCCAGAGCTATTCCTTCTGTATTTATTTGCACCAGTTGTTTTCTTTTTCCTTGTTTACCTTGTTCCTCAAACCTTTAACGTTGGGACAGCGTGCAAAGCAAGTGTGCCTCCCTGACAACTCCCCTGGCCTGCCTCCCTTCCCTGCTTGAACGAAGCAGGTCGACTACAGCCAACTGCAGCAAACGACCCTTGGAAAGGGAGGCGGGCAGCATTTACCAGCGCAAGGCCAAAAAAAAACCACCAAACACATGTCAACAACCTAAAGGTGAACGGTTTTGCCTTCATAATATACAATCTGTATATAAGGTGTTTAGCAAATTTATAGATTATGTTTAAATTCTAAATACAATCTATTAAAAAATATACCAATACTAAAAGAGTAATAAAAAAGTAGTTACATAATATATAGGTTTTTGAAGGATGGGGAATGATATAAAATTGGACTGAAACACATTGCTCAGCAAGACGCATCATTGGCTCCATTATTGATACATTATATTAATTATGCTTTATTATTTTTTTAATCTATGCAGTTACTATAGAATTCGCTATCATCTATATAATTGTTAAAATATTTGTTCAGAGATATACAAATAATTATTTCTTCTGTATGAAAATGTACTGGTTGATCTACTTTTATAGATTTGCTTCTGTTCAGCTTTTAAATTGAGGTCAAAAGCCATACAAAGCATGCACCTGAAGAAGTACTGGTAATCAACCCCAGGTTTTCTATTGCCCCAGGGATAATGTCAAATAAAATTAACAAGGTAAAAAGCCGATACTATTAAAAAAATAACTAAGTAACAATTTAATGACATTTATGAAAATTCATTCGATGACTTCTAATGGAATATATGTGCACGTAAATAAAATCTGTAATAATTTAAACTACCACACAATCACACAATGGTTGAGGTACTTCTATGTTCAAAATATACAATACTAGAGGTAGCATAACCGAATGATAAATATATATATGTTACGGTTAAAGTCCAAAGTGCGGTTAATTTTAGGATTACCCGGGTAATCCTGACATTACCCAGGCGTCATTAGCAAAAATCCAAAGTAAAATGAAATTTCAAACTTTATATGGGTAATCTGCAAAGTATTCAAAGGCCTCTATGTACTCCGGTTTCCTGCTGTGTTTTACCCGGGTAAAACGCGCATTACCCTAGTGTTGCTGGATAAAGTGCGATGTGCAATTAAACATCGGGCTTTATCCAGGTAAGGCTAGGGTCAGACGAATGCATTTTTCACGTCGTCCGTGAAAAAGTGCGTTTGAACGAATGGATGTATTTTTTTCACGGAATACGCGGTAGCGGTCATACGATGCGCATTTTCGTCCGTGATTTTATACGGATCATCAATAAAACACTTTTTGCGTCTGGACGTTATGTTGGCCGGACATTAGCAGCCTCTGACGTCTCCTTATCATGCACACACGCCGCTAGCGGACGCAGAACACTCTGTACGTCAGTACTAACGGTTTCACATTCTCGAAAAAATGCGTTTGTTTGCCGCTTGCGTTGCCCGGCCAAACTTTCGTGCGGCAGTACTTCGTGTATTGCCTGTCATTGGCCGTCATTTGCTGCTACTACGGCCGTGATAAAGTGCGGCTGCACACGCGTTCGCATTGCGTTCGTCTGACCCCAGCCTAAACTGCAATGTATCCAAACGCCTCTGGGTACTCGGCTTTTCTTTGGGTTTTCAGCAGTTTACAGTTGACTGAATTCCGAGGATTACCCGTGTAAAGATGCAAACTGTTACTTGACTGATAAAAAATAGTGTTTTTAGTTATATTTAACCAAATTGTATCCACAGTCACAAACCACACTAAATAACCGTCATGTTACTCTGTGTGTTAATTTTCTGAAAATGTATTTATGAAGATAAAGATATGATATAAAGAGTAACCTTATGGTTATTATGTTTTATAAATGATATATAAGCACATATGACACATAAAGATCATGTAACACTTTAACATTCATATAAGAAACATATCCTGTTACACTGTAAATTCATTATATCCTCAATACATTTTAATGTTTGTCTTTTGCCATCTTCATTGATAATATACATACAGTTGTGTTCAAAATTATTCAACCCGATTTTGGAGGAGCTCCTCAGCAGCGGTTGCTTTTTAGCCGTTTTTTACCCACCCGCTCGGCTGGCCGATCACCCGGTTGGCTCACACAGACTTTAGAGACCTTGTGCTCCTTCCCTGACCTCGATCCGTAAGTTACACGACGGAGTCTGGGTCCCGGAGCGGTTTGGGCCTTGCGGCGGCGGCCATTTTAGAAGCCTGAGTGCGGCCGGTGACTGTTTTGTTGGGGCCTTGTATCTCTGAGCCAGCCCATACCCAGACATGCCTAGCAGCCGGACACAGAAGGGGGGATCACGCCAGCGGGACATCAGGGACTCTATGCCGGGTGGGTCTGCTTCCAGGCGTGCAGCACTCTCTTTCTCCCTCCCTCCTGGTTATGATTCATCTGGGGACGATGACGGCTCCTCCTGGCCTAGTGGGGGTACTGTTGGGATGACATGGATCACACCGGAGTCCCAGGCACTAGACACGCGACCCCTCTCCGCAGCTGCGAAAAAACGAGCGCAGAAAAAACGCAAAGCAGCGTTGACAGCACCCTCGGGAGCCTCGCTGGCCGCGCCAGAAGTTTCATACGGGGATTCGGCAGAGGAGCGCCGACTCTCCGCTGATAATAGCCTAGCCTCAGACCGACAGCCAGGTTGGAGACTGGAGCCCCGAACGCTAGTGGAAGGAGTTGGGACTGTCGACCCATGCACTGTCTCTGTTGGGACACGGATCTGAGAAGAAGATGAACACCTCCCCTCCACGAAAGGCGACCTTCGTAAGATCCTGGATGAGCTACGGGAAATACGGGAGATATGGAGACCTGAGGTGGCAGCGGTCCGAGCAGAGGTTGACGTGGTGCGTGCGCAGGTGACGGAGGTACAGGCGAAGACCATTGAAGTACAGACGGAGCAAACTCACCTGACCGATCGAGTTACTGCCCTTAGCTCCCAGGTTGAGGCCCTGACCCGCTCCGTGGAGATACTAGAAACACGACATCGTCGCCGTAATATCAGGGTCAGAGGAATCCCAGCTTCGGTCTCGACAGCAGAGTTGCCGTCTTATGTTGCCCGCATGGCCCTGCAGGTTTCTGGACTCCCTCCGGATACTCCTGGCGTGGTTGGGTCGACATTCCGGGTACGACGACCAGCGGCGACCCCCACAGGGACGCCTGGAGATGTGGTAGTGGCGTTCCGAGATGTTCCCTTTAAAGTGAAGCTTATGAATACTCCTGGCGCACGAGACCCCGTGCATTTTGAGGGCTCTACGCTGGCTCTGTATCATGACCTCCCGTTCCAGACCCTACTGGCTCGCCGACGATTTCGGGACGTGACAACTACCCTTCGTCGCAAAGGGATTCGCTACAGATGGGGCTTGGCGGGTTCACTGGTAGTGACGCATGCCAACTTATCCTATACGATCACCGATCCCTCGATGGCCTGGACTGATCTTGTGGCAGCGGGACTGTCGCCGGATCAGCTGGAGTTGCAACCGGATTGAGGACTATCATTCCCCTTCCACTGCAAAAAAAAATTTTTATTTTTTTTTCTGCTTAAAGTTCGAGTTCTCTGGACTTTTCCTGACTGTTATAGATCTTTTTTGTCGTTTTTTACTGAAGACTGAAAGTTGTTCTCCACCTCCCACCCCTGCCCTTTCCCCTTGATTGCTATGTTTCACTAAGACCCCCCCCCTATTTGGGGACGTTTATTATTTTTCTCCCCTTCCCCCCTTTGATTGCTATGTTCCGCTGAGAACCCCCTATTTGGGGACGTTTATTATTTTTCTCCCCTTCCCCCCTTTGATTGCTATTTTCCGCTGAGGATCCCCTATCTGGGGATGTTTGTTATTTTTCCCCCTTCCCCCTTTGATCGCTATGTTCCGCTGAGAACCCCCTATTTGGGGACGTTTATTATTTTTCTCCCCTTCCCCCTTTTGTTTACTATGTTCCGCTGAGAACCCCATATCTGGGGACGTTTATTATTTTTCTCCCCTTCCCCCTTTTTGTTTACTATGTTCCGCTGAGAACCCCCTATCTGGGGACGTTTATTATTTTTCCCCCTTCCCCCTTTGATCGCTATGTTCCGCTGAGAACCCCCTATCTGGGGACGTTTATTATTTTTCTCCCCTTCCCCCTTTTGTTTACTATGTTCCGCTGAGAACCCCCTATCTGGGGACGTTTATTATTTCCCCCCCCCCTTCCCCCCTTTGATCGCTCTGTTCAGTTGAGAGCCCCTTATCTGGGGACGTTTATTATTTTTCTCCCCTTCCCCCTTTGATCGCTATGTTCCGCTGAGAGCCCCCTATCTGGGGACGTTTATTATTTTTCTCCCCTTCCCCCTTTTGTTTACTATGTTCCGCTAAGAACCCCCTATCTGGGGACGTTTATTATTTTTCTCCCCTTCCCCCTTTGATCGCTATGTTCCGCTGAGAGCCCCCTATCTGGGGACGTTTATTATTTTCCTTACGCTGTACCTATGAGGACAGTTTTGAGTGACCTTAACTTTGATATGTATCTGTAAGCTGATTTATTTACAAAATAAAATTTTAAATATTAAAAAAATTATTCAACCCCCAATGCTGTAAAGGGTTTTAGGGAATTTAGTGTACATTTGTAATTGTATTCAGAATGAAATCCTACAAGGACTTTTTAAAGAACCATATGCAACTAAAATGACATCAATTGGTTTTGTAATACAGTAGTAAATGTTTCTTTTGTGAATTCTTCATTGACACAATTATTCAACCCCTTAAAGACTACCACTCTGAAGAACAGAGGTTCATTCAAGTGTTTTCAATCAGGTATTGAAAACACCTGTGGATGTCACGGAGCAGCAATAAAGCATAATAAGCACCAATTAGGCAGCTTTAAAATTACTGTGATACTCAGCTCCTTCTAGACATTTACTGGTGTGGTTACAAACATGGTGAAGTCAAGAGAATGGTCCAGGAAGACAAGAGAAGAGGTGATTACTCTTCACAGGAAGGGCAATGGCTATAAGAAGATTGCAAAGATTAAAAACATACCAAGAGAGACCATAGGAAGCATCATTCGCAAATTCAAGGCAAAGGGCACTGTTGAAACGCTACCTGGTCGTGGCAGAAAGAAGATGCTGACTTCGACTGCTGTGCGCTACCTGAAGCGTAGAGTGGAGAAAAGTCCCCGTGTGACTGCTGAGGAACTGAGAAAAGATTTGTCAGATGTGGGTACTGAAGTTTCAGCTCAGACAATACGGCGCACACTGCGTAATGAAGGCCTCCATGCCAGAACTCCCAGGCGCACCCCCTTGCTGTCTCCAAAGAATAAGAAGAGTCGACTGCAGTATGCCAAAAGTCATGTGGACAAACCACAGAAGTTTTGGGATAGTGTTCTGTGGACTGATGAAACAAAATTAGTACTGTTTGGGCCCATGGATCAACGCTATGTTTGGAGGAGGAAGAACAAGGCCTATGAAGAAAAGAACACCTTGCCTACTGTGAAGCATGGCGGGGGGTCAATCATGCTTTGGGGCTGTTTTGCTTCTGCAGGTACAGGGAAGCTTCAGCGTGTGCAAGGTACCATGAATTCTCTTCAGTACCAGGAGATATTGGATGACAATGTGATGCAGTCCGTCACAAACCTGAGGCTTGGGAGACGTTGGACCTTTCAACAGGACAATGACCCCAAGCATACCGCCAAGTCCACTAGAGCATGGTTGCAGATTAAAGGCTGGAGCATTTTGGAGTGGCCATCGCAGTCACCAGACTTAAATCCAGGGCTCGAGTCCTGCAGAAACGCGTGGGAACGGCGTTCCCGCACTTTTTCTGCAGTGGGAACGCAGCAGGAACGCTGCTCCCGCGTTAAACTTTTCAAGTAGGCAGAGAGAGAAGCGCCCGCTCGATCACAGCTGCTCTAGAGCTCTCCTGGCCCACACTTTCGGCCTCGCGTCATTCAAAGATTTGCTGGCGTACTCAGACACATCTGCTCCAGTGGTGGCAGGGGGCGCAAAAATCAAAATCCCTAGTTACTGATTAGGGCTTTTGATTTCTGCGCTCCCTCACTGGTGGAGCACTGCAGTCTGTGCATACAGATCGTATTTGCAAGGCGTTCCGCTGTTCAGACAGTGGGTCCAGCACACGGTGCACTCTGATGACGTATAGAGTGCCTGTAGGCGCCGGACTCACTGTCAGGTGGCCAGTGTGAGAGGAGACAGCCAGGGTCCCTCCCACCCAATCCATCAGATCAGGGTCCCTCCCACCCAATCCATCAGATCAGGGTTCCTCCCACCCAGGCATCAGATGAGGCTTCCTCCCACTCAGGCCATCAAATCTCAGGGAGGGGAGGGACCCGACTCAGACCACCAAAGAGGGAAGCACGTGCCCCCCCATCTCTGCACACCTCTGCCCTTTGAAAGAAGGACCACCAGCATGAAGTAATTTGGTGGCCCCCTCCCTGCACAGAAGGTAAACAGGAGAGGGGGCAAGAATTTACTAATTTCTGAATTAATATAGATTTTAAAATGTGTTTTTTTTTAATTGTACAGGGCTGGTTAGGTGTGTGTGTGTGTGTGTTTACATGTACAAGGCTGGTTAGGTGTGTGTGTGTTTACATGTACAAGGCTGGTTAGGTGTGTGTGTGTTTAGATGCATGAGTCTGGTTAGGTGTGTGTGTGTGTGTGTGTTTAGATGCATGAGTCTGGTTAGGTGTGTGTGTGTGTGTGTGTTTAGATGCATGAGTCTGGTTAGGTGTGTGTGTGTGTGTGTGTTTAGATGCAGGAGTCTGGTTAGGTGTGTGTGTGTGTGTGTTTAGATGCATGAGTCTGGTTAGGTGTGTGTGTGTGTGTTTAGATGCATGAGTCTGGTTAGGTGTGTGTGTGTGTGTGTGTTTAGATGCAGGAGTCTGGTTAGGTGTGTGTGTGTGTGTGTTTAGATGCATGAGTCTGGTTAGGTGTGTGTGTGTGTGTGTGTTTAGATGCATGAGTCTGGTTAGGTGTGTGTGTGTGTGTGTGTGTTGTTTAGATGCAGGAGTCTGGTTAGGTGTGTGTGTGTGTGTGTGTTTAGATGCAGGAGTCTGGTTAGGTGTGTGTGTGTGTGTGTGTGTGTGTGTTTAGATGCAGGAGTCTGGTTAGGTGTGTGTGTGTTTAGATACATGAGTCTGGTTAGGTGTGTGTGTGTGTGTTTAGATACATGAGTCTGGTTAGGTGTGTGTGTGTGTGTTTAGATGCATGAGGCTGGTTAGGTGTGTGTGTGTTTAGATGCAGGAGTCTGGTTAGGTGTGTGTGTTTAGATACATGAGTCTGGTTAGGTGTGTGTGTGTGTTTAGATGCAGGAGTCTGGTTAGGTGTGTGTGTTTAGATACATGAGTCTGGTTAGGTGTGTGTGTGTTTAGAAGCATGAGTCTGGTTAGGTGTGTGTGTGTGTTTAGATACATGAGTCTGGTTAGGTGTGTGTGTGTTTAGATACATGAGTCTGGTTAGGTGTGTGTGTGTGTTTAGATGCATGAGGCTGGTTAGGTGTGTGTGTGTGTTTAGATACATGAGTCTGGTTAGGTGTGTGTGTGTGTTTAGATGCATGAGTCTGGTTAGGTGTGTGTGTGTGTTTAGATGCAGGAGTCTGGTTAGGTGTGTGTGTGTTTAGATACATGAGTCTGGTTAGGTGTGTGTGTGTGTGTTTAGATGCATGAGTCTGGTTAGGTGTGTGTGTGTTTAGATACATGAGTCTGGTTAAAACCGTTAGGTGTGTGTGTGTTTAGATGCAGGAGTCTGGTTAGGTGTGTGTGTGTTTAGATACATGAGTCTGGTTAGGTGTGTGTGTTTCGATGCATGAGTCTGGTTAGGTGTGTGTGTGTGTGTGTGTGTGTTTAGATGCATGAGTCTGGTTAGGTGTGTGTGTGTTTAGATGCATGAGTCTGGTTAGGTGTGTGTGTTTAGATGCATGAGTCTGGTATGGGGTGTGTGTGTGTGTGTGTGTTTAGATGCATGAGTCTGGTTAGGTGTGTGTGTGTTTAGATGCATGAGTCTGGTTAGGTGTGTGTGTGTTTAGATGCATGAGTCTGGTTAGGTGTGTGTGTGTTTAGACGCATGAGTCTGGTTAGGTGTGTGTGTGTTTAGATGCATGAGTCTGGTTAGGTGTGTGTGTGTTTAGATGTACGAGGCTGGTTAGGTGTGTGTGTGTTTAGATGTACGAGGCTGGTTAGGTGTGTGTGTTTAGATGCATGAGTCTGGTTAGGTGTGTATGTTTAGATGCATGTGTCTGGTTAGGTGTGTGTGTGTGTGTGTTTAGATGCATGAGTCTGGTTAGGTGTGTGTGTGTTTAGATGTACGAGGCTGGTTAGGTGTGTGTGTGTTTAGATGTACGAGGCTGGTTAGGTGTGTGTTTCGGTTATATATATTGGGCGGTTAGTGTGTCGGTGCACATATAAATATGAGGGTGTAGGCGCACATAATGGTATGCAATAGGGGAGTGTAGGTGCACATATATGTATGTAGTGGGTTGTGTGGGCACACTTATATGAAAGGTGTGTGGGCACACATACTAGGTACATGTATGTGTAGGCTCCCATATACAGTATGTATGTATGTATAAATATATATATTTGTGTGTTTGTATCTCTGTATAGATAGATAGACAAAAGTGGTCTGGTCAGTTTAAAAAGCCCCGGCCTATTTTGCTTCCCAGTCCGGTCGTGGCTGGAGGACAGACTGAAGTGCCTGGCAAGCAGACACATCACGTGCAGGCACTGGCTGCATGAAGTCACACAGTGCGACCCTGCACAGGCCCTGTGGACCCCACTGCAGAGAACAGAAAAGGTAAGTATGTCATGTAAAATTTTATGATTTATGTAATAGTTATATTCATTATAAACTGACTGGAATTATTTCCCTAATTTTTTTCATGGTAAAAAAATAAACTGACAATAGGGTCTATTCATAAAGCACCGTAATTTCAGTGCTTTGATTTTTGCCTTACTTTGCAAATTCCACTTCACCAAAAATATAGTGAATTCACTATTTAGAGAATTGTCATTATATTTTGCAGAAATTGGAGTTGCTGAAGCAGTTATCGGCGTCGGCAAAAACCGCCAAACTGCAAAAAAACAACAAAAACACCGGAACTCTATTCTTTTAATAGGTGTTTAAAATAATAAAAATGCATTAAATAATAAACAAGGTCCTTTAAAAATAATAAAAGGGCCAATTAGAGAATTAAAAAAAAAGCAGTTTAAAAAAATTGGGAAACAAAACTTTCATCTTATAAATACAAAAAGATGTTCAAAAAAGAGTTTTTGATGAAAATGAAAAGAATAAATGGTCTTTAAATTTTTTTTGAAAACCGATATTACCTTTAATCCTATGTTAAATATATATATATATATATGCATGCCTGCATTTTTTTCAGGTAGTGGGGATAGTGGAAATCTTGGGTGAGTTCCCTCACTTTTTTTCCCAGGACTTGACCCCTGCTTAAATCCGATTGAGAACCTCTGGTGGGACTTAAATAAAGCAGTTGCAGTGCGCAAGCCTAAGAATGTGACTGAACTGGAGGCTTTTGCCCATGACGAATGGGCGAAGATATCCGTAGATCGCTGCAAGACACTTGTGTCAAGCTATGCTTCATGTTTAAAATCTGTTATAACTGTAAAAGGATGTTGTACTAAGTACTAAGATTGAATGTCACTTGGGGGTTGAATAAAACTGATAATGATGTGAGCACAGAAAAGACATTTGTGGTTATTTCATTATAAATGTTATGTTATATTTGTCTGACCTACATGTGCCTCTTTGATTTAATTGTAAGCAAGATGACTGAATGATCAAAATCAATGTCAAACTGGCCAAAACACTCAATTTCAGTGGGGGTTAAATAATTTTGAACACAACTGTAGATAATAGCAAAATTCACTTTTACCCAAGCAGGGTTGGATGCTCTGTAGATTACCCAGGTGAAGCTGTGGATAGTCCTCAGATTACCCGGGTGAAGCTTCTGACTTTTATCTGAACGATAACAAAATTCAGATTCTTTTATTTATATTTCAAATTTTTTTATTTTTCAACACGTCATCAATATAATAGACATAGAAAGCAGATAACAATAGTCAGCAATCAGTGCGATTTTTTTCAGCTCTTCCAGACCGTTACCCAAGGGCAGATGGTTAGTCCTAAAATTACTCAGGTAAAGTCAGATTTTTCATTTTTTTGCCGCTTTACCCAGCGGTTTTGGGTAATGTCAGGATTACCCGGGTAATATTAAGATTAACCGCACTTCGGGCTTTAACCATAATATATACACTTTATTGCTTTCAAAATTAAAAAGTAAACACAAAAATAATACAAAAGAAAGCATAATAATATTGAAACAAACAGTAATTGACACATATACAGGGTTATTCAAAGAGAATCGAAAAGTCACCGCACGTTCGGTGACTTTTCGTTCTCTTCAATTCGGACCGATTCGGCAATCCCATTTCGGCGACCCTGCGGTGTATTCAGCAAGCACCACAGGGCCGTCGAAGTGCAGGGAAAAGCTGCCGCAAACCCGACAAAAAGTCACCGCAAAAACCCGGCAAATGCACACCGAAACCTGCAAAAACATCTGGATTAACCCGCCGAAGACGCCAGAAAAACCCGAGCAGGAGTCGATCACAGGCAGCGAAGCCGCCAGAAAAAGCCGACACCGCAGACGAGTGAAGTGAATAAACTAGAAAAACAGTTTGCTTGAATGTTTGAAAAGTGAAACGCTGTTTGCAAAGAAACTACTGAGCGAAAATGTCTGAAATTTACATATGAGGTCCAGGGAATGATAATATAAAGGGCTGTTACAGAAAAAATAAGTAAACTTAAAAAAAATAAAAAAATAGGACTTTTTTGAAAAGAAATAAATATCAAGAAAAATGCTTAAAATATCCAAAACAATCTATAAATAAAGAAACTCTTTACTGCAGAATTTTATAATGAACGGTTTATTAGATATTGCATTAAAACGGGAATATTTTTAACATTGAAGCCTATGGGATTCTCCTGAATATACCTGCCGAATGAAACCACCGAAAGGCAGGGCATTTCGGGAACCTTTTACTGCTGATTTGTGTTCTCTGAATAGCCGAAGCAGTGCTTTTTTATGGGGATTTCACTGCCCTCGAACAGGCATCGAATGTGCAGGCAATTTGCCAGGATTTGCCGAATTGCCTGCTCTCTGGATAGCCAAATGGCCAAGAAAGGTAACCGAACGCTGATTTTCAGCGTTCGGTTACCTTTCTCCAGCCATTCGGATCTCTTTGAATAACCCTGATAATATCAAAATATGCATTTTAGTTAACCCCTTAACGCAGGGCTGGTGGTGCTTGGTGGGAGGGGATTAACGCCGGCCTCTTCAGCGGGCGCCTTCTTCAGCCTACCTAGCCACTGATGTGCAATGCACGTCATGGCTGCAGGGGGGGCCAGGTAACACACTATTTCGTGAAGGACTGAAATACTGCAGCGCCTGCAAGGTCCCCCTGCTCAAGAAAGCACATGTACAGGCCCTGAAGTTTGCCAATGAACATCTGAATGATTCAGAGAACTGGGGAAAGTGTTGTAGTCAGAAGAGACCAAAATCGAGCCCTTTGGCATCAACTCAACTCATCTTGGTTGGAGGAGGAGGAATGCTGCCTATGACTCCAAGAAAACCATCTCCATCGCCAAACATGGAAGGGGAAACATTATGCTTTAGGGGTGTTTTGCTGCTTTGCGGACAGGACAACTTCACTGCATCGAAGGGACAATGGATGGATCCACGTACCATCAAATCTTTCCCTCAACAAGGGCTTTGAAAATTGGTCATGGGAGGGTATTCAAGCATGACAATGTCTTAAAACAAATGGCCAAGGCAATAAAGGAGTGGCTCAAGAAGAAGCACATTAAGGTCCTGGAGTGGCCTAGCTAGTCTTCTGACCTTAATCCCATAGAAAATATGTGGAGGGATCTGAAGGCTCGAGTGGACAAACGTCAGCCTCGAAACCTTAATGACTTGGAGAGGATCTGCAAAGAGGAGTGGGACAAAATCCCTCCTGAGATGTGTGCAAACCTGGTGGCCAACTACAAGAAATATCTGACCTCTGTGATGGCCAACAAGGGTTTTCCACCAAGTACTAAGGCACGTTTTGCGAATGGGTCAAATACTTATGTCACTCATTAAAATGCAAATCAATTTATAACTCCCTTGAAATGTGTTTTTCTGGATGTTTTTGTTGTTATTCTGTCTCTCACTGTTAGAATAAACCTACCACTAAAATTATAGACTGATCATTTCTTCGTCATTTGGGCAAACGTAAAAAATCAGCAGAGGATCAAATAATTAAATAATTTAAATTTAACTTTGGGTGTGAAGGGGTTAAGAGACTTCTATTCTATCCCCTGGTGATGTCATTTGAATACATCCCATACAATACAATGATTTGAGCTAGTGATCGACCTATAGACTCCATTCCATGGCCAAAGCCACCCAGTGAGGAGCAAGGTTTATAAAGATACTGTTGGGGGAGCAGTTTACAACAAATAATATCACACAATGGGTGCACCCAGTGACACATATAGAGTAAACTATCTTCTTAACTAAACATACAAGAGATAAACAAAGCACAAGTAAGATATCAGCAACATAAAATAAACAAAATAAGGACATTTCATTTTTTTGGTGCCAGTGTCCCTTTAATTATACAGTAAGAAATATTTGGGAATAATCCTAATGTAGCTCTTAACCCCTTAACGACCAGTGGGCAATGCCCATTGGGGGTGCCATCACTCTGTGCAGATTGCGGCCCGCTCCGCAGCCAATGCATTCCGTGTGTCGTTGACTGCAGGTGGATGGCCTGAGTTCAGGTCGTCCCCCTGCAACCAATGACACATGCCATGCGTCGGCACATACAGCCCGCAGGGAGGGGCCGAGGCGGCCTCATTGAAGATAAGGGGCGTACCTGTATGCCCTGCGTCTTCAAAGCCCTCCCGCCACCAGGATGGCATAGAACGTTCTGCGGCAGTAAGAACCTAGTTGGCAGGCATATTTCGCCATCTGCTGGCCAAATGGAGTTACAACATCTAGAACTACAGCTCATGACTCTGTGCATCGGCAGGGGGGAAAACCTGATTAAGTACATGTAACAAACAAATTTTATTTGGTTTTGTCCTGCACAGCTTTATATCGAGATAACTCGATATCGGGAACTTAATAATGCCTTTGAAGACCCAAGTTAGAGATATAATTTCATCCTATCTTTCAGACAACACTAGCAGGGTTATTCAAAGAGATCCAAATGGCTGCCGAAAGGGAACTGAACGCTGAAAATCATTCAACAAAAAGATTACAACATAGCGCTCAAAAGACCAAGGTCCATGAGAAAGTAAGAGAGACACACTGTATGTCCACAGACAGTTCTTATCTTCAAGCGAGATTTCCGCGTTCCAAGGTGGGATGCAAGGCCAGTGCGTATGCGCAAAATGGCAGGCGCAACATTGGTAACACTTAATGAATAATAAAAAAGTTTTCTTCTTTCTTCCCCTTTCTCCTGCGTTTTAGGGTTAACAACCATGTGCAAAATGGTGGGTGCTGCACACTATGCAGCTGATAGCAATTGTGTTTTAATTGTATTTTAATTGATTTCCAAGGGCCTAATCACTCCATTTTCTGACATACATTGTATAAAAAGGTAGCAGCAAGTACAGTTTTGTAATCTCCAGCTGAGGAAGCCATTAATGGCGAAACGCGTCCTGGTAGATATGATGATTTTCTTACAGTAAATGTTTTTTTTTTATTTTTGATTGCTGCTTGCCTTTTTTGATCCTGAAAAAGAAAAGAAGGTTTGGGGAACCCCTGTATGATTCCCTGTGCGAGTTATGACAGAGCCAATAGAGGCTCTTTGTTTTACCACTTTTTGTGACACCGAAGGAGCGGATTGAGGGGTTCATGGGCACCCGATACAAGTCCCTACCCGCTATATTCCCGGAGCCGGTTGTGGGCTCCCCAGAATGTGAGTCAAATACAAACGAAATTTCATTCCATTGGGTGTTGATGTACTGCGCAATTGTGGCCCTTTCTTTCTGCTTTTTCCTGCAGTGCGTGTCTTTTCATCTACACAACAGAGAAGATTCTCGCTTGAAGATAAGAACTGTCTGTGGACATACAGTGTGTCTCTCTTACTTTCTCATGGACCTTGGTCTTTTGAGCGCTATGTTGTAATCTTTTTGCTCAATTTTCTAGGTGTTTAGAGAAACCTCCGTACACAATATATAGCGAGTGGGTGAGACACTCGTTTCCAGTGGGCGCTTCACCCCTTTTTCTGTTTTCTGCTGAAAATCATTCGGCTATTCAGAGAGCAGGCAATTTCGACAAATAGTACCGGCTGGGTGGAGTAGAGGTAACATCACCACTCTGCATGGAGAGAACCTGTCGAGTCATGGGTTTGATCCCAGCGAGCAACCTCTCCAGTAAGTGTCCTTCGGCAAGACACCCAACGGTACATACTCGCCACCCAGGACATACTTGAAAACGAGAGAAATCTCAATGTATCCTTCCTGATAAAATCCTTTGTCAAAAAACAAAAAATCCTGGCGAATTGCCTGCACATACGGTGCCTGTTCGAGGGCAGTGAAATCCCCAAAGAGAAGCAATGCTTCGGCTATTCAGAGAACAAAAACCAGCAGTGAAAGGTTCCCGAAATGCCCTGCCATTCGGTGGTTTAATTCAGCAGGTTTATTCAGACGAATCCCATAGGCTTCAATGTTAAAAATATTCCCGTTTTATTTCAATATCTAATAAACCGTTGATTATAATATTCTGCAGTAAAGAGTCTCTTTATTTATAGATTTTGTAGGATATTTTAAGCATTTTTTGGGATTATTTTTTTTTAAACAAATTTCCGATTTTTTTGTAATTATTTTTAACTTTACTTATTTTTTCTGTAACAGCCCTTTTTATTATCATTCATTGGATCTCATATGTAAATTTCAGACATTTTCCTAGTTTCTTTGCAAACAGCGTTTCACTTTTCAAACATTCAAGCAAACTGTCTTAATTTATTCACTCCATTCATCTGCGGTGTTGGCTTTTTCTGGCGGCTGCGCTGCCTGTGATCGGCTCCTGCTCGGGTGTTTTCGGCGGGTTAATCCAGATTTTTTTTTTGCGGGTTTTCGGCGTGTGCGTTCACCCTCATTTTGTGGGGTGTTTTCGGCGGGTTTGCGGTGACTTTTCCCTGCAATTCGGGGACCCTGTGGTGCTTGCTGAATACACCGCTGGATAGCCGAAATGGGATCGTCAAATCGAACCGAATTGAAGAGAACGAAGAGTCACCGAACGTGCGGTGGCTTATCGATTCTATTTCAATAGCCCTGTAGGTTCCCACTTAACCCCGTTGACCACCACTCACTTCTTTTTATCAATTTAAAAATATATGTATATATATTTTTTTATATACGAATGTTATTGGATAATTGTTCTTAATTAATTATGTATATACTAGTTGTAAAGCCTGCCCAGAGGGCAGTCTATTGTGGATATACTGCCCCTGCTCATGGATATACTGCCCCAGCACGTGGATACTGCCCCAGCACGTGGATACTGCCCCCGCACGTGGATACTGCATACTGCCCAGCCTGCAGAGGGCAGTCTATTGTGGGTATACTGCCCCAGCTCGTGGATACTGCCCCAGCACGTGATATTGCCCCAGCATGTGGATACTGCCCCAGCATGTGGATACTGCCCCAGCACATGGATATTTGCCCCCAGCACATGGATTTGCCCCCAGCTCATGGATTTGCCCCCAGCTCATGGATTTGCCCCCAGCTCATGGATTTGCCCAGCACATGGATTTGCCCCAGCACATGGATTTGCCCCAGCACATGGATTTGCCCCAGCTCATGGAGTTGCCCAGCTCATGGATTTGCCCAGCTCATGGATTTGCCCAGCACATGGATTTGCCCCAGCTCATGGATTTGCCCAGCACAATGATTTGCCCCCAGCTCATGGATTTGCCCCCAGCTCATGGAGTTGCCCAGCTCATGGATTTGCCCCCAGCTCATGGATTTGCCCAGCACATGGATTTGCCCCAGCTCATGGATTTGCCCAGCACATGGATTTGCCCCAGCTCATGGATTTGCCCAGCACATGGATTTGCCCCCAGCTCATGGATTTGCCCCAGCTCATGGAGTTGGCCCAGCTCATGGAGTTGCCCAGCTCATGGATTTGCCCAGCACATGGATTTGCCCCAGCTCATGGATTTGCCCAGCACATGGATTTGCCCCCAGCTCATGGAGTTGCCCAGCTCATGGATTTGCCCAGCACATGGATTTGCCCCAGCTCATGGAGTTGCCCAGCTCATGGATTTGCCCAGCACATGGATTTGCCCCAGCTCGTGGATTTGCCCCAGCACGTGGATTTGCCCCAGCTCGTGGATTTGCCCCCAGGTCGTGGATATGGACCCCCCCCAGCTCGTGGATATTGACCCCCCCAGCTCGTGGATATTGACCCCCCCAGCGCTCATACTTACCTGTCGAGCGCCGCCAGGGAAGTGAAGATTTCCCCGCTTCCGTCTTTGAAGGACCCAAGCCGCGGTCACGTGACCGGGGCTTGGGTCCTTCAAAGCGGAAGCGAGGGAACTTTCCCTTCGCCGCTCGGGGGACCCGTTAGATGCACACAGCAGCCGGGTAGAGGCTGCGCTCGCAGCCTCTACCCGGCTGCCGCGCGCATCCAACCCCCCGAGCGGCGGAGGAAACTTTCCCTTCGCCGCTCTGGGGTTGGATGCGCGCGGCAGCCGGGTAGAGGCTGCGAGCGCAGCCTCTACCCGGCTGCTGTGTGCATGTGTAACCGCCGCGGCGAGCCGGCAGCCGGCTCGTGCCGCGGCGGTTGCATGCGCGCGCAACCAACCGCCGCTGGTTGCGCGCGCATGCGCAGTAAGGCTTTGGCGACGGACAGCCAAAGCCTTACTCTTTTATTATATAGACTAGGTGGAAAGCCTGCCCAGAGGGCAGTCTATTGTTCTTGTCGCCAGGTCAGAATTCACATCCACATAGTTTTTTTTCAATGTCCTATCCAAAAGTATCTCTCTTTATAAATACGTTTGTAACGTGTCCATCACCATCCCATCCGCAACAGGAGGGCCGACTGAGCAGCTGTGATGGGTGCGTGCACAGCTGACAGCGCATTACAAAGGAATTTATATATTAGAGTAGGTTCCTCTTCCCTCTTAGATTGTAAGCTTACGGGAACCGGACCCTCAGATTGTAAACTCGTGGGACCCCTCAGATTGTAAACTCGCGGGAACCCTCAGATTGTAAGCTCATGTGGCCCCTTACATTGTAAACTCATGGGGCCTCTTAGATTGTAAGCTCATGGGGCCCCTTAGATTGTGTTGGGCGGGCATTTTTTTTTGTAGCGTATACATTATGCGTATATTTAATGGCACGTGGTATGCATGGCATGGCATGGCAGCCTGGTATTTAGGCACACTGGTATTATGAGACACTGGTATTATGAATGGCAGACTGGCATTATGGCTGGCAGACTGGTATTGTGCATGGTAGACTGGTAATATGGCTGGCGAACTGGTAATATGGCTGGCAGACTGGTAATATGGCTGGCAGACTGGTATTGTGCATGGCAGACTGGTAATATGGATGGCGGACTGGTAATATGGCTGCCAAACTGGTAATATGGCTGGCAATATGGCTGGCAGACTGGTTTTGTGCATGACAGACTGGTAATATGACTGGGAACTGGTATTGTGCATGGCAGACTGGTAATGTGCATGGCAGACTGGTAATATGGCTGGCGAACTGGTAATATGGCTGGCAAACTGGTAATATGGCTGGCGAACTGGTAATGTGGCTGGCAGACTGGTAATATGCCTGGCAGACTGGTAATATGCCTGGAAGAATGGTATTGTGCATGGCAGACTGGTAATATGGCTGCCGAACTGGTAATATGGCTGGCAGACTGGTAATATGGCTGGCAGACTGGTAATATGCCTGGCAGACTGGTTTTGTGCATGGCAGACTGGTAATATGACTGGGAACCGGTATTTTGCATGGCAGACTGGTAATGTGCATGGCAGACTGGTATTGTGCATGGCAGACTGGTAATATGGCTGGCAGACTGGTAAT
This sequence comes from Leptobrachium leishanense, assembly GCA_009667805.1. NCBI lineage: Eukaryota > Metazoa > Chordata > Amphibia > Anura > Megophryidae > Leptobrachium > Leptobrachium leishanense. Next base: position 113,551,179 of record CM019071.1, on the reverse strand, counting down.
ATGGCTGGTAACTGGTATTGTGCATGGCAGACTGGTAATATGCATGGCAGACTGGTATTGTGCATGGCAGACTGGTAATATGCATGGCAGACTGGTATGGTGCATGGCAGACTGGTATGGTGCATGGCAGACTGGTAATATGGCTGGGAACTGGTATTGTGCATGGCAGACTGGTAATATGCATGGCAGACTTGTATTGTGCATGGCAGACTGGTAATATGCATGGCAGACTGGTAATATGGCTGGGAACTGGTATTGTGCATGGCAGACTGGTATTGTGCATGGCAGACTAGTAATATGCATGGCAGACTGGTAATATGGCTGGGATCTGGTATTGTGCATGGCAGACTGGTAATATGCATGGCAGACTGGTATTGTGCATGGCAGACTGGTAATGTGCATGGCAGACTGGTATTGTGCATGGCAGACTGTTAATATGCATGGCAGACTGGTATTGTGCATGGCAGACTGGTAATATGGCTGGGAACTGGTATTGTGCATGGCAGACTGGTAATGTGCATGGCAGACTGGTAATATGGCTGGCGAACTGGTAATATGGCTGGCAAACTGGTAATATGGCTGGCGAACTGGTAATGTGGCTGGCAGACTGGTAATATGCCTGGCAGACTGGTAATATGCCTGGCAGAATGGTATTGTGCATGGCAGACTGGTAATATGGCTGCCGAACTGGTAATATGGCTGGCAGACTGGTAATATGGCTGGCAGACTGGTAATATGCCTGGCAGACTGGTTTTGTGCATGGCAGACTGGTAATATGACTGGGAACTGGTATTTTGCATGGCAGACTGGTAATGTGCATGGCAGACTGGTATTGTGCATGGCAGACTGGTAATATGGCTGGCAGACTGGTAATATGGCTGGTAACTGGTATTGTGCATGGCAGACTGGTAATATGCATGGCAGACTGGTATTGTGCATGCAGACTGGTAATATGCATGGCAGACTGGTATGGTGCATGGCAGACTGGTATGGTGCATGGCAGACTGGTAATATGGCTGGGAACTGGTTTTGTGCATGGCAGACTGGTAATATGACTGGGAACTGGTATTTTGCATGGCAGACTGGTAATGTGCATGGCAGACTGGTATTGTGCATGGCAGACTGGTAATATGGCTGGCAGACTGGTAATATGGCTGGTAACTGGTATTGTGCATGGCAGACTGGTAATATGCATGGCAGACTGGTATTGTGCATGGCAGACTGGTAATATGCCATGGCAGACTGGTATGGTGCATGGCAGACTGGTATGGTGCATGGCAGACTGGTAATATGGCTGGGAACTGGTATTGTGCATGGCAGACTGGTAATATGCATGGCAGACTTGTATTGTGCATGGCAGACTGGTAATATGCATGGCAGACTGGTAATATGGCTGGGAACTGGTATTGTGCATGGCAGACTGGTATTGTGCATGGCAGACTGGTAATATGGCTGGGATCTGGTATTGTGCATGGCAGACTGGTAATATGCATGGCAGACTGGTATTGTGCATGGCAGACTGGTAATGTGCATGGCAGACTGGTATTGTGCATGGCAGACTGGCAATATGCATGGCAGACTGGTATTGTGCATGGCAGACTGGTAATATGGCTGGGAACTGGTATTGTGCATGGCAGACTGGTAATATGCATGGCAGACTGGTAATATGGCTGGCAGGCTGGGCACGGAGGCCGCAGGTTGCGCGCGCATGCGCAGTAGGGTTTTGGCGACGGATACTCTTTTATAGTATACTAGTTGTAAAGCCTGCCCAGAGGGCAGTCTATTGTGGATATACTGCCCCTGCTCATGTATACTGCCCCAGCTCGTGGATATTGCCCCAGCTCGTGGATATTGCCCCAGCACGTGGATACTGCCCCAGCACGCGGATATTGCCCCAGCACGTGGATATTGCCCCAGCTCGTGGATATTGCCCCAGCACGTGGATACTGCCCCAGCACGTAGATACTGCCCCAGAACGTGGATACTGCCCCAGCACGTGGATACTGCCCCAGCACGTGGATATTGCCCCAGCACGTGGATATTGCCCCAGCACGTGGATATTGCCGCAGCACGTGGATACTGCCCCAGCTCGTGGATACTGCCCTAGCACGTGGATATTGCCCCAGCACGTGGATATTGCCCCAGCTCGTGGATACTGCCCCAGCTCGTGGATACTGCCCTAGCACGTGGATATTGCCCCAGCACGTGGATGGATACTGCCCCAGCACGTGGATATTGCCCCAGCTCGTGGATACTGCCCCAGCTCCTGGATATTGCCCCAGCACGTGGATACTGCCCCAGCACGTGGATATTGACCCAGCACGTGGATATTGCCCCAGCACGTGGATGGATACTGCCCCAGCACGTGGATATTGCCCCAGCTCGTGGATACTGCCCCAGCTCCTGGATATTGCCCCAGCACGTGGATACTGCCCCAGCACGTGGATATTGCCCCAGCACGTGGATATTGCCCCAGCACGTGGATACTGCCCCAGCACGTGGATACTGCCCCAGCACGTGGATACTGCCCCAGCACGTGGATATTGCCCCAGCTCGTGGATACTGCCCCAGCACGTGGATACTGCCCAGCACATGGATATTGCCCCAGCACGTGGATTGATACTGCCCCAGCACGTGGATACTGCCCCAGCACGTGGATGGATACTGCCCCAGCACGTGGATACTGCCCCAGCTCGTGGATACTGCCCAAGCACGTGGATACTGCCCAAGCACGGTGGATACTGCCCCAGCTCGTGGATACTGCCCCAGCACATGGATATTGCCCCAGCACGTGGATTGATACTGCCCCAGCACGTGGATACTGCCCCAGCACGTGGATACTGCCCCAGCACGTGGATGGATACTGCCCCAGCACGTGGATACTGCCCCAGCTCGTGGATACTGCCCAAGCACGTGGATACTGCCCCAGCTCGTAGATACTGCCCCAGCTCGTGGATACTGCCCCAGCTCGTGGATACTGCCCCCAGCACGTGGATACTGCCCCAGCTCGTGGATACTGCCCCAGCACGTGGATACTGCCCCAGCTCGTGGATATTGCCCCAGCACGTGGATATCGCCCCCCCCCCCCGCTCGTGGATATGGCCCCCCCGCTCGTGGATATGGCCCCCCCCGCTCGTGGATATGGCCCCCCCGCTCGTGGATATGGCCCCCCCGCTCGTGGATATACTCACCTACATCGACCCTCCAGCGATGGCGGTCCCGCGTCCCGCTTCCAGCGTCCTCTCTCGCTCCGTTGGTCGCCGGGATGACGTCACGAAAGCCTTTGACCCCCGGGGTCAAAGGCTTTCGTGACGTCATTCCGGCGAACAACGGAGCGAGAGAGGACGCTGGAAGCGGGACCGCCATCGCTGGAGGAGCTAAGGGCCGATGTAGAGTGTGAGTATGTGTAGGCAACATCCCCCTACATTGGCCCGGAGCCTCAGCGGTGGCTGTCGTAGGCTGCTCGGCCGGCCTCCAGGCTTAGGCGAGCCCCCGCTCGGCTGGGCCTGTAGGCCCAAGCCAAGCCGGGGGCTCGCCTGAGCCTGGAGCCGGCCGAGCAGCCTGCGACAGCCGGAGGACAGTCACCGCTGGAGCTCAGGGCTAATGTAGGTGAGTATGTGCTCTCCACACCCACCCTGCTTACTCGGCCGGTATCCAAGCTTAGGCGAGCCCCCGGCTTGGGCCTAGAGGCCCAGCAGAGCCGGGGACTCACCTGAGCATGGAGGCCGTCGAGTTGCATGCTCGGCCGTCCTCCAGGCTCAGGTGAGTCCCTGGCTCGGCTGGGCCTCTAGGCCCAAGCCAAGCCGGGGGCTCGCCTGAGCCTGGATGCCGACCAAGCTTAGGCGAGCCCCCGGCTTGGCGTGGGCCTAGAGGCCGAGCCGGGGACTCGCCTGAGCCTGGAGGACGCCCGAGCATGCAACTCGACCGGCCTCCATGCTCAGGCGAGTCCCCGGCTCGGCAGGGCCTCTAGGCCCAAGCCAAGCCGGGGGCTCGCCTAAGCTTGGATACCGGCCGAGCAAGCAGGGTGTGTGTGTGTGTGTAGAGCACATACTCACCTACATCGGCCTCGAGTCCTCCACCGGTTCCACACATACTCACCGACATCGGCCCTTAGCTCCTCCAGCGATGGCGGTCCCGCTTGCAGCATCCTCTCTCTCTCCGTTGCTCGCCAGGATGACGTCACGAAAGCCTTTGACCCCCTGGGGGGTCATTCCGGCGAGCAACGGAGAGAGGATGCTGCAAGCGGGACCGCCATCGCTGGAGGAGCTAAGGCCGATGTCGGTGAGTATGTGTTAGGCAACATCGGCCCTGAGCTCCAGCGGTGACCTCCTCCGGCCGAGCAGGCTGCTCGGCCGGCCTCTACGCTTAGGCGAGTCCCCGGCTCGGCTGGGCCTGTAGGCCCAAGCCAAGCCGGGGGCTCGCCTAAGCCTAGAGGCCCGCCGAGCAGCCAGCGGCAGCTGGAGGAGGTCACCGCTGGAGCTCAGGGCCGATTTTGGGGTGTATTTTTTGGGAACTTCGGCCCCGATCCTCCAGCGGTGACCTTCTCCGGCTGCCGCTGGCTGCTCGGCGGGCCTCTAGGCTTAGGCGAGTCCCCGGCTCGGCTGGGCCTGTAGGCCCAAACCGAGCCGGGGGCTCGCCTAAGCCTAGAGGCCCGCCGAGCAGCCAGCGGCAGCCGAGGAGGTCTCCGCTGGAGCTCAGGGCCGATTTTGGGGTGTATTTGTTTGGGAACTTCGGCCCCGATCCTCCAGCGGTGACCTTCTCCGGCTGCCGCTGCTGCTCGGCGGGCCTCTAGGCTTAGGCGAGTCCCCGGCTCAGCTGGGCCTGTAGGCCCAAACCGAGCCGGGGGCTCGCCTAAGCCTAGAGGGCCGCCGAGCAGCCAGCGGCAGCCGAAGGAGGTCTCCGCTGGAGCTCAGGGCCGATTTTGGGGTGTGTTTGTTTGGGAACTTCGGCCCCGATCCTCCAGCGGTGACCTTCTCCGGCTGCTGCTGGCTGCTCGGCGGGCCTCTAGGCTTAGGCGAGTCCCCGCTCGGCTGGGCCTGTAGGCCCAAACCGAGCCGGGGGCTCGCCTAAGCCTAGAGGGCCGCCGAGCAGCCAGCGGCAGCCGGAGGAGGTCTCCGCTGGAGCTCAGGCCGATTTTGGGGTGTATTTGTTTGGGAACTTCGGCCCCGATCCTCCAGCGGTGACCTTCTCGGCTGCCGCTGGCTGCCCGGCGGGCCTCTAGGCTTAGGCGAGTCCCCGGCTCGGCTGGGCCTGTAGGCCCAAACCGAGCCGGGGCCTCGCCTAAGCCTAGAGGGCCGCCGAGCAGCCAGCGGCAGCCGGAGGAGGTCTCGCTGGAGCTCAGGGCCGATTTTGGGGTGTGTTTGTTTGGGAACTTCGGCCCCGATCCTCCAGCGGTGACCTTCTCCGGCTGCTGCTGGCTGCTCGGCGGGCCTCTAGGCTTAGGCGAGTCCCCGGCTCGGCTGGGCCTGTAGGCCAAACCGAGCCGGGGGCTCGCCTAAGCCTAGAGGGCCGCCGAGCAGCCAGCGGCAGCCGGAGGAGGTTCTCCGCTGGAGCTCAGGCCGATTTTGGGGTGTATTTGTTTGGGAACTTCGGCCCCGATCCTCCAGCGGTGACCTTCTCCGGCTGCCGCTGGCTGCTCGGCGGGCCTCTAGGCTTAGGCGAGTCCCCGGCTCGGCTGGGCCTGTAGGCCCAAACCGAGCCGGGGGCTCGCCTAAGCCTAGAGGGCCGCCGAGCAGCCAGCGGCAGCCGGAGGAGGTCTCCGCTGGAGCTCAGGGCCGATTTTGGGGTGTGTTTGTTTGGGAACTTCGGCCCCGATCCTCCAGCGGTGACCTTCTCCGGCTGCTGCTGGCTGCTCGGTGGGCCTCTAGGCTTAGGCGAGTCCCCGGCTCGGCTGGGCCTGTAGGCCCAAACCGAGCCGGGGGCTCGCCTAAGCCTAGAGGGCCGCCGAGCAGCCAGCGGCAGCCGGAGGAGGTCTCCGCTTGAGCTCAGGGCCGATTTTGGGGTGTATTTGTTTGGGAACTTCGGCCCCGATCCTCCAGCGGTGACCTTCTCCGGCTGCCGCTGGCTGCTCGGCGGGCCTCTAGGCTTAGGCGAGTCCCCGGCTCGGCTGGGCCTGTAGGCCCAAACCGAGCCGGGGGCTCGCCTGAGCCTGGAGGCCGCCGGCAGCCGGAGGACGGTCACCGCTGGAGGATCGGGGCATCTGGCCGTGTAAACACACGGTAGCTGCGCGCGGCTCGTGCCGTTTTTTTTTTTTTTTCACGCGGCCGGCACGCGCAGCTACCTGTGTGTTCTAACGGCCGCTTTCAAATGTCCGTCGCGCATGCGCAGACGGCTTTTGGCGCACGGACAGTTTTTAGCTTATCCTTTTATAGTATAGACAAGGGGGGTGATCAGATGGACTTCTCTACGCTCCTGATGAAGTCTGGATAGACGAAATGCACCGAGCAGTACCATTCAACGATCTGGCACACTAAGGAATTGGCCATCTACACTATTGTGTTAATTTTCTCTTTAAGGCAAACACAATTTTCTGGTGATTCAAAGAACCTGTGATGAGCCTGTGAATCATTGGCAGCTTGTGAGTGGCCATTTTTGTATTGTGTGTACAATTGGCTTAAGGGGTATCACTCTATGTATTTTTGTTTCTAAAAAGAGTCCATAGGCCCAATGGAGAAAGGCGCAACCTTTGCATGAGTTTACCAAAGCAGAGTCGCACCGGAGCCACGCAAGAATAATGGAGCAATTTATTCACAGTGTTCCATTGCATACAGCCAGAGGAGAGGGCAGGTCGTGCCATCCACTGCACCATGGGAACAGAGGTAACTAATTGATTTGTTCCTTTTAACCCATTAAGGACCAACGATGTAACGTTTACGTCATAAATGCATTGACTTTAAAGACCCCTGGTCCGTAAGGGGTTAAAGTGTTATGTGAGTTTGCAATTAAATAACATTGGCCGTTATACTGTATATTTTATTTCTGATTTAAAGATAGATGTTAAAAGATAATCATGTGACATAAGAACATGACATAATGTGAGTATAAGCTTAGTCCAAGGAAAGTATTAAGAATGCAATGGATTGCATGAGCAGTCATTATATTTAAGAATGCTCATGTCATGGCAATCTCAAGTTCCATAGCATCATAGGGTGTGATTCGTGAATGGTATTCACATATGTTTCCAAATTTACGTAGTGTGTTTTTAAGTGTTAACCTGTTTTTCTAAACATTTCCAAGTTGACTCACAAACATCTTTCTACCCTTATTACTTGAAAACGGAACGTAAAGAACATTATAAATAAACTAAGGATGCATGCAGGGAAAAGCCCCAGACATGTGGAACAACCTTTTCAACTAAGCAATTACAGATGCTGGCCATTTACATAGTTACATAGGCTGAAAAAAGACGTGCGTCCAACGGGTTCAGCCTTTCACACATCACCTACTGCTGTTGATCCAAAAAAAGGCAAAAAACCCAGTCTGAAGTGCTCGCCAATATGCAACACACTGGGAAAAAGGAAGGGTTATTTTACAGTGAGCACAATAAAGCTGCGGAATTCTCTGCCTGTTGAGGTGGTTGGGTCACAGCCTGTACAGACTTTTAAACGACAACTGGATGACTTCCTGCAAAAACATAATATTAAGGGTGTTAATATTAAATATGTGAGCAAAAGCTTCTTGATCCGAGAAGTGAAAATTCTAGGTCAAAATAGCCAAACCAGAAAAATTCTTCCATTTATCTCACTTTCCAAATCAGTTATTTTAACATAGAATTTTCGCTTCTCCAAAAGTTCTCCAGAGTTTCACCTTTCTCTGAATAGCCCTGATTGTGTTGATGCATGGAAATGACAAGAGGAGAGTCCCCCTAACCCAGTGTTTTCCAAACCTGTCTTCAGGACCCAATGACAGGCCAGGTTTCGCAGATGAACTGAAGCACAGCACAGGTGATATGATTTGCTGCTCGGTGATTGCAGGATTCAGTCTGTATCTCTCCAAAAAGATCTGTAAAATCTGGTCTGTTTGAGGGTCCTGAGGAGAAACACTGCCCTGACCAGTTTCTAAATGTGGCTTTCTCTTGCCACCTAGTGGTATATGATGGTATTAGACATAACATTTACATGTACTGCTTTGCTTTACAAGTTTCTATATATTACAAATCATTTCTTTTGTTTTCTCATGTTATATTAACCTGAGCTTTTTCATGCATTTCTATTAGGCTTTAAATACCAAAATGTACCTTATGATGTTTAAACATTTCAAGGAGAGTGTCATTTTTTCTGCCAGCTGCCCATTTCAGTAAGGTATTCCCCTCCGGTTTGGGGATAAAACGTGTTACCTTGAGGGAGAGCTTTGGTCTGCATCTCAATCTGGTGCAAACCATAGTAATCACTCCCTCAGTGATGAGTCAGTGTGCTCTTACCGTCCTGAGATGCCATGACCCACTGGGAAATTTGATGATATCTTTGTGGGCCAGTCCTGGGTGACATGGGGTATCCTCATGTCTCTGACACTTACAGGGTTATTCAAAGAGATCCGAATGGCTGCCGAAAGGGAACCGAAAGCTGAAAATCAGTGTTTGGTTACCTTTCTTGGCCATTCAGCTATCCAGAGAGCAGGCAATTCGCCAAATCCTGGCGAATTGCCTGCACATACGGTGCCCGTTCGGTGCCTTTTCGAGCGCAGTGAAATCCCCATAAAAAAGCACTGCTTCGGCTATTCAGAGAGCACAAACCAGCAGTGAAAGGTTCCCGAAATGCTTTGCCATTCGGTGTTTTAATTCGGCAGGTTTAGTCAGGCGAATCCCATAGGCTTCAATGTTAAAAATATTCCCGTTTTAATTCAATATCTAATAAACCATTCATTATAAAATTCTGCAGTAAAGAGAGATTTTTTAGGATATTTTAAGCATTTTTCTGGATTTTTAAAAAGTCCTATTTTTTTTTTTTTTTTTTTAAGTTTACTTATTTTTTCTGTAACAGACCTTTTTATTATCATTCCCTGGACCTCATATGTAAATTTCAGACATTTTCACTCAGTAGTTTCTTTGCAAACAGCGTTTCACTTTTCAAACATTCAAGCAAACTGTTTTTCTAATTTATTCACTTCACACGTCTGCGGTATCGGCTTTTTCCGGAGGCTGCGCTGCCTGTGATCGGCTCCTGCTTGGGTTTTTCCGGCTTCTTCAATGGGTTAATACAGATATTTTTGCGGATTTTCGGCGTGCATTCCCCGGGTTTGTGCGGTGACTTTTCGTTTGGTTTGTGGCAGCTTTTCCCTGCACTTCAACGGCCCTATGGTGCTAGCTGAATACACAGCAGGGTTGCCGAAATGGGATTGTCGAATGGCACCAAATTGAAGAGAACGAAAAGTCACCGAATGCGCAGTGACTTTTCGATTCTCTTTGAATTACCCTGTTAGACAAAGTACACAGGGTTTGGTCTTGGCCCTCTGTAGCCACTGGACATCTGAACGTATCATGGGCTGTCACCCCCTGATGGTTTCCCTGTCTGTCAGGTGATCAAGAGGACTGAGGGAATACCGTATGACTTGCAAGGACATTTATGGGTTTTCCAGGAACTCTGTGCCAAGTTTGGGGAGAAGTGTGATGAATTAATCTAGTGTGTGTATATGTGTGTATTGAGATTAATGTCAGTGAAATGTAATGGCTTTACCAAATTTATCAAGTGTATTTACTATAAAATGATTAACCCCTTCGCTGCTGAGCCATTTCACGCCTGTGTGCTGAGCTCATTTTTACCGTTTTTCACTCTTCATGTTTAAGGCTAGGGTCAGACGAGCGCAGTATTAACATGCGTTTAGCCGCACTTAATCACGGTCGTGCTAGCAGCAAATTACGTCCAATGCCGGGCAGCATACGAAGAATGGCCGCACGAAAGTGCGGCCGCGCAACGCAAGTGGCAAACGAACGCATTTTTTCGAGAGAGCGTCAAACCGCTAGTACTGACGTACAGAGTGCGCTGCGTCCGCATAGCGGCTTGTGTGTGTGATTATGAGACATCAGACGCTGCTAATGTCCGGCCAACATAACGTCCAGACACAAAAAGGGTTTTATTGATGATCCGTACAAAATCACGGACGAAAATGCGCATCGTATGACCGCTATCGTGTATTCCGTGAAAAAATACATCCATTCGTTCGAACGCACTTTTTCACGGACAACGCGAAAAATGCGTTAGTGTGACCCTAGCCTTAACGCTATTTGAAGTCACGTTTTATTATACAACCCAGACAAATTATATATCGTTCTTTCCGGCAGTCTCTGCAGATTCATAATATATCATTATTATATGTATACATCATGTCCTGCCTGAATATTATAATAAAAAATGCAATAATATTTGAAATTTCAATCGTCTACAGTGTGTAAAGTGTTTTTTTTCACATTTTTAATCATGCGAGTGTTTACGGTTAGATTTTCTATGGGGTGCGCTTGTTACAAAATTTAGAGATGGGAATCCGTTACATTTTTGGGGGGGAAATTATGTGATTTTTAGCAAACCCCCCATAGAAAAAATCGTTAGTGCAGCATCATATTTTACATTATAATTGAAATGGGAACAATATTGCTGCATTAATAAAACAAAAAAAACAAAAAAACACTTTTTTTACATTTATTTTATTTTTTATCTTTTTATTTATATTTTTATTTTTTACACTTTTTTCTTTTCATTTAACATGGTTATGTTTGGAATCATTGGAAAGGCCATGCTCTGGTCATTCCAACGATACCAAACATTAACCCCTAGCTGCCACAGATCGGGAGATAGGGGGTTCATTGGAGAGGAGAACCACTTGGCTGGATGCACTGAGCACGTCCTTAGCAGCCAAGTGGTTAAAATATATATAATTATTATTGTTATACTTTATTTATATAGCGCCAGCATATTCCGCAGCACTGAATGTATATAATCAATACTAAAATTGTGGAAGACATTTACACATCCCAACAATTCTCGTGTGCTTCTTACCCCATATGCAGCAAGGGACTCAGGGAAGGACATGCAAATGAAGTCTGCAATTTCCTACTTTTTTGCATCCTGGGTCTGTTTTAACACAGAACCCTCTTTGCCAGTGCCATGCCATACTATATGGCTTTTTTAGCAAAGGTCAGGTTATGCCACGGGCCACAGCCACCCCTTGACAGCTGTTTCGGGCTTATTATTCCCTCACCAGCAGCAGATAGGCCGTGTTCCTTGCTGCATATTGGGAATGTAGCACATGAGCTCTGTAAAGCAGTTTTCTGAATTGCTGGGATGTGTAAATGACTTCTGCAATAATAAACTTGATTATTTTCTATGTGGAGGTTTTTCATTTCATTTTTGCCCTCCACCATAACTTAAATGAGTATTTATTTGCCCTACGGGTTAAGTATCAAATAGCAACGAGTCATGGCCTATCTCCTGCTGATGAGGGCATAATAAACCTGATATTATATATATATATATATATATATATATAATGAAAAACACATGGGGGGTTGCACTCAGCCTATACTAAGCATTCAGTGCGGGTGCGTCTCAAAAATAAAATACAAACAAAACCAGGAAGAGAGCTCTCCAGTCAAACACATTCAAAAACCTGCAACAATGGCTCCATGCATGGAGCTGTTGTTGCAGGTTTTTGAATGTGTTTGACTGGAGTGCTCTCTTCCTGGTTTTGTATGTATGTATATATATATATATATATATATATATATATATTTCATACTTTATATATATATATATATATATATATTTCATACTTATATATATACAGTTTTTTTAATATAGTTGTGTTATTTTTTAATTTTACTTTTTTGGATTGAAAACTAGCGACACCCCTCTTTGACTATCAAATATAATCCTGCTACACACTGTCAATATCTGCCCTTCCCATCCCAAATAAATATTTACAGTGTATACATACGTACATTGTACATGTGTAATTTCCCATTGATTTTGTAACTGAAGCTCTGTAGCATTAGCAGCATTGAGTTAGCAATAAGGAAAATGAGTAACAGTTTTAATACTCTACTTCGAGTTTAACCCCATATTTCAATCTCTAATAAGTAGCATTTCTCCACAGCTCAAAAAAATAAAGGGCACTACTGCCACCTATTGTTTATTTTCAGAACAAAGTATTATAAGGTATTTTCCTATTCTCTTCTGGCTCTGAGTTGGACAGTATTTGGGAATAACAAAGACATACAGGGTTATCCAAAGAGATCCGAATTGCTTGAGAAAGGTAACCGAACGCTGAAAATCAGCGTTCGGTTACCTTTCCTGGCCATTCGGCTATCCAGAGAGCAGGCAATTCGCCAAATCCTGGCGAATTGCCTGCACATACGGTGGCTGTTCGGTGCCTGTTCGAGGGCAGAGAAATCCTCATGAAAAAGCACTGCTTCGGCTATTCAGAGAACACAAACCAGCAGTGAAAGGTTCCCGAAATGCCCTGCCATTCGGTGTTTTAATTCGGCAAATTAATTCAGGAGAATCCCATAGGCTTCAATGTTAAAAATATTCCCGTTTTAATTCAATATCTAATAAACCGTTCATTATAAAATTCTGCAGTAAAAAGTCTCTTTATTTATAGATTTTTTAGGATACTTTAAGCATTTTTCTGAATTATTATTTTTTTTTAAAAGTCCGATTTTTTTTTTATTTTTTTTTTAAGTTTACTTCTTTTTTCTGTAACAGCCCTTTTTATTATCATTCCCTGGACCTCCTGTGTAAATTTCTGACATTTTCGCTCACTAGTTTCTTTGCAAACAGCGTTTCATTTTCACAGATTCATACAAACTGTTTTCCTAATTTATTCACTGCCTCCTCTGCGTCTCAGCTGCTTCGGCTCTGTGTGATTTGGCTGCTTCGCTGCGTGTGATCGGCTCCTGCTCGGGTTTTTCGAAGGTTAATCCAGATGTTTTTGCTTGTTTTCTGCGTGCTTTCGGTGGGTTTTGCGGTTAGTTTTCGTCAGGTTTGCGGCGGCTTTTCCCTGCAATTCGGGGACCCTGTGGTGTTTGCTGAATACACCGCAGGGTCACCGAAATGGGATCGGCAAAAGGAACCAAATTGAAGAGAACGAAAAGTCACCGAACGTGCGGTGACTTTTCGAATCTCTTTGAATAACCCTGATAAATTCAATGCCAGATGTTATCTCTTAGCTGCTCCCCAATACCAGATTAATTATGAGTCAGCTGCACCTCTGGTATACTCACCTAGAGCCTTACCACCCAAAGCTAGTGCAATAACCCGTAAATGCAATCTCTCAGGACTGTGCTTTAGTTTATAGCTCATTAGAGCAGAAAGACACTGGAGAATTATTTATCTGTGTCCTTACATTTATGGTGAGATAAAGGGTTCACAACAAATTGGCCCCGAATTGCACCAAACAGTTAATTTTACCATTCGGTACTGTTCATCTAATTACTAAGCTGTATATTTGCCAAATACTGACGGACTGACAACAACATACGGTGCCATTCACTGCAGTTTGACGCGTTCGGCGGCGCCAGAATTGTCTCATTGAAGTCTCTCATTTCTTTTATTCACAGAAAGCCGAATTGCAATAAAATTCCGGCGAAATGCCCTTATTTTCGGAGTTTCAATTCGAAAGGTTTAAACAGGTGAATCCCATAGCGGATTATGTAAAAAAGTATTTTAAAAAAATATATATTCTTTTTATTTTTTGCAAAAACCCTTTTTATTTTTTAAAGGTCTTTTTTTATATATTGTAACAGACCTTTTTATTATTTTTTTAAAGGACCTTGTTTATGATTAAGACTCATTTTAATTGATTTTTGCTTCTATTAGACTTCCTTTTTTTGAGCTTGGTAGAATTCGCTATGCCAATTCGGTGCAAGTCGGCGTTTATTGGCACAATTTTTGGCATTTTTTAAACAATGTTGGCGACTTTAATTTTGGCAAAATATGATCACCATTTGCTATATAGTGAATTTATTGTATTTTAGGTGAAATAGAGTCGCCGCAGTGAGCTCTCAATTTCGATGCTTTGTGAATAGACCCTTGAGCTTTTAAGCTGCACCAATCAGGGTTATCCAAAGAGAACCGAATGGCTTGAGAAAGGTAAACGAACGCTGAAAATCAGCGTTCGGTTACCTTTCTCGTCCAGTCGGCTATCCAGAGAGCAGGCCGTACGGCGAAGATGTGGAGAAAGGTTGCCGAAAGATGGACCCGTTCGCCACCGTTCGCCGCAATCGCCAAATGCAATATCGTCCCATTGAAAAACTCTGGTTCGCTCTATCCAGAGAGAGCCGAATTGGCATGAAATGTTGCCGAAATGCCCTGCCATTCGGCGACTTAATTCGGCAGATCCAACTTGTCGAATCCTATAGCAAAGATAGGACAAATGAAGTAAATTTCCCAATTATGAGAAAAAAAAACCAAAGGATAAAAACACCACCTGTTTCCTGTCCATCACCATTTTGGATAGTGTTGGAGATAATAGTGTTGCTATTTTTGGAGTGTTGGAGATTGTATAGTGTTGCGGCGAGGGGGAGTTTACCTCACTATAATGTTACCGTTTCAGCTGCTGCTGGAAGCACGCAGCAGAGAGGCTGCTGCGCGTAATGGCACAGCCATTGCTGCAATTGGCTGTGCGTTGTTGGAGGCACATGCTGCGGCAGGAGAGGAACAGGTAGGACTGGCTAATCCCGCTAGGGTCGCTGTTCCCAGGGTATTCCTGCAAAGAGTTATCCTGGAGAACCTGAGTGACCGCCAAATCCTTAAGAAATTTCGGCTGTCCCGTGAGGCCATCCTGGCTTTATACCAGCGCATAAGGCAGGATCTGGAGCCGTTGAGTGGAAGGGGTCATTCTATTCCTGGGCTGGTGAAGTTGTTAGCGGTCTTGTACCATTTTGCCAAACACTCCTTCCAGGTAGATTCTGGGGAGGAGGTCGGGATTAGCCAAGCGTCCTTTTCAAGATGCCTTACGCAAGTGGTTAGGGCCCTCACCTCAAGGGCCAAGGAATTCATCCATTTCCCCACCGACCGGGCCTCGTGGAGGAAGGTTAAACTTGATTTTTTCCAAGTAACAGGTTTTCCAAAGGTCCTTGGAGCAATTGACTGCACTCATGTTGCACTGCGTCGGCCCACAAACCACGAGGAACTATACAGGAATAGGAAGCAATTCCATTCCTTGAACGTCCAAGTGGTTTGTGATGCTGATCAGCGCATCATGAGTGTCCGGCCTGGAAACCCTGGCTCCTTCCACGACTCCCGGATTTGGCAGGAGTCCAGCCTGGCCACCCTCTTTGATGAAGGACAAATGCCGGATGGCTGGCTCCTCGGTAAGTCCCAGATTAAATGTTATTATTGTTTATCCAGATTTAAATGTTTGCTAGTAACAATAATATTTTGTATTGTGTTCTGTCTGTCTTTTAGGTGACAAGGGATATGCGTGTCAGCCTTGGCTCCTGACTCCACTCCGGAATCCACAAACCCCTGCAGAGGTGCAGTACAACACTGCCCACTGTGCTACCCGAAACGTTATAGAGCGCACCTTCGGGGTTCTAAAGTCCAGGTTTCTATGCCTGGACAAGTCTGGTGGGTACCTTTTGTATCCTCCATTGAAGGCAGTCCTTGCATGCTGTATATTGCATAACGTGACTTTAATGCATCGTGCGCCCATTATCCGCATTGGCAATATAGCGCCTGAGGAAGATATGTACCCTCTTGCAGAGGATGTGGATCCCTGTGACTGGGGTCCCGTGGTAAGGGCGAATCTCATCGCTACCCACTTCCATGTAAGAAATGTTCCATTATCAAATATTATCACAATCCATATACTTTGTCATGTTGTATTAATGTCTCCTCTATTCATTGCCTGTATGTTTTGAGCAGAACGCACCTTGAAAACGATGCTACCTGTACGTCTCCTGCCACAGGCCACTATGGGTCCCAGCTATATGTCAATAAGGTAAGTACATATTCCTATAAATGATACTCGATAGTTTGTCCCTTTTAAAATGTTCTCATTGATCACCTCTGCTTTTCCTCCAGCAGTTATTGATAGTGGTTTTGTCTTAAATTCTTCATAGAGTAGGTGGAAATCCCTCCCTGAACGACCACGACCTCTTTGAAGAACTACAAATTTCAAATATATTCCATGATAGATTGTCAAATCCTATGCAATTGTCATGATATCAACCCATTTGACAATCTATTGTTATATCCTACTGCAGATGTGTCATTTGTGATGGCTATGTGGCGTTCTGCGCATCATCCTCTGCGGCCAGTGTCTGCACCTTGTCTGGAACACCAACCCAGTGTGACATGTGAATCATCATCTATATAAGGTACAGCGCTCTCCCATTGCATTTACTGCGCGAGTTGAACCATTCACCTGTGCATAGAGCCTCTGCATGTAACCCATGTCATGTCTCTCTCTCCCACTGTAGATGCACCGGCATGTTACTGACTGTTCGGATGGTGTACCTTGATGGATGACAGTGTGACTGTCAATTTTGTCAGTGTATCATCATTTTATGTGTTATTGCGAATAGTATGTAGAATTATTTGGAGTCCATAAATATATTTATATGTTGTATTGTTGGAAATGTGTTTAGTCTAATGATATGTGCATGTAACAATACTAGCTGTATCAAATAATATGAATACAGCAAGAAACCCTGTTTGTGTTGCACATTGTCATGTTCATGTAATGTGTGTTTGTACATTCAAAGTAGACCTGAAATAACAGACACGAGACATGTTTTCATTTTTGCCATAAATTGATTATTATTTCTTTGCAAGGGGGCACCTGGCTGAATTATGCCCCCAAATAAAAATCAAATTTTTTAAAAAAAAAATTCTTTTTTTTTATATCAAAATATAATATAATATTAACAAGGGGATAGCGGTTTGGTGCCAGGAAGAAGTCGTTCACGTCGGAGGAGAAGGAGCTTTCGGGGCTGCGAAAGGAACCAGGACAACCGGACAGAAAATGTAAACCTTTTTTTATTATTCCCTTATTGACCTGTTACTACTTGCATCTTACATTATCTGACTGGCTGACCGTAGTTAGTTTGGCCAGCCCTAGACGGCTGTCTTTTTCTACGTTTGATTTCGTGAATTTCTTGTTATGTATAATTCTCAAAATAAAGAATTAAAAAAAAAAAAAAAAGAAAATGTAAACCTGTACCTTTGTAAAATATTAATAAACTGCATCAGCTGGCAAACTACTCGTCGAGGAAAGTGAGGAGTAAGAGCCTCATGACGCAGCCGTCTTACGTCATAGGACGTTAGTCCTCACTTTCCGAACTTTCGTCCGGCTGTGCTTGCCCTGCACGCAGTGGATCGAGTAAGGCTAGGGTCAGACTAACGCATTTTTCGCGTTGTCTGTGAAAAAGTGCGTTTGAACGAATGGACGCATTTTTCACGGAATACGCGATAGCGGTCATACGATGCGACTTTTCATCCGTGATTTTGTACGGATCATCAATAAAACACTTTTGTGTCTGGACGTTATGTTGGCCGGACATTAGCAGCGTCTGACGTCTCCCAATCACGCACACACGCCTCTAGCGGACGCAGCGCACTCTGTACGTCAGTACTAGCGGTTTGACGTTGTAGAAAAAATGCGTTCGTTTGCCACTTGCGTTGCGCAGACGAACGTTCGTGCGGCCGTACTTCGTGTGTTCCCCAGCATTGGACGTCATTTGCTGCTAGCACGGCCGTGATTTCGTGCGTCTAAACGCACGTTAAAACTGCTTTCGTCTGACCCTAGCCTAAATGCTGAGGTGTAGTGGCCAGCAGCCCAGCGCCAACTACAGTATGAATATCAACCATCCGGCTGATCAAATCGCACAATCGGGGCAAATCCCGGGTGCGAAGGGCCCTCACCTCAGCAGTCAGCTCATCCAATCGCGACACAACATCAGCATGTTGCTGATGGTGTTGGCCTATGGCTGCCCGTTCTCTTTCTAGCGACTCAGCCGAGTGGGCCGCATAGGCGCGCATCTCTGCCACAGTCTGACTCAGCTGAGTCGCTATGCTGGCCAGGTCAGAAGGCTGAGAAGGGTCGGACGCAGGTCCTGGCGCTGCTGCTGTGATGACATCAGCAGGGGAGTCCACCATTGTGAGAAGGATCGACGAGCCAGACCCCTCGTCGGGAGTCGACACTGTGGAAAAAGCCAGAATACATGTGTAAATGATGTGTGTGTCAACAGATGTAACATGACTGTACAATGCTAGTCTGCAGTGTCTTGCAGTACAAATTGCTGCTGTTTAGTATTGTACAGCCATGAGTCATAAACACGATTCATTATGTGCATATGTATACACTTACTCTCAATGGTGGACCCCGGTGAAAAGACAGCGCCAGGAGGTTGGTGGGATGGACCAGGCACCTCATCATCCTCGTTTGAGGGTGGGATGTGCTGTCAGAAGAAATACAAATCATTAGCTAATTATCTATGGCATATAAATGATAGCTGTTCCAAAAGGACGAATGTAACATATGCACAAAATTAACACTTCAACAGGATACAGTGGGCAGGCACCCACTCCTCCATAATTGTTGTCACCCTCCACAACAGAATGCATTATATGATGCTCGACGCAGCCCGACTATTCTCCCCCTCCGATTCTTAGGAGTGGTCACTCAATCTATCCCAATTCTTGGTAAAGGTCTTCTCCCATAGGCTTCAATGTTACAGGTGTGGGAAATGTTTCACCCCATAGGCTTCAATGTTAAAAAGGGGGCTGGAAAAGGTCTTCCCCCATAGGCTTCAATGTTACAGGTGTGGGAAATGTTTCACCCCATAGGCTTCAATGTTAAAAAGGGGGCTGAAAAAGGTCTTCCCCCATAGGCTTCAATGTTACAGGTGTGGGAAATGTTTCACCCCATAGGCTTCAATGTTAAAAAGGGGGCTGGAAAAGGTCTTCCCCCATAGGCTTCAATGTTACAGGTGTGGGAAATGTTTCACCCCATAGGCTTCAATGTTAACTAATTTCCTTTGTTTTATTAAATATACAATCAACAGTTGCTTATTATATCCTGCAGTAAAGAATCTCTTAAAGGTTTATTATTCAATAGGATATTTTAATGAATTAATAATTAAGAAATACAAACTTCCTCTCTTTGATATCAATTCTAAATTGAACCTGACTTTTTAAATCTACAAGAAAAATCTAATCAAACCACCGACTGTAATTACTGGATGGAAAACGGTACGCAACAAAATAAAACCATGGATAAAGATTTATCCAAAACAAAGGTTTTATCAGTGCACATCTCGACAGTCTATGAGGGCCGCCACATGTCCGTGTTTTTTAGAATAAGCGGCCTGTACATCATCTGCTGGCGAGGCGTACCTGTACGCCTCACCAGTCGTAAGCCACCCCAATGGGCAACAGCCACCCGCTGTAATAGTGTTCATGTCTGAGGAGTGTTTGAGAAGGGAAACTTACAAGACGCCAGGGACGCAAGCCTCTCTGCCAGGGTCGGCTGTGGATCTGGATCTGCCGTTTGCTGGGTTTCCGGTGAGGACGCGGGGAGCTCGACAGGTGACACTGATGCCCCTGATGCTGTGATATGAAAGATGATAAAACAACATTAGGGCCAAAATGCACAATTTAAAGAACAAACATCAGGAAATAAACATGTTTGAAATACATCCCCTATGTGAAGGTTCACACAGTGCACATTCACATGATGATACCTCCCACACAAATATATTGGAGTCACGCAGACAAATGTGCACAATGTTGTGTTCTGATATATACTGTTCCCAAGAGGATGATTGCACTCCCTTTCAACAGCTTACAGTATTCTGTGCTCACAAGGGTTAACATGGCTAGAGTCACTTATGAACAGAGTGTATTGATCGTTATGATCACAAGCTCTAACCGCTCATTCAAAACATCAGCCGCGGGAAAAGAACATTTGCACCAAATGAGAGAAAATTAGGAATCTGTTTACTGCAGCTGAACAAACTTCAAAGATGTGAAATACTAAACTCTCAGCATACGGACAGAATGGCGGCTCAATACACCGCTTCCGGCTGCTGGGAGCGGAGCAAGACTGTGTCCAAAATGTGAGACGAGATACCGATGATCATGTGACCTGGCAGCAAAAGCCTACACGGATTCCTAAGGATGCTCAAAACAGCCATCCCGTGCTTGGCCAAGCATCATGGAGACTAGCGGACACTACAGGACAGGCTGCTGGGCTCTGTGCCTGCACCATGATCGACAGGTTACACAGGGATGGTAAGGTTCAACCTAAATATGTACATTTAAACCTTTGTGTCCCTGTTTGACCTGTAGGAAGCTGATGGGGCCCTTGACATGTAGCTTGAAGGAGCACTTGGCAAATGTCCATTGTGTATGCAAATGTTACATGAAGACTAGACTTACGTATTGGGGCATCGGTGTCTATCGCCCCCCGCACGCCCTCGAATGTCTCCGGCCCCAGCAACTCGTAGAGATCCTTCTCATAATCCGACAGATCCAGATCGTCAGCAGGGCCTCCGCCGGTGACATTGGCGGAGCGCGCAACCCTGGCCATCTTGCGTCGAATCTGGCGCTTCACATCAAAGTAACTGTGAAAGGACACAAGAATTACAATATTAATTTATGTGAAACGTCAATGTCAGATCTGTTTCAAATATTCTTACACATGTGTGATCTGAAGTGAACCATTGCATCTGTACATAATGATGGATTCAGGATGCACTAATGTGACCCGTACAAATTTACAGACTATCAGGGTTATTCAGAGAGCGTGAAAAGCATGAGAATAGAGAATGACTGGAGAATGAAAAATTCAAGATAAAAATAACAGATTTGGAAAGTGAGATGAAAGGGAGTTTTTTTCTGTTTTGGCTATTTTGACCTAAAATTTTTCATTCTCCAGTCATTCTCCTGCTTTTCATGCTCTCTGAATAACCCAAGATGTTTACAGGGGTTTATGATGTAACCCTTGCACAATATGGGAGCTTCTAGGGCTTGCACATGGCAGGAGGGTCTTGAAACTGCAGGGTGTGCAGGTAGGCCACGCTGTGTGTATATTTGCACATATACGCATGTATAAGTGAGGGGAACGGAACCACCACGCTCCTTGCACTGACCGGTAGCAAGCTATATGCATTTATTTGGTAGAATTTAATATGAGCCATATGTCCAGAGTCCTTAGCTATAGGTTTCCGTTTCTTTGTAAGTTGCAAGTACTAAAGCAGAAGTACCGGTTCCTGTCTAGGGTGCATGATCTCTATCTAAACTGCAAGACAGTTTCGTTTCCCTGGGCAAGAGCCTGAAGATCTTTTGTGAAATATTACTGATTTCCTCAAAAGGATGCTTGCACACATCATGGGACTTTCCGTGAACGCCCTTGTCTGATCCAATCGCTGATGGACAACGCTCATGCTTCTGTATCCTCGTATGTATAAATAAAGTGGCATTTCCGTGACAAGATCAGAAATGTACTTTGAATGACCATAAGCCTTTTGTGCATTATTTGTCATTGAGATACTTTCTCCCAGCGCTGAAGAAATCTTAATCCAAGGTGTCAGTTTGAGACAGGGTCTCTAAATCAAGGGTGGACAACAGAAGGGAGAGATTTTTCTCTACAGATCTGGAGGCACTGCTGAAGATGACCAGTCACCCCTCGTCCTGGTGAGTATTTTTCTTGTCTGGATGAGGGCTCTGACCCCGGTCATTTCACGAACTAAATTTGTCCGTGCCCTTTTAATGTATCTGGGATACAAACATAGTTAAGAAGGAACAAGAGTTCCTGTACAGGAGTATATGTCAGGGACTGCTCCCCTCTAGGGTATCGGGGATACCCAAGACAACCTTGGATTAACGTTTATATTTGTTTTGTCTTTATTTGTCTGTTTATAAATTAATAGTAAATAAGTATATATATTATTATAGAGTGATAAGTTAATTGGGTGACAAAAAATCTGTAAGGTAAGGCAGACTTTTGCCCCGTTGTATACTGATGGTACTGTATATATATATATATATAAAAGCTGATTGGTTAAACATTGTTTGCTGGGAAATGTATGTTGTATTAAGCAGAAATGTTTATTAACCATTTGTGTATTAGTTACTAACTGATAAGGTAAATGATATTAATCATATATGCAGTTACTAACCGGAGATACATATATTGTGAAGCTAGTTTTTATATGCTGATGGATTGTGGTTTATAAATTTTTGTTTATGATATAAGGGAATTATATAACTACAAAATAAAAAGCAAAAGATTAGAAGTTTGATTTTCGAGATTAGGGGAGGATTCACTAAATAAGTTTTTATCACTTATCATTAAATTAGCTCATTTTTTGTTGATCCATGTAGCATAAAGATATATATATATATATAGTAAGAATTTATATTGTTTTCTTTTTCGAGCACTCTTAAGACAGTATTGGTCATGCCTGTCTGATCCGGTTAAGCCCGTAGTTACCCGGGCCAGTGACTTCTTCACGTTTTGGGAAGACGCGCAGATTTATCTGCGGCAGTCGAGCACTGTGAAGAGCCTCTCTTTTCTCTTTCTTTCTCTATTTTACCTGCCTGATTATTCAATTGTACAACTAACCATGGGTACTCAAAATAGCAAGGTTAAAGAATATCCTCTACCATTAGTAGGGGAATTCTGTAAAGATTATGTAGCACGAGTAGGGGGCACAGATTGCTATTTAATTAACCCATGGATAGATAATATGGCGGGATGGACAGAAGCAGTGTGTCAGGCCCTGGGGGCTCTGACCCCCAGACGACCGCTCTTATGTTTTCCTGCATGTCCCCTGCAGATTTCAAGGCTCTAGTATGAACAATGCACCTTCCTCATTTTGACGTCCTGGCCCTGGATCCAAACCTGCCCTTTATCCTCCTTGATTAGCCCTTCATATAAGGGAGTCCCCACCCTCAACCCTGGACTTCCACATTGAAGTTACTGACTGCGTTACCTGTGTACTAAAGCTCCCTGAAATCGCCTGACCATCTCCTGAACTCTCTGCTAAGACCCCAAGGACCTTCTGCTATTTATCTGGACTCTCATTGCTTCACTCACCGGTAACCCTTCCATCCTGCTCCCCCTTTGCCCCCATCTAAGCCTTGCCGTGTACCGAACCCCTGCTGTACCACCGACTATTCTCTGCCAGCCTTGCCGTGTACCGAACCCCCTTGCTGAACCCTGACGACGCCATTGCCTGTACCCTATCTGATTTCATGCCACTGTGTTTACCAGCAATAAACACTCATTGCTATTCTGAATCTGCCTTCATCACTGCATCCTGGGCTCACAACCCCAACCTGCTACACCCACCACAGTCAAACCCTTACACAGTGGGAGTTGTGATCCTTTTCCCCAACAGGGAGACAACAGCCCATTCTATATGGATATAGTGAAAGGATTATGCCTCGACGACACTGAGGCATGGCCCTATTAAAAAGGGGGATTCTCAATGGGATATGCAGTATGAGATTGGGGGGGAACAATGGTTAATAGTGACAGGATACTAGTTTAACAGGCAAAGTAAACAATGTAGAAGAGGGACCCCATTGTCCTCTGACAGCGCCAGACTGCATAAAATAGAACAGAGTATACCACGGAATAAACAAGAGATACCCGTGCCAGCTGGGAACCACAACCCCCTCCGTTTTATAGACAATCCATATATCTGTCCCTTACAGGATTTACTGATACAGAGGTCTTGGGTGCGGTAGGAGCAATGGAGGATTTGAAACCTTCGGCCCCATCCACATCCAAAGACGACACTGAGGGGAAAAAAAGAGGAAGTAAAAGAGGAAAAAGCAGAAGAATATATACTGGCTTTCGTTATTATGGCCACTCGCACACAACAAAGGATCCCCGTTAATAAGCCCCTAAGATATGAGTATAACACCAACAAAACCCATTTTCCATTTATGACCGTGGGGAATAAGTTATTTAAAAAGGCGATAGAAATAGAGGATATTAAGATTTTAAAACACTGTCCAAAACCAAGAGAAGCCCCATTAGGAGCTATTACATATTTAAAAAAGGCGTGTAATGGTCGCAATTTTACACAGGAAGATATGAAACTTATAATATTAATGGTGTATCTACCGGAATTTTTTCCACTCGACCTTTGTCCCTCACCACCCCTAAAGGCAAACCGCTACTAAACCACGTATTCACTATTATTGAAGGCTGCCCTATAAGCCTCCTTGGGAGGGATCTCCTGGGTAGGCTTGAGGTCACCATCCACTTCGGAACAGATGGCTTAGCTGTTGATTCCCCGGCATTGTCCCCCTTCGTGGACACACACGGACAATCCACACACAGTCATTTCCTCCTTACTGTGGATACATTGCCCCCTGAACTA
Source organism: Leptobrachium leishanense (assembly GCA_009667805.1). Taxonomy (NCBI): domain Eukaryota; kingdom Metazoa; phylum Chordata; class Amphibia; order Anura; family Megophryidae; genus Leptobrachium; species Leptobrachium leishanense. The sequence goes on along the minus strand of CM019071.1, from coordinate 113,526,845 downwards.
AGGGATTTGGACCATTTGTGGTCCAAGAGTCCCTATGACACCGGACTGGTCAGCTGCACGCCATATAAAGCCAAACTACACGACAACTACTCCCCTGTGTACCAGAAACAGTACCCCTTAACAAAAGACAAAATCGACAGACTAAGACCCATGGTCGAGCAATTCCTGAGTGACGGTATCCTGATGCCAGTGGTTTCCCCATATAGCACCCCCATCAACCCCGTAAACAAAGCTGACGGGACTGTCAGGTTTGCAAGATTTGCGCGCAGTTAACTCTTTAGGGATTCCCATTGCGCCGATTGTCCCAGATGTTACCTCCCTACTGTCATCAATCCCGGCAGCACACACACATTTTTCAGTGATTGATCTCAAGAATGCATTTTTTAGCATCCCTGTGCACCCTGACACGGTACTACTTTTTGCATTTTCATTCGAAGGCACGCAGCTTACCTGGTCTAGAATGCCCCAGGGGTACGTTGATTCCCCGGTGGTCTATAGCATTGTGTTACAGGCCACTCTGAAATCCTGGCACCCCAGCCATGGTTCTGTCCTGCTGCAGTACGTGGATGATCTCCTCGTGTGCAGTCCTTCGGAGGAGGCCAGCCGGGAGGATGGTGTATCTCTATTAAAATGGTTACAAGAATGTGGGCACAAGGTCTCTACAAAAAATGCAATGGTGTAAAACGCAAGTCGACTATTTAGGGTTTGTTCTCAGACAGGGGGAACGGAGCATCAGTCAGAAGCGAATCCAGTCTGTCACGGGCCTGGTCAACCCGAAAACCAAGAAGGACATGCTGTCATTCTTGGGTATGATAAATTATTGTCGACAGTGGATCCCTGACTGCTCCTATTACGATAACATTCTGAGACAAGCCACCCTGTTGGGTCAATCCAATATGATAAAATGGTCAAACGAAATGTTAAATGCCTTTTAGGGTTCTCAGGAATGCAATGATGACAAGCCCCGCGCTTGGCCTCCCCGATTATGTTCTTCCATTTCATTTGTTTGCAAGGGACAACTGTAAAACCATAGCCGGGGTACTGACGCAAGAACACAGTGGCCGATTGCGCCCAGTCGCTTTTTTTTCCAAAATACTGCCAGTCACGGTGCAGGGAATGCCGGCATGTCTGAGGGCTCTGACTGCGTGTGCAATAGCTGTCAGTATGGCAGGCCAGTACACTTTAGGATGCAAAACTTACCTACACACAACACATGATGTCCTATCTTTGCTCAAAGGCATACACACCCAACACATGTCCTCCCAGCGCTTCAGCAGCTATGAGGTCACTCTGCTCAGCAACCCGGCCTTACACATAGAGTACATCTCCAGCATCGCAGGCCCAGCGCCTATTGTCAATGCGATACTAGGCCTTAAAGAACCTTCTGACTCACTGCCTGAGGCCCATGACTGTATTCTAAGTATAGAATCTGAGACAGCACCCCGCTCTGACCTTATGTCTATTCCAGTACCGGACGCTGACGTAGTGTTTGTTGACGGATCCTGCACGCGACCAAATGACCAGACATACCATGCCGGTTATGCAGTGGTCCAACTCCCTGATAAGATACTCAAATCAAAATCTGTACCCTACCAATCAGCCCAGGCAGCAGAACTCATAGCCCTTACTAGAGCTTGCCAACTGTATGAAGGAAAGCCTGTCACTATTTACACAGACTCCAAATATGCTTATGGGGTTGTCCATGACCATGGAATGATATGGGAAAAGAGGGGATTTATGGCAGCAGATGGAAAGAAGATTTCCCATTCATCCCTGGTCATGGATCTCCTAGCAAGCATTCTTTTGCCATCACAGATAGCTGTCCTACACTGCAGAGCACATACAGGGTCATCTGATCCAGTAGCAAGGGGCAATCACCTAGCTGACCAAGCGGCAAGAGAGCTGCGCAGGCCTCAACCGCTAACTTAATGATGCCTGTACTAAAACCCCCAATGTTGGAAGATGCTCACCTGTTCTCTACCCTGCAGAAACATGCATCCACAGAGGAAATCAAGGATTGGTGTTATCCCATTTTTCAAAAAAAACCACACACTGGCCTTATCTCTAAAGATGGCAAGCCGTGTATTCCCCAGAGTAGCGCACCTCTTTTTATAGACCATTTTCATGGGGTAGGTCACAACAGCATCTCCACCACCTGTTCACTAATTAGTCAGTATTTTTACATTACACACCTTCGTAGTTAAAAGTACTCCCAATCGTCCTGGCAGAAATCAGGATGTCAGTAAATAGGAACACAGACTACTCCCCCTTTGAGATACTGATGGGGCGCCCTTTTCCCCTGCCATGGTCTCGGAGACCCCTGGCACTGGAAGCGGGGGACCTGGAACAGATGAGGGATGAGTATGTTAGGCAGTTAATAACAACCCTCGAGGAAATCAGAGACGAAGTTACTTTTAAGTCTCCTTCTCTTTCAGATAAGCCAACTCACCCGTTTAACCCAGGAGACAAGGTCCTGGTAAAGAAGCTGCAGAAAGGAAAAAGGCCAGAGGACTTCACGTATGGACCAGAGACCACGGTGATAGCCGTTATCCGCACAGCCCTGCTGACAGAGGATAGCCCAGTCTGGATCCACGCATCCCGGATTAAGAAGATTCCAGGAGGGGTACTAACGGGGGCAGATGGCCCTGGCCTCCAACGGGAAAAGATTGATGATCAAGAACATGGACCCCTTCAGGAGGTTCTGGATACTCTGCTTCGGGAAAAGGAGTGGCCCACTGCTGAAGAAAAGGCCCCGCCCGACTCCACCATCCCCTGAATCATTTGACATCTTACAACCCCTGTTGTCCAGCCCCACCACAAATCCCTTACAGCTCAGCATTATTTGTTTTCTTTTTTTTTTGTCTTAAACTGCCCGCAATGCCAAACCAAAGACGTTTACATGACACAAGATAAAGGACAAATGACTTTTTGGTATAATTCCTCAGCCGTCACTGTTGCCTCATATACCTTTGATTACTGTTGTATCGTTATCTGTCCTAACCTTATCACTCACCAATGTCTCACCTACCAATCCGTTATATACATATGCGTCACGGATGACCAGTGGGGAGGCAACTGTGACTCTTGGGGGTCTGTGGGTTGGGACACAGGGTACCTGAAGGATGGAAAATCAGTGCCAACTAATTGGGATTACCGTCCGTACAGCGCTGAAGTTAGGAAAAGTAAGGATGGCCACAGTCTTCTAAAAAGAATGTCTATAATACGAGGCAGGAAATGCACCCATGAGGGTAGTAAACCATTCAATGCTATACAACTAACTATAACGATTTACCATCCCAGCCCCGATGACACAGGCACCTATGTTATGGGAAGTTGGGGTAATGATAACCGTAGAGGCAAGTTCAAACTCCAAGATTTCGCTGGGCACAAGTCACAAAACCCCCTCCTTCCTGTACCCCCCCCTGAAGCCCATGATGGGAACCAGAGCCCTTTCTAATCCCACCTTTGAAGATAGTCTGGCATTGGAAACTGGGTTCTCGGATATAAATGTTTGGTTATGGGTTAAGTTTAGCGCCCTAGACAATAACCGTACAAATTGTTATGTCTGCGGTGCTGCTAGGCCTCACCTGGGCACTGTACCTTTTAATATTCCCCGAGATATAGAAGAATGCTTTCTTAGTCTGTATACTAACACCTCTAATAGCCAGGGTCTATGTAAATATTGGAAGAGTAGATACCCCATACTAACTCGCCTTCCTCAGCCGGGAGAAGGGATACATATTTATCCAGGAGAATATACTTGCTATCGGTCTACTGAGAGGGGTAGGAACCTTACCTTCTTCCCCGAGGGATATTGCGCTAATTACAGTACTATAAACAGTACTAAGTTACAGAATCAGGTTTTTCTAATTGGGGATCTCTACTGGATATGTGGAGACCTCAAGATTAGGGCGCGCCTGCCCCTTCAGTGGTCCGGTGAGTATGCCCTATCCAAAGCAGTTATGGGATTCCATATTGTTTCAGACCCCGAGGAAATCCCATCCTTTTCCACTCGGCGCGCAAAGCGAGAGGTTCCAAGCGCCCAGGGAAGTCTTGATCCACACGTCTATATTGACGCAATAGGGGTTCCAAGAGGGGTTCCTGATGTGTTTAAAGCAAATGATGAACAAATCCACTTCGGCTAAAATGATGCTCTCTATCCACCATCCTCCATCTAACACCCCCGAGGATTATTCCCGCTATGTGCAATTGTGCCGCGTCACCCGCAGCAGGCAAGAAGAAGGAATCATCTGGGGGCAGGAGAGAAAAGGAGTGGATCTGGGAGACTGTCATGTGTTATCCGTTCCGTGACAGGTACTACCCCCCCGGTTAGGACTCTACTCGTGTGGTTAACGAGGGATTCGTTCCCCTGCCCACCCTGTCCAAGACATAACTTGAAAGAATCATGTGTTAAAGCAAATGATTCTAAGAGGGGATTGAGGGGAACGGGACCACCACGCTCCTTGCACTGACCGGTAGCAAGCTATATGCATTTATTTGGTAGAATTTAATATGGGCCATATATCCAGAGTCCTTAGCTATAGGTTTCCGTTTCTTTTGTAAGTTGCAAGTACTAAAGCAGAAGTACCGTTTCCTGTCTAGGGTGCATGATCTCTATCTAAACTGCAAGACAGTTTCGTTTCCCTGGGCAACCGCCTGAAGATCTTTTGTGAAATATTACTGATTTCCTCAAAAGGATGCTTGCACACATCATGGGACTTTCCGTGAACGCCCTTGTCTGATCCAATTGCTGACGGACAACGCTCATGCTTCTGTATCCTCGTATGTATAAATAAAGTGGCATTTCCGTGACAAGATCAGAAATGTACTTTGAATGACCATAAGCCTTTTGTGCATTATTTGTCATTGAGATACATTCTCCCAGCGCTGAAGAAATCTTAATCCAAGGTGTCAGTTTGAGACAGGGTCTCTAAATCAAGGGCGGACAACAGAAGGGAGAGATTTTTCTCTACAATAAGCAATGTTCACTTTTAGTCTTGTGTTGTGTGTGGATGAGGCCATGGGCTGTGCAGGCAGCCCCAATTAGAGGTGCATGACTGCACCTGACAGCGAGGCATACCTATGCTACTCGCCATCAGTGACCCCCACAGCATCAGACACATGGCCACCCTACAGGGTTTGTAATGGCCAGCAACTGGCTACAATCCTCTTTCAGGGGTGAATGTATTATATTTCGGACGCAAGGTACTGTATATGTGACAATGGATTGTGTGAGAGTCAATGGACACAGCATGTACACTTCATGAGATGACATGTTCATGTTATGTTCCCAATACATACACTGCAAGGCATACATCCACACTTTGGGAAAATATATGGATATGCCACAATTATCTTTGTGAGCTCACATTGAAGTGGACTCAGGCTGGAAGCTGGCTGCCATTATAAGCCAGGCAGCCATCTTGTTCAGAATATTGGTTCACTTGAAAATAACTAGGTAGGTTTTAGCTGAAACTAGATTGAAGCATACGTAGAAATTTAGGAATGTGTTAGATTAGCAGAAAAGCCATTAGAACTCTGAGAAAGATCTTGGCTGTTCCTGGCACGAAGGGACAGAATGAGGAATGGATACACCAAGGTCATAGAGGCCCGCTGAGAGACAAAGGGAAGCATAGAAGATAGACCAGGTGTTAGCCGCAACAAATAAGTACAGGCGTTAGGGAGGCGAGTATAGCCCGGATTGAATGTAGTAACTAATCATGATCTGTCAAAACTAACATGAAGTTTGCCAATTTACGGCCAATTTAATGGAATGTCTTTGTATTAGACTAAGGGAGGTATTAACCCACGTGGGGTGGGATAGTGTCACTGGGAGGTGGGCTAATTGGGATGTACCTAATTATGTATTCGGGGTATAAGACCCCTTGTCGGGGTGAACTCTGGGCTCAGTCTTTGCGATTCAATCCTGTCTGAGCATCTTCTGTGACGTCACAATAAAGTTTGCCTTTCCTGAAGAGACTCGTGTCCAGACAATCCTTGCTCGTGTCCGGTCCGGCCTCGTCCCGAGTGAACCAAGTGGATTCCGGTAACAACATATGTCCTACTGGAGGGCCACCAATCATACAAATCCTGTAAATTCACATTTGTAGTACACAATACGCTGGTATATCGCATTCAGACATGTTGCAAAGACTCGTAATACATATTGAAGGAATAATGAGACCTGATCTGACTTTGATCGACTTAAATCTAGGGATTCAAAGCTAAAATGTATTAACCCCATAAAGTACATGAAGGAAAAGGAATCCTCAGACCACCATCTGCTAACCTATAAGAAGGACCCTATAAGTAGTTAAATTAAGGTTTAAAATATAAGAAATAGTTTTAAGATAAATTGATCATCAGCAGTATTATAGGATTAAGTTTCACTTCTCAATATGTTTGTAAATGTCTCTGGAATGAAGAAATGTTGATGTCTCAAGAAATGCTGATGGCTAGCATGTCTCAAGAGATAGCATGTCTCAAGAGATAGCATGTCTCAAGAGATAGCATGTCTCAAGAAATCACATGCCGAGGCCACGGGACTGTCTAGAAATGTGTCACCAGACCTGTATTGAAACTGGCCAATGAACTATGTTATGTTTTGAAATGTTAACCAATGAAATAAAGAGCCAACGCCTTGACATAGGTATAAATAAGTGTCAAAGAACCGTTGGAAGGCAGAGAGAGATGCCAGACTAAAACATGCCTTGTGTGTTTTCTTAACGGATTTCTCTCTCTCCCTGCGCAGAAGGAGAGTTAATGAAGTGGAAATAGGCTGGAAGACGGCCGCCATTGTACACAGGCGGCCATCTTCTTCAGAATATTGGTTCACTTGTATATAACTAGACAGGTTTGTAGCTGAGACTAGAATGAGGTATACGTAGAAACTTAGGAATGCGTTTAGATTAGCAGAAAAGCAATTAAAGCTTTATGAAAGATCTCTGTCTGTTCCTGGCACGGAGGAGAAAAGCGACTCAAGGTCGTTGGGGCCCGTAGAAAGGCAAAGGAGTATAGAGATTAGGCCAGGTGCCATCTGTAACAAGTGAGTGTAGGCGCAAGGGAGGGAGGCACTGCTCTGAGAAAGACAGCACAACAAATCACAGACTGTCAAACTAACGAGAAGTGTATCAATTTATAGTTATATGTGGAATGTTCTTTGTGTTCGAGTTAATGATGGGAGGTATTAACCCACGTGGGGTGGAATAAAGTGTCATAGGGAGGTGGGCTAATGGGGATGTACCTAATTATGTATTTGGGGCATAAAACCTCATGTCACTGTGTAAGGGGGGCTCACTCTTTGCGATTCAATCCTGTGTGAGCACTTGTGTGACGACACAATAAACTCTTGCCTTTCCTGAAGAGACTCGTGTTTGGACAATCCTTGCTTGTGTCTGGTCCGGCGCCGTTAATGAAAGTGAACCTGTTTTTGTCCGCCTACATTTCTGGGGACTCGATAGCCGGGATAACGGGCCTTTTGCCAAGACACAGGCAACGGCTGCTGAACACAGTGCGGCGAAATTGACTGCAGGTGCACGAGAATCCCGATGGTTGGGGGCGTCCGTTGAAGGTGAGCTGACATCTGCAGGCGCCAAGCAGGATTTCCTGTTCAGTGGACCTCGTCTCGTCCCGAACGGACCCCCCTGACCCGGGAAAACTGGGACACCAACGAGTCTGAGGAAACAGCAAGCAGCGCCGGCGATAGGTAACGTGTCTTCTATGTTTTGTATGTCTAAAGGAAATACCGGTATCTAAGGGAAACGTCCGACTGAGATAGACGGATAAGAGGATGCGATGGCCACCATCCTATTGGTATATCTAGCCCGCCGCTGATAGCGCTGACATTGCTAAGGAGCCAGAGTGGCTAGCGGGTGTCTGGATTCGGGGGAATTGAATGCCAATCAAAGTGTAGTTCTGTAAGAGAGGGAGAAGGTAGCTACGTGGAGTTGCATAAGTCAGTAGTCAGTGTTTTGTAAACAAAGCTTCGCCACGTGGGTAAAAGGGAAAGGAGGAGGGATTTTCTGTGACTGGGCTAAGAGCCTGAGTCAGTGCTAGTGTGTACGCCGTGTAGTGAAAAGGGCTCATAGTAGAGCCAGCGGTAGCTGCAGAGATAGTGGTGCTGAGTGGGTAGATTATCCATAAGGCAGATTGGAATTGCAGATGGAAGTATAGATAAGGAACGGGGTGCACATAGTCACAAGCAGTCAAGAGTTAGAGTTCAAATTACAGGGTATAAGGAGCCACAGAAGAGGGAATGAGCCCTCGGCTAATGGAAAGAGTTGAAGTGCTTTATGTTCTGTTATGTGATGAAAGCATCTGATACGGTATGTGTTTTGAATGAATTGACTCGAGTGCTGTGAGTGAACGTGCGCCTACTCGCTCCGCGAGGAAGCAAATACGAGATTTGACCCCGGACGTACGGTTCCGGCTCAGGCGACTGCAGACGGCTACTGAAGGGGGAAGCGCCTGTAGATACGAAGGAATTGTTGACTGAAGTATCAGACTGTAGATTTTAACTGTTGTTGAAATAATATATCTGTATTGCAAAGAGTACTGTTTTCAAGAGTAATAATGGGTAACGGGTCATCTAAGCCCAAGAAGGTGAAGGAGGGTGAGACGCCCCTAGAATATATGGTGTAGAATTAAAAAAAAAGAAAAAAGAAATTAAAAGTAATGTGTACAGTTGTGTGGCCGTTATTAGTCCCAGGATGGCCAGAGCAGGGGTCAATGGACCCGGAGTTGGTACAGAAGGTACACTCCCAAGTTACAGAGCAGTACGGACATCCTGAACAATACCCGTATATAGATATATGGAGATATTGTATTAAAAACAAGAGTCATTTTATAATGATAGCGGGGAGGAATAAGAAACAGGACCCCCAAAATAAGAGAGAGAGAGAGGTGTTAGTAGAACAACCGGAAGAAAATAAATGTTTTACCCCCGTCCTATCTATTATGTTATGGGGCAGCTAGGGAAGCTCTGAATGCCGCGGTTGCGCGGGCGGAGAGGGGGGGCGGGCAGCTGCTGTGTCTCGGTCAGCTCCCTCTGCTCCGTCCTGTGTGACTGAGGAAGAAGAGCAGGGCGCCGCGAATGGAGGAGATAGAGAGGCTCCACCAGAAAAGATTGAGATGCCCGATGGGAGCATATATAAATTAATTAATATTTTACGGAGTAGGATGATTGCGGTGCTGTATGGTTTGTGTGTGTGATTCGGACTGATTTTGTCCGATTGTGTTTATAATTGATTATTAAATTGTTCAATTAAAAGTAAGAATGACTGAGAGGTGAACTTCGTCCCTGGTGTATAGGCCCCCTCCTTTCTGACAGACTGTTTGAAAGGGGGAAGGGAGGGAGTCAGTAAAATTGCAGTAGTTATGCCAAGGGAGGATGTTTTTCTTTGCTCTCTGATAGCTAACCCTTTGTGTATCTGTGCAGCGTACTATGCTTAGCTAATTTTAGTGTAGGTTACAATAGAATATTTGTCTGAAGTCTGTTGAGTGCAAGATATATGTTTATATTTTGTGTTGATATTATTCCGAAGGTTTTAGTTTTGTCCAGAGCTCAAATTAATATTAAAAAAAAAAACTAATTCGAGAAATAATTAAAGTAATTTTTCTTTAACTGTTTTTAAAAAGTATGTTTTTGTTTGATTTTTGATGGAATGGTTATTTTATTGTTATGAGATGTTTAGAGTGGTCTTATGACAATGGAATGATTTATTTTTATTTATTGTTTCTTCGATGTGGTATTAAGAGTCTGTTTTAGGCTACGGGAAAATATCTCTGAGAATATTATTTACACAATGTGTATGTGTATATGCCCGAATGTCCCACCCAGCTCCTGGGGCGGGATATCTTTTGCAAATTGCAAGCCCAAATTATGATTTTTTTTCCCGGGGGTCACGCTCAATTAGATCTGCCGGAGGATAGCAGCTTTGCTCGGCAGCATAATCCAGCCAGCCCGCACAACCCCCAACCTGTGAAAATCGCAGCAGTTATGTCAAAGGAGGAAGAATGGCGCACGGCACCTACTCTGTCTGCCACGCCGGATCCGCACGCACTACTCCTTGGAATTCCTGAGGTGGGGGGGAGGAAAACCCGCCCAGATTAGTTGAATTAAAGCCCGGCGCAACACCGGTGGCTCTAAAACAATATTATATCCCACAGAAAGCCAAGCAGAATATACAGATATATTTACAGAGATTTAAAGATCACGGAATATTAAAATTCTGCGTGTCACCATGGAACACACCCCTACTGCCAGTCCTGAAAGAAGGGACACAAGAGTATTGCCCTGTCCAAGATTTACGAGCTGTCAACGAGGCCACAGTCGGCCAGACAAAGTAGTGTTACTACAATATGTTGATGATTAATTACACTGGTTTCCCCCACAGAAAGAGACTGTTTATCCGCCACGAAAGCTTTGCTATATCTGCTAAGCCAAGCAGGTTACAGAGTGTCTAAAAAGAAAGCACAAATATGTAAACGCAGTGTAAAATATCTGGGCTTCCAGTTAACAGGTACCAAACGTGCACTGGGGGCAGAAAGAAAAGAAGCGGTGTGCCGCATACCCCAACCAAAGACCAGGAGGCAAGTCCGTGAGTTCCTGGGAGCTGCAGGCTTCTGCCGCCTGTGGATCCCCAACTTCGCAGATATTGCCAAGCCGCTTCATCAAGCCACCAAGGGGGGAGAACTAGACCCCTTTCATTGAGAAGAAGAGCAAACAGCAGCGTTCCTGAAATTAAAAACTTTGCTGATGGAAGCTCCTGCACTGGGCCTGCCCGATCACAGCAAGCCTTTCCAGCTGTTCGTATATGAATATAATCAAACAGCGACAGGAGTATTGGTCCAGACCTTTGGCTCATGGCTGAGGCCTGTGGCCTACCTCTCCAAGCAACTCGACCCTGTGGCCTGCGGCCTACCCCCATGCCTGAAAGCAGTGGCCGCCACTGCAATGCTGATAGCAGAAGCAGACAAGCTGACCCTTGGACAAGTTCTTCATGTCAAGGTGCCCCACGCTGTCAAGGCTCTGCTGGATGTGAAAGGAGGTTACTGGTTCAGCAACAGCCGGATGACAAAGTACCAAGCCATGATGTGTGAAAATCCACGGGTTCATTTGGACCTCATCGCTACCTTAAACCCTGCTACTTAACTGCCTGACTGCGAAGAGGATCCAGATCATGAATGCCTCCAAGTCATGGAAGAAGTGTTCAGTAGCACGCCGGATTTGAAAGACGTACCCCTAGACAAATACGATCTACAGCTATTCACTGATGGTAGCAGCTACATGGATGATGGGAAGAAAGTCTCCGGCTATGCAGTAGTCTCAACAGAAGAAGTCATCGAAGCAAAGCCACTGCCAGGCCATACATCTGCACAATTGGCCGAAATAACAGCTTTAACCAGAGCCCTTGAAATCTCGGAAGACAAAAGAGTAAATATCTACACAGATTCCAAGTACGCCTTCATGACAGTCCATGCACATGGTGCACTCTACAAAGAGAGAGGCCTACTTACGTCTTCAGGACAACAAATCAAATATGCGGCTGAAATCGCGGCCCTCCTGGAAGCGGTATGGAAACCAAATGCTGTCAGCATCATGCACTGCCGTGGTCACCAAAAAAGGCCATGACGAAATTCCAAAAGGTAACAGACGCGCGGACCAGGCCGCAGAAGCAGCTGCAAAACAGCCACCGCCAACAGAAGATCAAGCTAAAGTACTGATCTGCAAGCAAGAACCTCAACCTTCTATGCCAAATTACGAGTTCTATATGAATTTGAGACAGTTTGAACCCCACGGCGAGTTCATTGAAATAATACTGCACAAATGGCAAAATGATTATGAACTATTAGAACTCAACCATGATTATATCCAGTGGCTTTTCCCAACTCGGACACAAGGCCGAAATTTCTACTCTACTCCCCTAAATCCGCAAGAGACACGCCTAATGGTTAACACCTCAGAAGTTCAGCAAAGACTACGCAGAGCCTACAAAATGATGCTGAAATTCTTCGGCGTAAAAATAGTGGGGGAGGAGGAAGACAAAGAAACAACTGAAGTTGAACGAGCAGAAAATTTCGCGTCACGTTTTGAAAATTTGACAATGAATCCTCACAACAATCTACGAATCACACGAATACTGCACAGTCTGGGAGAATTGGGAGCAGAAGAATATCAAGTCCCACTGGTGAGGTTCCTCCTCAAGGAGATCCTTATCAAGAACAGACTGCCAAGAATGAAGAAAAGTGCAATGAACTTTTTCATACCAGCAGTAAGAGATTCACAAGACAGACAAGATTTGCTATTTTTCGCATGGCGATACTATTTCCCAAAAGAAGAATTTATCTGGGGAAATCATGGAGAATTGGCACGATACAAACCAAAACCAGTGGTGGCTGCACTCCTACCGGCACCACTGAGTGAATGGACACCTGTGTACTCAGAGAAAGAAAAGAAGTGGCTGACAGAAGAACCCGGAGGGTATGGAGAAGATGGATGGTTCCAGATGGAGAATGGACGAATAGTCCTACCAGCAACACTGGCTCCTGAAATCGTAAGAGCACTTCACGCAAGTACCCATGGAGGGAGAGAAATGATGGAGCAACAGTTGGAGCCACATTTCTACGTACCAGGAATGTCAGCAATTTGCAAAGCCACAGCTCAGCAATGTGTAACATGTGCCAAAAACAACCCGAGAACAGGTCCATCTCAACCCCCAGGGAAACAGCCAATCGGGCTATCCCCAATGGCATCATTACAAATAGACTTTACAGTGCTGCCACCCTGCAAAGGATACAAATATTTACTAGTGATGGTGTGCACTTTGACAGGATGGGTGGAAGCCTTCCCAACAAGAACTGAAAAGACGACAGAAGTGGTAAAGAGCCTGATGAAAGAAATAATACCACGTTACGGACTTCCACTCGAAAAAGGGTCAGACAATGGCCCCGCATTCATCCAGAACTGTTTGCAACAACTTGCCCGGCTACTGGGCATCACCTGGAAGCTACATACCGCCTACAGGCCCCAAAGTTCGGGAAAAGTTGAAAGAATGAACCGTACCCTAAAGACTTTGATGTCCAAACTGTGCCAAGAGACGTCACTAGGCTGGTTGGACTTGCTGCCGATAGTCCTCTTGCACATTAGGTGCAGACCAACCCCCCAATTGAAACTAAGTCCGTACGAACTTATGTTTGGACGGCCAACCCCTCTGATTAATGGACTAAGGGGGGACCTTCGGGCATTGGGAGAAACTAAACTAAATGATCAGGTAGTAATGCTGGGTAAATCAATGCAGAAGTTAAATACTTGGGTGGGGGATAATATACCGCATTTTCTGTATCCTTCATTGCATAAGTATTGTCCGGGTGACTCAGTATGGGTAAAAGAGTGGAAAAATGATCCACTGGGTCCAAAATGGAGAGGTCTTTATCTTGTCCTGTTATCAACCCCTACAGCAGTAAAGGTTGCCGAGGTGGTCCCGTGGATACATCACTCCAGGGTAAAAGCAGCCGCAGCCAGTCCTGAGCCAGCATGGAAGGTCGTTACCGACAAGACCAATCCGTTGAGGCTGAAGCTGACAAAAACCACAGCCATGAGCACCTAAATGATCCTAACCCCGATGATTCAGAGGATCAACAAGTGGGTGTTTTGATGGGCACAGGCCCTGACCACCCGCCAGCGGAGATGGGTGTTTTGATGGGCACAGGCCCTGACCACCTGCCAACGGGGGATAACCACAGGGTGCTTTTTAGGGGCTCGGCCCCCACCCTTGATCGTCCAGAAATGTTCTTCACTTTTGAAATTCCGGTGGAGAGGGATTGGGTTTATGTGACTGTGAAAAGAATTGCCCAAGGAATTCTGACACTAGGGGCATTTGTGGTGCTGATTTTATATCTTGCTAATCTGATTTATGGACTCTCACGTGGAGCATGCCCCAATTGTACAAGCACCGCTGGGAAAGTGGATATTTCCCATATCTGGAATGGTACGCACCCGGTGATGGAGAACCGTACCATGTGGAGACAAAAACGAGAGGCGCTATCTGGAACCAGCCCAAGAGGACACTTACTTGTGCAATTTAAATATGACTATGCTAAAAAGTCTGGGCAAACCGCATGCTGGGTGTGTAGTAGACTGCACCCAGAGACAATTCATATACCATTTGCCTCTGTTCCAATGAATTTGAGTATGTTTGTATCAGGGAATGTCACAATACATGCTGTCGATGCACCAAGGGAAAAGACAGAATCATTCAGTCCCGGGTACCCCATAATAGGACCAGTGTATCCACCAGAATGGTGTTTCCAACTAGGACCAGATAAAGAAACAAATAACGAGGGTGGGTTATGTAACTCAAGTCAGTTCAACTGGACATCATATATTTACATATTCAAGACAGGACAAAAGGCGAATTATTTATATATACGATGCAGGCAACTCACTAGAGACCAAGAGGCGGTGATTAGGAATGTGACCAATGGGAGGCAGGGTGCAGTGGATATGATGAGACGGCTGAGACAACTTGCGATAGAGATATCAAAGGGAATATTACATTTATCACCATTTATAGTGAAAGGAGGGTACCAAGTGTGCTGTGAAAGGGTGTGTTACACATGGGTACCACCAACAATAACGGGAATGTGTTATTTGGCTAAGCTGGTCCCAATCCAGAAACTAAGGGGAGAAGACACAAACACAGACACAGAACTACACCCTAGGTACCCACTGGTGTTTGAAAGACCGAAGAGAGAATTGTTTGCGAAGATGGATCGAATATGGGCATGGTTGCCAGCATGGACTGGATGGGGAGGAGAGATGATGAGGAGATTGAATAGCTATGTCAATCTGATGGATGAGATTCTGAATAGGACCAGTATGGATATCCAGCTGCTGAATCTGGAAATGCGTGAGTTACGAAAGGTGCAAATGATACATGAAATGGCGCTTGAACAGATCAGTGCGGCCTTGAATGGATTGTGTGAAATGACAATGCACTATGAATGTTGCACCTTCATCAGAAACACTACACATGAAGTCCCAGATTATTACCAGGTAATTCAAGATCACCAAGAGAAGGTAGCACAGTTGCAGGGTATAGCCAGGAGGATTGCTGCCGAAGGCTGGAATCCGCTCCGTGGGTTTGGAGCAATAGGAGAATGGTTTGGTTCCATCTTGAGATTTATCTCACGGATTGGATCCATGATACTCATGATAGTGGTGATCTTGATCATAGGGATACTGATATACCGCATAGGGCTATGTTTATGGCCACTGTGCAAAACAGCACTGACACCTACACAAACACAGAAGATACCACTGATAATTCCACAGGGTATGTTCCCAGTGAAAGAAACCTCCCCTTTTTCAGTAGTTTCAGAATAGTGGTGTGTAATGGCTACAAGTGCCAGGAAGAGATCCTGACACTTGAGCCAAGGGGGGAATGAAGTGGAAATAGGCTGGAAGACGGCCGCCATTGTACACAGGCGGCCATCTTCTTCAGAATATTGGTTCACTTGTATATAACTAGACAGGTTTGTAGCTGAGACTAGAATGAGGTATACGTAGAAACTTAGGAATGCGTTTAGATTAGCAGAAAAGCAATTAAAGCTTTATGAAAGATCTCTGTCTGTTCCTGGCACGGAGGAGAAAAGCGACTCAAGGTCGTTGGGGCCCGTAGAAAGGCAAAGGAGTATAGAGATTAGGCCAGGTGCCATCTGTAACAAGTGAGTGTAGGCGCAAGGGAGGGAGGCACTGCTCTGAGAAAGACAGCACAACAAATCACAGACTGTCAAACTAACGAGAAGTGTATCAATTTATAGTTATATGTGGAATGTTCTTTGTGTTCGAGTTAATGATGGGAGGTATTAACCCACGTGGGGTGGAATAAAGTGTCATAGGGAGGTGGGCTAATGGGGATGTACCTAATTATGTATTTGGGGCATAAAACCTCATGTCACTGTGTAAGGGGGGCTCACTCTTTGCGATTCAATCCTGTGTGAGCACTTGTGTGACGACACAATAAACTCTTGCCTTTCCTGAAGAGACTCGTGTTTGGACAATCCTTGCTTGTGTCTGGTCCGGCGCCGTTAATGAAAGTGAACCTGTTTTTGTCCGCCTACATTAACTCAAGGTGTGCCTAAGACAGGGTCTTAGGGGTTAAAGGACGGACAATTGGAGACCATTATTCTCTTCAATCTGGAGGCACTGCCGACATGAACGGTCACCCCTCGTCCTGGTGAGTATATTGTCTTGTCTGGACGAGGGCAATGACAACGTTTATCTCGAACTAAAGTTAGTTGTCCATTTCCTATAGTGTATCAGGGATACAAATTAAAAGAAAACGTTGCCAGGGGCCGTTTATTTAAAGATGGAGTAGGTCAGGGACCACACTCAATAGAAGGGACATTATATGTCCAATTGATCACACCTTGCGTTAACCCTCATAAAATGTATAGAGTATAAGAATAATAGAGTATAAGAATAATAGAGTATAAGAATATTAGAGTGTTAAGATTCACTGTTGTAAGGTAAGACAGACGTCCATCAGTTGTGATAATAGAGTTATAAGTTAAAATAACGAACAATCCGCAAGGTGAGGCGGAAAAGTCGTTATGTATATGTATATATATATATGTATATTTGTTAAAGTATATATTATTAGAGTGATAAGTTAATTGGGTGGCAGGAAAATCTGTAAAGTATGCAGACTTTTGCCCCTTTGTATACTGATGGTACTGTGTATATATATATGTATATATAAGAGCTGACTGGTTGGACATTGTTTGCTGTGAGGTGCATGTTGTATTAAGCAGAGGTGTTTGTTGGCCATTTGTGTGTTAGTTGCTGACTGATGGGGTGGATGATGTTGGTCATGTATGCAGTTACTAACCGGAGATATATATATTGTGAAGCTAGTTTTTATATACTATTGGATTGTGGTTTATAAGTTTTTGTTTATGATGTGAAGGAATTATATAACTACAAAATAGAAAGTAAAAGATTAGAAGTTTGATTCTCGAGATTAGGGGAGGATTCACTAAATAAGTTTTTATTATTTATCCTTAAATTAGCTCATCTTTTGTTGATCCATGTAGCATAGAGATATATATATATATAGTAAGAATTTAAGTTGTTTTTCTTTTCGAGCACTGTGAAGAGCCTCTCTTTTTTCTTTCTTTCTCTATTTTACCTGCCTGATTATTCAATTGTACAACTAGCCATGGGTATTTAAAGTAGCAAGGTTAAAGAATATCCCTTACCGAAAGTAGGAGAGTTTTGTAAAGATTATGTAGTACGAGTAGGGGGCACAGATTGCTATTTAATTAACCCATGGATAGATAATCTAGCGGGATGGACAGAAGCAGTGGGAGTTGTGATCCTTTCCTCAGACAGGGAGACCACAGCCCATTCTATATGGATATAGTGAAAGGATTATGTCTCGACGACACCGAGGCATGGCCCTATTATCAGGGAGACCCTCAGTGGGACATGCAGTATATGAAATTGGGGAGGGGGGGACAATGATTAATGGTGAAACAATGTAGAAGAGGGACCCCATTGTCCTCTGACAGCGCCAGACTGCATAAAATAGAACAGAGTATACCACGGAATAAACAAGAAATACCCCGTGCCAGCTGGGAACCACGACCCCCTCCGTCTTATAGACAATCCATATATCCGTCCCTTTACTGAGACAGAGGTCTTGGGTGCGGTGGGGGCAATGGAGGATTTGAAACCTCCGGCCCCATCCACATCCAAAGACGGGAAAAAAAAAAAAAAAAAAAGGAAGTAAAAGAGAAAATAGAAAAAAAAAAAGCAGAAGAATATATACTGCCTTTCGTTATTATGGCCACTCGCATATAACAAAGGATCGCCATTAATAAGCCTTAAGATATGAGAATAACACCAACAAAACCCATTTTCCATTTATGACCGTGGGGAATAAGTTACTTAGAAATAGAAGATATTAATAGAATTTTTAAACATTGTCAAAAAGAGAAAGAGGACGGACTACGTCCTATGATTGACCAGTTTCTACAGGATGGTATCCTGGAACCTGTAGTCTTCCCCTTCAGTACCCCAATTAACCCCGTGAACAAAGCTGACGGGACTGTCAGGTTCGTTCAAGACTTGCGCGCAGTTAATTCCCTAGTGATTCTAATTGCGCCAATTGTCCCAGATGTCACGTCACTTCTGTCATCAATATCAGCGACACATACACATTTTTCTGTAATTGACCTGAAGAATGCATTTTTTAGCATCCCTGTACATCCGGAAACGGCATTGCTGTTCGCATTCACATTTGAAGGCACCCAATTTACATGGAAAAGGTTATCTCAGGGGTACATTGATGCCCCGGTGGTCTACAGTATTGTACTGCAGGCCACTCTGAAATTCTGGCACCCCAGCCATGGTTCTGTCCTGCTGCAATACGTGGATGATCTCCTCGTATGCAGTCCATCAGAGGAGGCCTGCCGGGAGGATGGTAAATCACTTCCTCGTTGGTTACAGGAATGTGGGCACAAGGTTTCCCTTAAAAAAAAATTAAAAAAAATGCAGTGGTGTCAAATGCAAGTTGAATATTTAGGGTTTGTTCTCAGACAGGGGAACGGAGCATCAGTCAGAAGAGAGTCCAGTCTGTCACGGGCCTGGTCAACCCGAAAACTAAGAAGGACATGCTGTCATTCTTAGGCATGATAAACTATTGCAGACAGTGGATCCCTGACTGCTCCTACTACGATAACATTCTGAGACAAGCCACCCTGTTGGGTCAATCCAATATGATAACGTGGTCTAATGAAATGTTAAATGCTTTTAAGGTTCTCAGAAATGCAATGATGATAAGCCCCGCGCTAGGCCTCCCTGATTATGTACTTTCATTTCATCTGTTTGCAAGGGACAATTGTAAAACCATGGCCCGGGTACTGACGCAAGAACATGGGGGCCGGTTGTGCCCCGTAGTATTTTTTTTTTTTCCAAAGATTTTGCCAGTAACGGTACAAGGGATGCCGGCCTGTTTGCGTGCCCTGGCAGCATGTGCAATGGCCGTTAGTATGGCAAGCCAATACACATTAGGGTACGAAACGCACCTACACACAACCCATGATGTTTTATTTTTACTTAAGGGCATACATACACGGCACATGTCACAGCGCTTTAGTGGATATGAAGTCACACTGCTAAGCAACCCTGCACTGCACATAGCATACAGTTCAAGTGTCTCTGGTCCAGCACCAATCCTAAACGCTTTACTGGGTCTTAAGAATCCCTCAGATACCATCCCACTCGAACATGACTGTGCTCTCTCCATTGCGTCTGAAACTGCACCCCGCCTTGATCTCATGTCAACACCTGTTCCGGACGCAGATGTCGTCTTTGTTGACGGCTCCTGTACCCGCCCCAATGACAACACTTATCATGCAGGCTCTATGCGGGTAGACCTGTTATGATATACACTGACTCCAAATAGGTTTATGGTGTGGTCCATGACCATGGGACGATATGGGAAAAGAGGGGATTTGTGGCCGCAGATGGCAAGAAGATTTCCCATTCGACCCTGGTCACGGACCTCCTAGCAAGCATTCTTATGCCCTCTCAGATAGCGGTGTTACATTTTAGAGCACACACCAGAGCCTCAGATCCTATTGCAAAAGGGAATCATCTGGCTGACCAAGCAGCTAAACGAGCAGCACAACAGGACATAGCTAAACTAGTAATGCCGGGTTTTGCGACCTCCCACAATGGATAGGGACCAATTATTTTGTACTTTACAAAAATATGCAACCACAGAAGAGCTAAAGAATTGGAAATTGGTACTCCCCATCATTCTGGCTGAAATCAGAATGGCGGTTAATAGGAACACAGGCTACTCCCCCTTCGAGATACTTATGGGCAGACCCTTTCCATTACCATGGTCTACAGGTAGGCTAACAGTGGAGACAGGGGACTTAGAGCAGATAAGGGATGAATATGTTAGGCAGCTGATCTCAACCCTCGAGACAACCAGAGACGAAGTTATATTTAAGTTCCCCTTTCTTTCAGACAAACCTACCCACCCATTTAATCCAGGAGACAAGGTGCTGGTAAAGCGGCTACAGAAAGGAAAAAGACCAGAGGATTTCGCCTATGGACCACGGTGGTAGCCGTAACCCGCACAGCTATACTGACAGAGGACAGCCCGGTCTGGATTCAACAAGGGACCCTCTCGAGTCAAGCGGATTCAACAAGGGACCCTCTCGAGTCAAGCGGATTCAACAAAGGACTCAACAAGAGACACTCACGAGGGCAGATAGCCCTGGTTTCCAACAAGGAGAAAATGACAACCAAGGATCCTTTTCGAAGAGTATGGAGACGCATGTGGGGGAAGAAAAAGACTGAAATAATATGTTTACCCCCCCCCTTCGGAACATATATCACAACCCCTATTGTCCACACCCCCTACCAGAAAGAACCCCAACCCAAACCATCACTGTCTGGCCACTGTTGTTTCTTTATTGTCCACCATTACTGCAGTATGATACTGTACAAGGCAACTGTATATATATGTGTAACCGATGAGTACTGGGGACATAATTGTGATTATTGGGGCGCAGTGGGGTGGGACACGGGCAATATGGGATATGGTACCTCTGATGCCGTAGTTAACAGATGGGGATATAAACCAGATAGCGCCGCACGACGACGCAGTTCCGAGGGACAAAGCCTATTAAATCGTATGACTTTAATTGGGAGAGGTGGGTGGCGGTGCTCAATCAGAAGCGGAGCTCAGTCAGTACAATTGACGCTGACTATACAACACCCTTCCCAGGCCGACACGGGTGTCTATGTAATGGGAATATACGCAACTGCCACAACCAAATTCCCTCGATACAAATTCAAACTCCAAGATATGGCCATTTATAAGAAGGAAGAGAACCCATTCCTACCCAGGAAATATGGAGAGGTAGTGAGACCTCCTCCTCTCCTACCTAACACCAAATGTAAATGTTTGGCTAGAATGGGTAAAATTTAGTGCCCTAAACAATAACCGTACAAATTGTTATGTGTGTGGTGCTGCTAGGCCACATCTAGGCACCGTACCTTTTAATATTCCGCAAGATGAAGAAGAATGTTTTCTTAGTTTATATACTAACACCACTGATAGCCAGAGTTTATGTGAATATTGGAAGAATAGCTACCCCATACTAACACGCCTCCCACAACCAGGAGAAGGGATACATGTTTACCCAGGGAACTATACCTGCTATAGGTCAGTAGAAAAAGGTAGGAACCTCACCTTCTTCCCCGAGGGTTATTGTGCCAATTATAGCAATATCAACAGTATTAAGTTACAGAATCAAGTTTTTCTGATTGGGGATCTCTACTGGATATGTGGAGACCTCAAGATTAGGGCGCGTCTGCCCCTTCAATGGTCAGGTGAATGTGCCCTAGCTAAGGCCATAATGGGATTTCATATTGTTTCGGATCCTGAGGAAATTCCAAATATTAGCTCACGTCGCAGGAAAAGGGAAGTCCCAAGCCCACAAGGTAGTCTTGATCCGCATGTCTATATTGATGCTATAGGGGTACCAAGAGGGGTCCCTGATGAATTTAAAGCAAGGGATCAGGTAAAGGCAGGGTTTGAGTCATTCCTAGCACCTCTTGTTACTATTAATAAGAATGTAGATTGATTAACTATTTATATTATAACCAGCAGAGATTTGTTAATTATACTCGCAAAGCTTTACAGGGCCTCGCTGACCAACTACAATCCACATCCATTATGACGTTCCAGAACCGGATGGCTCTGGACATGATATTGGCTGAAAAAGGTAGGTTAGGAAGATAAATAGGCACTGGGAGACTGCCATGTGTTACCCGTTCCATGGCAGGTACAGCTCCCCCTGGTTCTATATTGATCCACATGGGTATTGAGGGTCTCGCTCCCCAACCCATACTAATTTACAGTAGATAGATGAAACAAAGAAAGAATCAAATAGTATGATCATACTATGATTCTAAGAGGGGATTGAAGGAAAAGGAATCCTCAGACCACCATCTGCTAACCTATAAGAAGGACCCTATAAGTAGTTAAATTAAGGTTTAAAATATAAGAAATAGTTTTAAGATAAATTGATCATCAGCAGTATTATAGGATTAAGTTTCACTTCTCAATATGTTTGTAAATGTCTCTGGAATGAAGAAATGTTGATGTCTCAAGAAATGCTGATGGCTAGCATGTCTCAAGAGATAGCATGTCTCAAGAGATAGCATGTCTCAAGAGATAGCATGTCTCAAGAGATAGCATGTCTCAAGAAATCACATGCCGAGGCCACGGGACTGTCTAGAAATGTGTCACCAGACCTGTATTGAAACTGGCCAATGAACTATGTTATGTTTTGAAATGTTAACCAATGAAATAAAGAGCCAACGCCTTGACATAGGTATAAATAAGTGTCAAAGAACCGTTGGAAGGCAGAGAGAGATGCCAGACTAAAACATGCCTTGTGTGTTTTCTTAACGGATTTCTCTCTCTCCCTGCGCAGAAGGAGAGTTAACTCAAGGTGTGCCTAAGACAGGGTCTTAGGGGTTAAAGGACGGACAATTGGAGACCATTATTCTCTTCAGTACACAAGGTAACATTTACATCATGAATGCATTGTCTTAACTTTGTCCTGGTCCTTTATGGGTTAACCAGCATATTCATTTGAGGGACATAAGGTAGAGATTGCCAGTGATTAAAATTCAGACCCAGGTATTGATACATTTGCAAGAACCACACCCTGTGAAGCCAGCTGCAAATGTGTCTAATTAATGAGACCAGACAGATGATTCACACCTAAGTTAAAAAACTTACTTTCCAACTGTCAATAACATGGGCTGATGTCCATGCTTTCACTTCTATGAAGAGATTTAAAAGCAAATTTTCCAGCATTTAACCCTGACATATACTGGCACATTCACTCTTCAATTTCATTAACACTGCACAGCCTGTGCAATTTAAACGTGTGACATATTACACCTGAGAAACACATGGCCCAGAACACATGCTTTGATGCAATGCTACTGATTTAAACGCACATATTATAGCATTTAACCCTGACATATACTGGCACATTCACTCTTCAATTTCATTAACACTGCACAGCCCGTGGAATTTAAACGTGTGACATATTACACCTGAGAAACACATGGCCCAGAACACATGCTTTGATGCAATGCTACTGATTTAAACGCACATATTACAGCATTTAACCCAGACATATACTGGCACATTCACTCTTCAATTTCATTAACACTGCACAGCCCATGGAATTTAAACGTGTGACATATTACACCTGAGAAACACTTGGCCCAGAACACATGCTTTGACGCAATGCTACTGATTTAAACGCACATATTACAGCATTTAACCCTGACATATACTGGCACATTCACTCTTCAATTTCATTAACACTGCATAGCCCATGGAATTTAAACGTGTGACAAGTTGACACCTGATTTCTACATGGGCAAATATGTAAGTTAAAGCCTGCTTGAGTGTTTTAAAAGCACATTTGTATGAACTAACAAATAACACATTATGCTGCACCATGTGTGGACATATGTTGGCTAATGTATTTTACGTGTGCTATGTGTATGTCAGGTTTATGCTATTCTACTTACCACTTCTTCACCACCTCCACAGTCCTTCCATTCCCACCAACCGCGTTCACTGCGTCCGTGATCTTCTCCCACATCTCAGCCTTATTGCCCTGGCTGGTCTTCTTTGCTGCAGCCCCGAATAACCCATTATAGTAATGGAGCACCTTCTCCACTAATGCCTCATTCTCCTCCTCCGACGTGAAGGACTCTTTGCGCTTCTTCCTGGCACCGCTATCCCCCTGGCTCCCCTTCCGCTTGCCCTTGTCGGCCATGCTGCTGTATTTCTTTGCAGAATATTTTAACTGAGTAGTTCACTCTCTCGCAGGTTCTGAGTTGTGACCTGTCAGATCTGGTGCATGTGTATTTAAGGCCTTTTTTTTTCTGGAATCCACAGGTGCACTGATTGCAGGACTTGATACTTTTTTGGTTAATTAGGTGAAGAGAATAATCGCCTCCAATTGTCCGTCCTTTAACCCCTAAGACCCTGTCTTAGGCACACCTTGAGTTAACTCTCCTTCTGCGCAGGGAGAGAGAAATCCTTCAAAGAAAACACACGAGGCATGTATCTTAGTCTGGCACTTTCTCTCTGCCGTTTCAACGTTTTTGACACACTTTTTATGCTTCTAACGAAAACGCTGTCTCTTTATTTCATTGGTTAACATTTCAAAACATAGCATAGTTCATTGGCCAGTTTCAATACAGGTCTGGTGACGCATTTCTGGATAGTCCCGTGGCCCGAGACATGTGATTTCTTGAGACATGTGATTTCTTGCAAACATCAGCATTTTATCATTTCAGAGACATTTACAAACATCAGCACTTTATCATTTCAGAGACATTTGCAAACATCAGCATTTTATCATTTCAGAGACACTTGCAAACATATTGAGAAGTGAAACTTGATCCTATAATACTGCTGATTATCAATTTATCTTAAAACTATTTCTTATATTTAAACCTTAATTTATCTATTAATATTATAATTCATGGGGTGTTATTTAACTACTTATAGGGTCCTTCTTATAGGTCAGCAGATGGTGGTCTGAGGATTCCTTTTCCTTCATTAGGGAATTGATGTTGGCTACATTAATTTTTTTAAATTCATTTGGCGTCCTTTCGGCGGTTTTTCGGTTACTTTTCGTCGGCATGTCGGGTTTTTCCGGAGCCGTTCGGCTACTTGGCGGCATGTTTTCACGATGTTCGGCTACTTGTCGACAACTTTGCGCGATGTTCGGCTACTTGTCGACAAGTTTTAGCGATGTTCGGCTACTTGTCGACAAGTATGTCGTTCGGCTGTGCTTCGTTCACCGTCCTGTTCGGCAGGTTGTTCGGCAGCTTCCATCGCCTCCTGTTCGACGCAATTCGGTGAGCCTGTGGTGCTTGCAGAATACACCGCAGGGTCGCCGAATTGAGTTCGCCATATCACGCCGAATTGAGGAGAATGAAAAGTCACCGAACATGCGGTGACTTTTCGAATCTCTTTGGATAACCCTGAATGTATAATGAGCAACCAGGTATTGCTCATTATTTTCTGGCTTCCAGCACATTAGTGCTTCCAATACAAAACTTTGTAATTTGCATGCTGTACTCTGACTTTTATGAGGAAAGTTATCCGGAGTGAATGCATATGTTTCTCAGGTGTCCTCTCTACTCAAGAGGTTACTTATACATCAAATAATTACATATTTAGAAAGATCAGGCTATCTTTCCAAAAATGGGTATTAGGGCCTAGCATTGAAACAGTGAAATGAGGGTCTAAGTAAACCACCAGTTCTCTGCAAAGTAAAATTAACTAGTGTGGAGCTAAGGTGTCAGATGACACCGTGCATAACAAGGATAATGAAAGGAAAAGGTTGTTCCAGGGGTATTGTTACCTTATACTTTAACCCTTTCAATGCGGAGGACTCGCTCAGCGCGTCCTCCGCATTACCGCTGCTGTGCGGAGGACGCGCTGAGCGCGTCCTCCCATTGGGGTCAGCGTTCGGCCGGGTTCCGGCCGATCGCTGGCCCCCCCGGTGCGGGCTGACATCCTCGATGTCAGCCCGGCATCCGGGACCGCAGCCGCCAGAATTAGGTGTCATCGCGGCAGCGCGATGACACCTAATTCAGGCGCCCCCCCCGCATGTGCGGAGGAGGCGCCTGAAAGGGAGGGGGGAGGTCCTTCGGACCTCTCTCCCTCCCGATCAGCGGCTCTGCGGGGGTTAACCCAGGCATTATTTGGAAGGGCACAGCCTGCCCTTCCAAATGGTGCCTGGCATTAACCCCTGGGGAGCTGGATCGCGAATCGGCGCTGAAAAGCGCCGGTTCGAGCTGGCCGACATCTTGGATGTCGGCCAAGCCTCCGGGAACTCCCCCTGAGGACTGGCGTCATCGTGCGTAGCACAATGACGCCAGTCCTAGAGTTAACCCCTAACTGCCACCAACGGTGGAGATAGGGAGTTCCAATGAACTCCCTATCTCCCGATCCGTGGCAGTTAGGGGTTAATGTTTGGTATGGTTGGATCGGCCAGAGCATGGTCGTTCCAACAATACCAAACTTGAATGTGAAAAAAAATTTAAAAAAAATAAAAATATATTTTAAAAAAAAATTATAAAAAAAAATAAACATTTTTTTTTCTTTTTTTTGGTTTGTTAGTGTAGCAATATTGTTCCCATTGCAATTATAATGTGAACAATGATGCTGCACTAACGATTTTTGTATGCGGTGCGTTTGTTAAAAATCGCGTAATTTTCCCCCAAAAAAAATGTAACGAGACCCCATCTCTAATTTTTTTAACAAGCGCACCCCATACAAAATATAACCGCAATTGCTCGCATGTTAAAATGTGAAAAAAACACTTTACACGTTGTAAATTATTGAAAATACATATTTTATTGCATTTTTTGTTATAATATACAGACATGACATAATGTATACATATAATAATGACATATTATGAATCTACTGAGTCTGACGGAAAGAACGATATATAATATGTCTGGGTCATATACTAAAATAAGCCTTAAAAACACGTTTAAACATGATGAGCAAAACCGGTAAAAATGACCTCAGCACAGAGGCGGGAAAAGCCTCAGCAGCGAAAGGGTTAAGGTAGAACAAAAAGTATATATTTCCCCCCATTTTTTTATTTGTACTCATTGAATGATCGTACAATGGGGGTTATTCAAAGAGACCCGAATTGTGGCCAAAAGGTAACCGGACAGTGAAATTCAGCGTACGATCACCTTTTCCTGGCCATTCAGCTATTCAGAGAGCAGGCAGTTCGCCAAATGTTTGGCGAATTGCCTCCACATACAGTGCCTGTTCGGTGCCTGTTCGAGGCGTTCGAAGGCATTGAAATCCCCATAGAGAAGCAATGCTTTGTCTATTCAGAGAACACCAAACAGCAGGGAAAAGTTGCCGAACTGCCTTGCTTGTTCGGCGGTTTTATTCGGCATTATTATTCAGACAAATCCCATAGGCTTCAATGTTAAAAATATTCCCATTTTAACCCAATATCTAATAAACCGTTTAATATTATATTCTACTGTAAAAAGTCTCTTTATTTATAGATTTTATTAGGATCTGTTAGGCAATTTTTGGCAAAAACGTTTTCCTGTTTTTTTTCTTTTTAATCGTCTTTTCTTTTTACTGTAACTGGCCTTTTTACTATCATTCCTTAGATCTTATATGTAAATTCCAGGTATTTTCGTTCAGTAGTTTTTTTGCAAACAGCGTTTCAAATTTCAAACTTTCAAGTGTACTGTTTTTGTTTTTTCCACCTCATTCGTCTGCATGTTGGGTTTTTCTGGCGGCTGCTCTGCACTGTGATCGGCAGCTAGTCCGGTTTCTCCGGCGTGTTCGGCGGGGTTAATCCAGCTGATTCTG
The DNA here is from genome assembly GCA_009667805.1 of Leptobrachium leishanense. NCBI lineage: Eukaryota > Metazoa > Chordata > Amphibia > Anura > Megophryidae > Leptobrachium > Leptobrachium leishanense. The sequence continues at coordinate 113,499,351 of CM019071.1, read as the reverse complement.
TGGGTTTTGGTGAGTGTTTGGTGAGTGTTCGGCGGGCTTTTGCAGTGAGTGTATATCGGGTTTGCGGCGGGTTTTCCCTGCAGTGCGGTGGCCCTTTGGTGCTTGCTGAATACACCACAAGGTCGGTGAACTAGGATCGCTGAATCGCGCCGAGTTGCAGGGAACGAAAAGTCACAGAATGTGCGGTGACTTTTTGATTCTCTTTGAATAACCCTGTTAGCCAAACTCTTACCTTTCCAATGATACCTCACATCACCTTGTGGGATGTACAGAAGTGGAGGTAAATGGGACCCCGACCCCACTTCTAAAGACTGTCAACTATGCTGTCCATTCTAGAAATTTATGACACTTCTGCTTGCCAAAGACTCACCTGGCTTCACTCAACACTGTATCAGTTGTTCTCTAGGGAAGAAACCACCAATCATCATGAGACATCGAGAAGGTAAGCATGGTGGATGACGCGTGGAATATAGCGTCATGATGATGTCAGAAATGGGACTACCCCCTGCCCTGAAGGAAATTCCCTTTGGATCCCCGTATCTCTGGAACAGTAAAAGGTAGAAGGCCATATGAGGTATGCCCACTGAGATCATCCCTCATGGTGTGTCGAAGAAAAGGGACCCCCTGCCTTTCAAGGAATTCCCTACACAGGAGATGCAGGGGAACTTTGGCCCCTGTCTCTCCAGACCCATATGGGCCAGAGGGTCATATGTTGTGTCATTGCTATGGCTTTCTAATGATTCCAAAAATGGGGCTAAATTACATATTTGGCGTTAGTGTTACGGTGAGTAAGAATTAACACCAAGATAAATAACTTTAACGCATGCCCCCATATTACATTCCTGACGCTAAACCAGTGTAAAATCCATTAGCACATCAATGATTACACTAGCTTGCGCAGGCTTCCTGTACTTTTCAAATCCTATACAGTGGTGTAACAACCGTGGGTTAGCCTGTGCGGGGTGCCCCGAGCGCAGGGCTGAGGGGGGGTGCCAGCTGCCGGTGCCCCTCCCAGTTGTCACGCCACTGCTGCTCACTGGCTGTCAGCGCAGCCACTGGCTCGCAGAGATGGCGGAGTGTGAGCCTGGCAGCGCTGCGCTCCTTCCCTCTGGCACCACCCCCAAAGCCTGCAAGTCGTCAGTCCCCGCTGATTAGGTCACGCGCCGTGTCATGCCACGTGATGTCATCAAGAGGGTCGGCGGCCGGTGTTCTGGCTCCAGCCTGCCTCTGTTGTGACCGGACGGCTCTCTCCTGGCTCCCGCAACCCATGAGGTATGCAGCAGGGGGGGGGGAATTAATTGATATTGGGGAGGAAGTAATTGATTTTGGGGGGGAGAATTAATTGATATTTGGGGGAAGATTTAATTGATATTGGGGGAATTAAATGATATTGGGGATAAATTGATATTGGGGAATAAATTTATATTGGAGGGGAAAATAATTGATATTGGGGGAATTAATTGATATTGGGGGAATTGATATGCTGGGGGAGAAATTAATTGATATGCTGGGGGAGAAATTAATTATGCTGGGGAGAAATAAATTGGTATGCGGGGAGAAATTAATTAATTGGTATGCTTAATTGGTATGCTAGGGGGAGAAATTAATTATGCTGGAGAAATTAATTGGTATGTGGGGAGAAATTAATTGATATGCTGGGGGGAGAAATTAATTGGTATGCTGGTGGGAGAAATGAATGAATTAATTGGTATGCTGGGGAGAAATTAATGAATTGGTATGCTGGGAAGGAATGAGTCAATGAATGAATGTATTGATATGCTGGGGGAGGAATGAATCAATGAATTGAGATGCTGGGGGGAATTAATGAATGAATGGATATGCTGGGGGGAAATGAATGGATATGCTGGGGCGTTGAATAAATTGATACCGGTACATTACTGTGAGTTTTATTACTGTGAAGCTCTGATACCCTCATACACACTGCACATTATTTTGGAGCTATGTGACGCACTCATAAACACTGCACATTACTGTGGAGCTCTGTGACACCCCCATAATTTGCAGTGTTGTATTGTTACCGGAATCCACCTGGTTCACTCGGGACGAAGTCGGGCCAGGCACGGTCAAGGACTGACTGGACACGAGTCTCTTCAGGAAAGGCAAACTTTATTGTGATATCACAACAGATGCTCACACAGGATTGAATCGCAAAGAGTGAGCCCCGATTTCACAGTGACATGAGATTTTATACCCCGAATACATAATTAGGTACATCCCAATTAGCCCACCTCCCGGTGACACTATCCCACCCCATGTGGGTCCGTACCTCCCTTAATCGAATACAAAGACATTCCATACATTGGTCATAAATTGGCAAGCTTCACGACATTCTGACACAAGAGGATTTACAATTTCTCTGGTTCCTGCTCATGCCCACCTCCCTTAGGCTTGTTTATTGTTCATCCTAGATAAGGCCTGGTCTGGTTTCACACTCCTCTTTGTTTCAGCTGCTGCTATTCTGACCTTGGTGTATCTATTCCTCATCCTGTCACTTGTGTGCCAGCTACGGCCTGGATTCTCGTTTGGTTTTAATTGCTTCGCTGTTAGTCTAACACATTCCTAGAATTCTATGTAAGCTACATCCTAGTTTCTGCTAATATTTCTTCTATTTAGATTCAAGTGAACCAATGTTCTGAGCAAGATGGCTGCCTATCTCAAGATGGCGACCATCTACTGGCCTGAGTCCCTTTCATTCCCCCCTTGGCTCAAGTCTCAGATTCTCCCTCTGAGGCTTGTAGCCACTACACTTCGCTATTGCTATCCTTAAATACCTCATACTTCAGGGGACCCATTCTTGCTAGGAACATGTCTTGTGGAATTATCAGTGATATCTTTAAATTTCACAAACAGGTGCCCTCTTGGTGCCGTCTCAGACTCCGCATCTCGCTTTTGTCTCCACATGGTACGGTTTTCCATTACTGGGTGTGTACCATTCCAGATATGGGAGATGTCCACTTTCTCAGTTGTGCTTGGGCACCTGGGGCACGCTCCATGGGACAGTCCACAGACCAGGCCAGCAAGGCACAGCACCAGCACCAAAAATGCCACAAATGTCAAAATTCCCTGGGCAATTTTCTTTACAGTCACATAAACCCAATCCCTCCCCACCGGAATTTCAAAAGTAAAAGTCATCTCTGGTTGATCAAGGGTCAGGGCAGGGCCCCTAAAAATAGCCCTTTGGGTATCCCCCGGGGGATCCCTTTGCTCCCTCGTTGGTGGGTGGTCAGGCATTATTGTGTCCGTCAAAACACCTACTTGTTGAGTCTTTTAGGTGCTCGAGACTGTGGTCTTTGTCAGCTTTAGCCTCAATGGATTGGTCTCGTTGGTGACAGCCTTCCACTCTGGATCAGGATTGGCTGCGGCTGCCTTCAGTCTGGAGTGATGTATCCACGGGACCACCTCGGCAACCCTCACTGCTGTGGGGGTTGATAACAGGACAAGGTAAGGACCTCTCCATTTTGGGCCTAGTGGGTCATTTTTCCACTCCTTCACCCAAACTGAGTCACCTGGACAATACTTATGCAGTGGGGGATATAAAAAGTGTGTTATATTATCTCCCACCCAACTTTTGCATTGATTTACCCAACAATACAACCTGTTCATTTAGTTTAGTTTCACCCAATGCCCGAAGGTCCCCCCTTAGTCCATTAATTAGAGGGGTAGGCCGTCCAAACATGAGTTCGTACGGACTTAATTTCAATTGGGGAGTTGGCCTGCACCTAATGTGCAATAAAACTATTGGCAGCACATCCAACCAGCCTAGTGACGTTTCTTGGCACAGTTTGGACATCAAAGTCTTTAGTGTACGGTTCATTCTTTCGACTTTTTCCGAGCTCTGGGGCCTGTAAGCTGTATGTAGCTTCCAGGTGATGCCCAACAGGTGGGCAAACTGCTGCAAACAGTTCTGTATAAAAGCTGGGCCATTGTCCGACCCTATTTCGAGGGGAAGTCCATATCGTGGTATTATTTCTTTCAATAGACTTCTCACTACTTCCGCTGTCTTCTCCATCCTTGTTGGAAAAGCTTCCACCCATCCTGTGAGAGTACACACCATCACTAGTAGATATTTGTATCCTTTGCAGGGTGGCAGCACTGTGAAGTCTATTTGCAACAATGCCATTGGTGACAGTCTGATTGGCTGCCTCCCTGGAGGTTGAGATGGACCTGCTCTTGGGTTATTCTTGGCACATGTCACACACTGCTGGGCTATTGCTTTGCAGATCACTGACAGTCCTGGTACGTAGAAATGTGGCTCCAGCTGTTGTTCCATCATTTCCCTTCCTCCATGAGTACTTGCATGAAATGCCCTCACGATCTCAGGTGCCAATGTTGCTGGGAGGACCATTTATCTGCTCTCCAACTGGAACCATCCATCTTCTCCATATTCACCTTTTTCTTCTGATAGCCATTTCTTCTCTTTTTCTGAGTACACAGGTGTCTATTCAGAGAGTGGCGCCGGTAGGAGCGCAGCCACCACTGGTGTTGCTTTGTATCTTCCGAGTTCCTCTTGGTTTCCCCAAATGAATTCTTCTCTTGGTTGGTAATGCCGCCATGTGAAGTACATCAGGTCTCGCCTCTTCTGTATATCTCTCACTGCTGGCACAAAGAAATTTGTCACACTTTTCTTCATTCGTGGCAAATTATTTTCGATAAGGGTCTCTTTGAGGAAGAACTTTACCAGTGGGGCTTGATATTCTTCTGCTCCCAGTTCCCCCAAGCTTAACAGCATTCTCGTGATCCTCAAATTGTTATGAGGGTTAACTGTGGTGAAATTTTCTGCTCGTTCAACTTCAGTCACTTCTGTATTTTCTCCATCCTCCCCCACTAATTTTACGCCGAAGAATTTCAGCATCATTTTGTATGCTCGAAGGAGTCGTTGCTGAATTTCTGAGGTGTCACTCATGAGGCATGCTTCTCGGGGGTGTAGAGGCGAGGAGTGGAAATTCCAGCCTTGTGATTGTGTCGGGAATAGCCACTGGATATAATCATGGTTTCCTTCCAGTAGCTCATAATTGTTGTGCCATTTTTGTAAAATTGTTTCAATGAATTCGCCTTTTGGATCAAATCTTCTCCAATTCATATAGAAGTCGTAGTTTGGCATGGGGAGTTGATCTTCTTCTTTGCAAAGCATAACTTTGGAGACATAGTCAGGGGAAATCATTGGTTTCGCTGTAGCTTTTGCTGCTTGGTCAGCGCGCCTGTTGCCTTTTGGGATTTCATCATGACCTTTCTGATGGCCACGACAGTGCATTACACTGACCGCACTTGGTTTCCATACAGCCTCTAGGAGGGCCGCGATTTCAGCTGCATACTTGATTTGTTGCCCCGAGGAAGTGAGCAGGCCTCTTTCTTTGTAGAGTGCACCATGTGCATGGACAGTCATGAAAGCATATTTGGAATAAGTGTAGATGTTCACTCATTTGCCTTCAGAGATCTCAAGGGCCCTGGTTAAGGCCGTTATTTCAGCCAATTGCGCTGATGTATGGCCTGGCAGGGGGTTCGTCTCAATAACTTCTTCTCCTGAGACAACTGCATAGCCGGAGACTTTCTTCCCATCACACATGTAACTGCTACCATCAGTAAATAACTGCAGATCGTATTTGTCTAGGGGTACGTCTTTCAGGTCTGGTCTGCTACTGAATACTTCTTCCATGACTTGGAGGCATTTGTGATTTGGATCCTCTTCACAGTCAGGTAGTAAGTAACGTAGCAGGATTCAGGGTAGCGATGAGGTCCAGATGAACCCGTGGATTTTCACACATCATGGCTTGGTACTTCGTCATCCGGCTATTGCTGAACCAGTAGCTTCCTTTCACATCGAGTAGGGCTCTGACCGCATGTGGCACTTTGACATGTAGAACCTGTCCTAGTGTCAGCTTATCTGCTTCCGCTATTAGCATTGCGGTGGCTGCCACTGCTTTCAGGCATGGGGGTAGGCCGCAGGCCACAGGGTCAAGTTGTTTGGATAGGTAGACCACCGGCCTTGGCCATGAGCCAAAGTTCTGGATTAATACTCCAGTTGCAGTCTGGTTATGTTCATGCACATACAGTTGGAAGGGCTTGCTGTGGTCTGGCAATCCCAATGCTGGAGCTTCCATCAATAGAGTCTTTAACTTAAGGAAAGCCGCCGCCTGTTCTTCTTCCCAGAGGAAGGGGTCATGCTCTCCCCCCTTTGTGGCTTGATGGAGAGGCTTGGCAATGTCTGCAAAATTAGGGATCCATAGGCGACAGAAGCCTGCAGCTCCTAGGAATTCACGGACTTGTCTCCTTCTCTTTGGCTGGGGTATACGGCATACTGCTTCCTTCCTTTCTGCTCCCAGTGCCTGCTTAGTACCTGTTAATTGAAAACCTAGATACTTGACACTTTGTTTGCATATTTGTGCTTTCTTCCTGGAAACTTTATACCCTGCTTGGCTTAGCAGATGCTTTTGTGGCAGAAAGACAGTCTTTTTTCTGTGGGAGAAGCAAGTAATAAATCATCTACATACTGTAGTAAAACAACTTTGTCTGGCTGAGCGTTGAAGGACAGGAGGTCCTGGCTGAGCGCGCATACGTTGTAGATTCCTCCCACTGAACGGCAAAGAGGGGCTGGCTTGCTGGAGCCAGGCGGATGCAAAAGAACGCGTCTTTTAAATCAAGCACTGTGTAATAATTTGTATCACCAGGAATTAATGCCAATAAATTGTATGGATTAGGAACCACAGGATGTAGAGTTACTGTGACTTCGTTGACGGCACGCAAATCTTGGACTGGGCGGTACTCTTGTGTGCCCTCTTTCTGTACTGGCAACAATGGTGTGTTCCACGGTGACACACAAAATTTCAATATCCCGTAATCTTTCAGTCTGAATGAATGTGTCTGAATATTTTGTTTGGTTTCTGTGGAATGTGATATTGGCTTAGAGCCACAGGCGTTGCGCCAGGTTTCAGATCAACATACACTGGAGAAATATTTACAGCTAATCCGGTCGGGTTCTCTTCTGCCCAAACTCCAGGGATTCCCAAGAGTAGTGTGTACGGGTCTGGGGCAGCCGGCGGGGTTGTTGCCGTGCGCCATTCTTCTTCTCTTGGCATAATTACTGCAATTTTTTTTTTAGAGGTTGGGTATTCTGGCTGGCCGGGTTGTACTGCCGTACAGAGCTGCCACTCTCAGACAGATCTAATCTAGCGTGACCCCCGGGAAAAAAAATATTTAATTTGGGCTTGCAATTTGCAAAGAATATCTCGCCCCAGGAGTTGGATGGGACATTCAGGCATATATATATACACATTGTATACTTTAACCAAAGAAAAGGACCATCTATATATACAAACAATATCTACAGAGGTCTCTCTGCCGTAGCCAAAACGGACTCTTAATAACACATCAGAAAAATAAAATTAGTAATCATTTAAAATACTATTATAACAATAGAATAACCATCTTATCAGAAAATGCATAGAAATATAGTTTAATTTATCTATTCTTTCACCAACATTCCTGTAATATTTTAATTGCATCTTTAATTATAATTTTGCTATACTTTAAGTATATGGGACATGAAACAGTATAGAACCTGTTACTTTTTTTTTTTTTTTTTTTCCCGTTTTATTTTATTAAGAATACATGTTTGAGTTTTACAGAAAAAGTGATTTGAACAAATTAGAATTTTACGTTCAATGTCGGATAAAAAAAAAAAAATTTACTCGCCCTGGTTGGGTGTTGCGTAAGTGGCGCCGTACCGATGTCGCGGTGGTATCTGGCGCGTTTTGTCGAGGAAATTAAACTCTGGATCGGACGGAAATGCATTACCTGTTCCAAAAAAAAACACCTACGTGTGCACAAACCAGCTTTCCTCCCCTCAGAGGTCATGTGTGGACACATTTGAAGCCATGTAGTCCCTTGTCATGTATACGTACACACACTAGATTGCTGGGGGTTTCCCTTCCCCTCGGGACATTTACTCAAGCATACAACCATAAGGAATTAGTGCAGTTACAAAGAACGAGACGCCAAAGAAGTTACATGTTTGACCTGGGATTGGTGGATTGTGGGAACGGATATCCCTGCTGGGAAGCTTTTCTGTGCCGCTATTGAAGTAAATGCAAGACTGAAAAGCAAATACTCGCCTCCGAGTGTTTATTGAAATTCCTAAACTTTCCCTCATATAAATATATAGGAGAATTAAACCATTTTCATGAATCTGCGGTAAGAGGCAAAGGGAAGGACGTTCACTTGTAGCCGCAAGAAACTGAAGCCATGCTCTACCAGCTGAAGTAAGCCCCGCGGGTGGCGTAACTGAGGTAGAGGAATAAAGCCACCTTTTGAGATTGCACGGGACTGCTCGGTCATACACAAAACCATCTTCCACATTGGGAGGTCCACGGGTGACCCAGGAGACGGTGACTATTAAATATACAAGATGGCTAGCGGGTAGACCGCGGCTCTGAAAAGAGATGGCGTGTCCGAGACCAGCGTTCTGCACAAGGACCTTCACACAGAGCACTTTATCTGCCCTTTCGATATTCCCCACGCACAGCTCGATGGAATTTCAATATTCTACCCACTTATAAAGACCAGACAAAGACCCCCTTGTCCCCTCTCCGCAGGGCAGAGAGACTGGTTACAGCAGGAGGGGGACAGCTGAAAATAAAAATATAAATCTAAGCTGCTGCTAGAACGGGTTTTGGCTGGGAGTGAAGGTGCCCCGAGATAGAAAACACATTACAGGCGACACAGCTCCATGTAGGACCTGCAATACGACACATCGGTTACACACTGCGTATTTTTGGTTATTTGTTTTCATTCCCTTTTTAAAGAAAAAGTTCTCAGTGAGGATACAGAGAAATGCAACGATCCAGGAGGCCCTTAGCTGCCTCTTCCTGTACAGAATAATCCGGGGCACAGCAACCTTGGCCCTACATCTCCCATGATGCTCTGCTTCTCATTAAATTGGCTGAGCCTCGTGAGAATCAGATCTGAAACATTTGTAGGGCCAAGGATGCAGACCGAGCGAAGGAGAGAAGTGCGTTTCCCTTTGAAAAGCTGTGAAATACTTTACAAAAAGCCGTCACAGTAACCGGAAAAGTTTGTGTCGATCGGATTACGGGATTCCCCACGCGCAGCACGGAGAGCAAATCCTATCCGCCGATCCAAAAGCAGTGTCGGGAAGGAAGACAAGGGACCGGTGGTGTCAGACTTCATACTAGAGATGAGGAAGCGCCCGGGCACGCCAGGAGGACTGAGGGCTTAATGCTGGAAGCACACAAAAAGGCATTGAGAGTGGGCACAAAAATCTAAAATATATATATATATTCTGTTAGTTGTATGAACAGGAGGCAAATACGGGGGATTTTATCTTGTAAGTGCTCAATTAGGAGGGGGGCCAGGAGAGGCAGGTTCAGAGGAGCTGCCTCCATGGGAAGTGATGAGTGGTTTGATATTGCCAGTGGTGTTCAGTCACATGGCAGCGATGCCAGCCGAGGACAGGAGAGTTAAGGCCAATATGATGTAACCCGACTGTTGCAACTGGGGGATTTTCAAGCCTTTGCCCAGGTCCCAGATCAAATGTCGGACCCCAGTGAAGGTGTGGTACGTGACAGGAAGAGCCAAGGCGAATTTGGCGGCGCAGATAAGAGACGGACCCAGGCTTAAGGACTTTATCAGCTCCAGGTGTGAAGTGAAGTCTCCAGGGAGGGCGAGGGCGGCGAGGCCAAACAAGGATACACCAACACTCATGCCAACGCCTGTACCTCTGTGCATGATGGACATCGCCATAGGTAAAGACCACCCATAGATTGCGATGTGAGGAGACAATGGGCGATTAAGATGTGAGTTTTTGGCCCAGAAACGATCCATTTCCTGCTGGGCTGTGGTCCCCATAGGAACGACATGTTTCACGCAGAATGCAGGTCTGAGTTGCTGAGTGCGGAGACACTGGCGCCCGGCGTGCCTCAATAACAAAGCCGCCATCTTGGACTGGCTGTAACCGACGTCACCAGAACCTGTTACTTTAACTATTTCTCAAACTGCTCTTTTCAATGTTATCTTCTGACCGTTTCATATATTTCTATTCAGTTCGTTAATAAATTTTATTATATTTTGGTACACTATATTGTATATACTATATACTTTAAATTTACTTCATAAAATTACATGTTGTATTATGAATACCCATTATTGTTGTATTCTGTAATAATATAAAAACCAGGACACCTTCTTGTATTTAATTCTAGCTCTGTGAACAAAACTAGAGTTTCTGGAATAATACCAACACATTGCGCAACATTGCCCGGAACAACCGGACAATGTTAGACAATATAGCTTTCTCACATATAGCCTAGATTATATAAAACTATTTCAATATAGTCTGTCAAGACAGACCTAACTAAATATATCAACACAAAATATAAACATACATCTTGCACTCGACAGACTTCATGCATTCTATTATAGCACACATAAAAATTAGCTATACCTAGTTATCTAATTAGTAATTATTTTTTTTTTCTTCTTTATTTCTTTGGTAAACCTAAATTCGCTGCACAGACACACGAAGGGTTAATTCCCTTGTTCATCAGAGAGCAGAGAGCTAACTCCCTCCCTCCCCTCTGTGCAGATAGTGTGGGCTAGAAGGGAGGTGGGAGCGAATATGGAGAAAACTGTTAGGAGGAAAATCTCATTACCTCTCAGCCATCACGCACTCTAAATTAACATCCAAAACTTATTACAAAGATCTTTTGTAACTACTATCACACTTTACTCTTGATTGAACAGTTTGATCAATTATAGACACAATCAGACAAAATCATTCTTCCATATACCATTCGATTATACAGCACACACTATCCATTAATAACATTCTCTGACTTCATACTCACGCAGGACGGTACAGACATCAAATCCGGATGGTCAGTCCGAATTACATACACAAATTATACAGCACTATAATCATTCCTTTTTTTTTTAAAACCTTCTAGATTACCATCTGATCCATTGATCATCTCCTTTTCTTCTGGCCCGGGGGGAAGTGGGGGCTCAGAGACTCCTGCAGATCATTACATGGTCCACACACAGAACTTGTAACTCATCTTTGTTTAATTTACTGGTATATTAAAACACCAAATATACATAGACTTATTCCCACACTCATATTTATATTTATTTGAGGGCATACCTTTCTTTCTTTGCCCTACTAACATAACAAAATGGCTTTTATCTCTCACACAGTACCTCCAAATATCAATATACAGGTACTGTTCAGGATGACCATATCTCCCGGTTATATGGGAGTGCACTCTCTGTATTAGCACCGGGTCCATAGACCCCTGTTCTGGCCATTCTGGAACCAATAGTGGCCATACTATTGTACACAACAATTTCAATTTTTCCTTACTCAAATCCACACCATAGTGATGTGTGTCATACAACGCTTCAAAATTCCGCACCATATACTCCAAGGGTGTTTCACCCTCTTTTGCCTTCTTGGGTTTGGACGACCCGTTACCCATTGTTACTCTTGTGGGCAATAACTTTTTCACAATACAAATATTTCCTTCAACACAATCACTTAATTACTTTATATCAACCATCTGGTACTTCAGGCAACAGTTCTCCCGTGTTGCTTTTCGCTTCCTCCTTCAGTAGCCGACTGCAGTCGCCTGAGTCGGAAATCTACTTCCGGAGTCCACACTCAGATTTGCTTCCTCGCTAGGCGAGTAGGCGCACAATCACTCACAACACTCTCAGCATCCACAGCACGTACTGTACCAGATACATTCTGCACAAAACAGTACATAAACAATTCTACTCTTTCTACTAGCTGAGGGCTCGCCGACCCTCCTCTTGGCTCCTTATACCCAGTTAATTGATCTCTAACTCTTGTCTGCTTGTGACTATGTGTACCCCGTTCTGTGGCAACACTCCCGTCTGCAATTCCAATTTGCCTATGGGCAATACACCCACTCGGCACCACTCCCGCTGCAGCTACCGCTGCCCTCAATTAGCCCCCTTCACTACACGATGTACACACTAGTACTGACTGCGGGCTCTCAGCCCAGTCACAGAATCCCTCCTCCTTTCCTTGTCCACGTGTAGCAGTTTTATTTGCAAACACTAACTATGACAGTACTACTCCACGTGGCTACCCTCTCCCTCAGATACAGAACTACACCTTGTCAGCATCCAATCCCCCGGGCCCAGACACGCGCACTCTCTTCCGCCGTGCAATGTCCTTGCTGTATGCGGCGGGTTCGGTATGCTCGACGAGACCGTGGCCGCAGGTCTCCTTATCCAACTATGGTCGGACATTTTCCCCTTGTACCGGTATCTCAAATACACACAAACATAGAAGACACTTTACCTATCGCCACGCTGCTTGCTGTTTCCTCGGACTCGGTGGTGTCCCAGTGTTCCCGGGCCAGGGGTCCGCTAGAGATGAGTCGAGCTCCACTTAACAGGAATTCCTGCTTGGCGCCTGCAGATGTCAGCTCACCTTCAACGGACACCCAGCCTTGGGACCCCTCAGGCCTGCAGTCAATCGCTACTGTCCAGCAGTCGTTGCCGTACCGGTAAAGGCCTCAAATCCCAGACGAGCCCCCAAAAATGTTACCGGAATCCACCTGGTTCACTCGGGACGAAGCTGGGCCGGCACGGTCAAGGACTGACTGGACACGAGTCTCTTCAGGAAAGGCAAACTTTATTGTGATATCACAACAGATGCTCACACCGGATTGAATCGCAAAGAGTGAGCCACGATTTCACAGTGACATGAGGTTTTATACCCCGAATACATAATTAGGTACATCCCAATTAGCCCACCTCCCGGTGACACTATCCCACCCCACGTGGGTCTGTACCTCCCTTAATCGAATACAAAGACATTCCATACATTGGTCATAAATTGGCAAGCTTCACGACATTCTGAAACAAGAGGATTTACAATTTCTCTGGTTCCTGCTCATGTCCACCTCCCTTAGGCTTGTTTATTGTTCATCCTAGATAAGGCCTGGTCTGGTTTCACACTCCTCTTTGTTTCAGCTGCTGCTATTCTGACCTTGGTGTATCTATTCCTCATCCTGTCACTTGTGTGCCAGCTACGGCCTGGATTCTCGTTTGGTTTTAATTGCTTCGCTGTTAGTCTAACACATTCCTTGAATTCTATGTAAGCTACATAGTAGTTTCTGCTAATATCTACTATTTAGATTCAAGTGAACCAATGTTCTGAGCAAGATGGCTGCCTATCTCAAGATGGCGACCATCTACTGGCCTGAGTCCCTTTCAGTATGGGTTTTTACAGAGCTCCACAGTAATGTGCAGTGTGTATGAGCGTATCACAGAGCTCCACGGAAATAAAACTCACAGTAATGTGCAGTGTGTAGAAAAAAAATGTGGGCTGCGCAGTCCAAAATGCCCGGGCCTATATTTTGTCCCAAAAAAATTCTGCCCTGGGCACCCATAACTCTGGTTACGCTACTGATCCTATAATTAACATGAAGAGCACAATCAGTAATTAGCATTAAGATAAGTAAGGTATTACAATATGCTAGTGCTAATTACCGCACGGATGCACAAACCAAATATTTACCTACCCCTAATAGCTGGTGATAAATTATTCCACTTTGGCAGAATCATTTAGCACCCCCTAAAAACCCTGCCAATAAATTAGATACTCACCTCACATCCCACGGCGAGAACGGTGGCCGGTTACACTGCTTCTCCTGGCCGCGATCAGAGTGAGACTGGGGACAAATAGTTCCCAGTCTCCCTCCTCGATTAACAGCAGCACAACTCTCCATGGAGTCCAATGGACTCCAGGAGGTGATACTCGCAGTGGTGCAGAAGCGCTACTGTGAGTATCATTGAGGGCAGTGCTTTGTTCTGGGGCAAGGTGACATGGTAGTGCCTGCCGCAGAATCTAAAGCTAAAATGAGGACACTACAGGGAAACCTGCATGTGCAGGTTTTCCCTGTTAGTATCTCCATTTTAGAGTTTACTTTGCAACCTAGTCCATGACCAGGTAATATGCACAAATAAAAAATGTAATAAATAAAATAAAAATATTATTTTTTCTATTATATTTTTTAAAGCAGTACCACTGTGGACTTTTCAAATTTAACACAAACAATGCCATTGCACTAACTCACATTCTCATTTCCCATGCCAAAAGCAAGTGTGATAGTGGAGGCGCAATGAATTTTTAGCGTCAACGTTTCATGAAAAATCTAGTGTGAGACGCTAAAAGATAGCGCCTGACAACTCACTAACAGATCACCTTGTCCGCGGTAGTCCGTGTACAAGATTCATTAGCGCACGCTAGGGAAACGCAAAGACCTGGGCTGAGAACCAGCGCTATTGTATAGCCAAATATAGACTTTTTGATGCAGGTTAAAAAAATTAATGGGAGGGGGGCGTGGCCGGCTGCTGAAGAGAGAGGACACGTGTCTCCGGAGCTCTGACCCGTCCCTCTCTCTCGTGGTTCCCTTGCTGTTTTTACCCGCAGATTTTTGTACCACAGGACCCCGGAGCGGCTGGTCATCGGAGCCATGATGTCCGGGGCCCGTTCTGTCCCCCCCCCGGACCAGAGAGAGACGATATGCGGCAGGCATGTGGTGCCAGCAGCCATCTTGAGGCCTACCTCCAGGCTGCATCATGGCCTGGGAGCAGGAGAACCTACTAAGCAAAGCGGTGCCTTTACTGATCCCATCACCCCAGCTGACCTGGTGGAAGGAGCGGATGGAGGACACGTGCGGTGGCAGGCGGGTGCCCCATCGCTTCCCGCGCTATCCGGCCTGGAAGCGGCGTTCCTGACACTCGAGGGCCTACTGTTGGAGGAGGAGGATGAGAGCCCGTTGACGCGGGGTGCCATGCAGTGCTTCACAGCGGCCCTGAGGAGCTACAGAGGCGCAGGTAACCTCAGCGACGTTGCGCCTGAACGGAACCGGGCGGCAACAGAAGACCCGGGTGGTGCGAACGTGGAGGAATCTGCAGATCCGCGGTCAGGGGTGTTACTACCTCCCGGACCTGTGGTGGCTGAGCTGCTCCAGGAGACGGAATGCGATGCTGCTCCTGGCGATCTGGAGTCCCTTCCTTTCAGACGACATTACTGCCCTAACATGCACTGTCCCTGTTCACATCCTCGTTGCCTCTTCAAATGGTGACAGTACAGTGCATGCATCCTTGATCATCAGCCACTGCGGGGGGAAAAAAAACAAGTTGACCTGAACCTGTCCTTGTGCCATACTCACACAGGTACTTGTTGATGGCCCTCTGCTGCTTGTGCAGATGCTGCAGCATTGCTAATGTCGAGTTCCACCTGGTGGGCATGTCACAGATCAGACGGTTTGTGGGAAGGTGGAATTCTCTTTGAATTTCTGCCAGGCGAACACTTGCTGGGAATGACCGTCTGAAGTGGCTGCAGACTTTTCTGGCCTGGCTGAGAAGCTCTGCGAGCCCTGGGTACCTGGTTAGGAAACGCTGTACCACCAGATTTAGGACGTGTGCTAGGCATGGTACATGCGTCAACTTACCCTTGCGTAGGGCGGAAAGAAGGTTGCTGCCATTATCACAGACGACCATTCCCAGCTGAAGCTGGTGTGGTGTTAACCATCTCTGCACCTGCCCCTGCAGAGCTGATAGAATTTCTGGCCTGGTGTGGCTCCTGTCCCCTAAACAAACCAGCTCAAGCACAGTATGGCATCTTTTTGCTTGAGCCATTGCGTAGCCCCTGTCATGCGTCGGTTTAACTGCCACTTCGCCAGAGACAGAGAAGGAGGAGGAGGAAGAGGGAGAGGTGGTGATGGAGCAGACAGACCTCATACAAGCAGCTTTCTGGAGGCGTGGTTGATGAACAAGCTCCAACACAGAGCCCCATCTTGGATCCCTCCCAGCTGCAATCAGAGTTACCCAGTGTGCCCTGAAGGAAATGTAAAGGCCGTGTCCATGCTTGCTGGACCACGTGTCTAAAGTCACATGCACCTTGCTGCTGACTGCCTTTCCCAATGACTCCATAACATTGTCTTCCACGTGCTGGTATAGTGCTGGAATGGCCTTCCGTGAAAAGTAATGGCATTTTGGAACCTGCCACTGTGGTACAGCACATTCAGCAAATTCACGGAAGGAAGCAGAGTCCACCAGCTGGAAAGGCAGCAGCTGTAATGAGAGTAATTTTGCTAAGCTGGCATTTAGGCGCTGTGCTTGGGGATGGTTGGGACTATATTTTTTCTTACGCTGCAGCAGCTGGGGCAACTTAATCTGACTGCGTAAATCTTCAGCTGATGGGATGCTGTCACATTGTGAGGAAGGACCTGGTACATCCATTACTGTAGCATCATACCTGTCAGTGGAGGTTGGAGTCCATTACATGGCAAGACATATAGTGGGGGTAGAGACAGGTGAGGAGGACCTACGCAAAGTTTCGCGCCAACTGGATGCGAGGCAGGTGGTCATATGTCGCCTCAAGCACGTGGTACCCAAGCATCAGGTGTCTTTCCCACGCTTGAGCCTCATCTGACATAGATTACATATAGCAACGGTGCGGTCTGCTGCACATTTCTTAAAGAACTCCCAGACAGCAGTGTTCCTGGATGTGTGCTTTGAGACAACAGCGCTCTGCACCTGAGCAGCTCTGACATCTGATGCCTTGGACTGGCTAGTGCTATGGTTGGTCATAGAGGATGTTGTGCCTTGTGTTTATTGTGCCTCCTCCTCCTCACTTGACTCCTCTGTTCGATCAGGCACCCAGGTGGAGACAGTGACCTCACCATCATTGTCATCACCCCCTATCTCCTCATCACTGGAGCCAACTTGGCAGTGTGCTGCAGCTGCTGGGGGAACAAGAGTGCCAGTTATTTGTGTGTCATTACTGGCACCCCCTTCCTCTAGGTTGATTATACTCCCTTCCTCAACCTCAGAGATTGAATCAGAGCACTGTAGTTGCTGCGCATCCTCAAGCAGCATGTCACTGTCATTGTAGTCAAACAATTCCGCTGACTCCTCCGTGTGTAATAGTGAGGCTACGGCAGGAGTAGCTGTGGACATGGAGGCTGCACTAGATGCTTTGGCAGCTGAGGTGGACTGTAAAGCACTACAAGCCTGGCTGGCAGAGGACTGGGAGGATTAGGATGGCCTGGTTAGCCAATCCACCAAATCCTCTGTATGTTGCTGCTGCTTAAAACGGCCAGCACCAGTTAGAAAGGACAAGCGTGCCCCTGCAGAGGATACACCACGTCCACGACGACCAGAGGCACAGCCTCCCAACACAGAGGCTGCTTGCCCTCTTATCTGTGCCTGGGAGCGTCTGCCTGTCCTTTTTGTTCTTTCTGACATGGTGAGTGATATATAGATTAAATATAAACAGAACTCTGATTCAACTCTGTTATAAAAATTGGAGATATGCTGCAGAACTCTGATTCAACTCTGGTATAAAGATTAAAGATTTCCAGAACTCTGGTATAACTCAGTGAGACACCCTGATAGCTGGCAGCCAGTGACAAGACACAGTTTGCAATTCCCAGGAACCTCCTATAAATCAGTGAGACCCCCTGATGGGTGGCAGTGACAAGACACAAATTACGATTCCCAGGAACCTACTATAAATCAGTGAGCCCCCCCCTGATGGGTGGCAGTGTGACAAGACAGAGATTACAATTTGCAGAAATCTGCTATAAATATGTGACACCCCCTGATAGCTGACTGTCAGTGACTGAGAAGACACGGATTGCAAGTCACAGAAATTTTATGGAAGCATGCGACACCCACTGATATCTGACTGTCAGTGACTGAGAAGACACAGTTTACAATTCACAATAATTTTATGGAAGTATGTGACACCCCCTGATAGCTGACTGTCAGTGACTGAGAAGACACGGATTACAAGTCACAGAAATTTTATGGAAGCATGCGACACCCACTGATATCTGACTGTCAGTGACTGAGAAGACACAGTTTACAATTCACAATAATTTTATGGAAGTATGTGACACCTCCTGATAGCTGACTGTCAGTGACTGAGAAGACACGGATTACAATTCACAGAAATTTAATGGAAGTATGTGACACCCCCTGATAGCTGACTGTCAGTGACTGAGAAGACACGGATTACAATTCACAGAAATTTAATGGAAGTATGTGACACCCCCTGATAGCTGACTGTCAGTGACTGAGAAGACACACTTTCCACCACCAATTCCCAGATATCTGCAACAAGTGAGCCCCCAAATTGCTGCTGTCACTGACTGAGAAGACACACTTTCCACCACTTCCCAGATATCTGCAACAAGTGAGCCCCCCAAATTGCTACTGTCACTGAATGAGAAGACACACTTTCCACCAATTCCCAGATATCTGCAACAAGTGAGCCCCCCAAATTGCTGCTGTCACTGACTGAGAAGACACACTTTCCACCAATTTCCAGATATCTGCAACAAGTGAGACCACCCCAATAGCTGTCACTGACTGAGAAGACACACTTTCCACCAATTCCCAGATATCTGCAACAAGTGAGCCCCTCAAATTGCTGCTGTCACTGACTGAGAAGACACGCTTTCCACCAATTCCCAGATATCTGCAACAAGTGAGACCCCAATAGCTGTCACTGACCGAGAAGACACACTTTCCACCAATTCCCAGATATCTGCAACAAGTGAGCTCCCCAAACTGCTACTGTCACTGAATGAGAAGACACACTTTCCACCAATTCCCAGATATCTGCAACAAGTGAGCCCCCCAAATTGCTGCTGTCACTGACTGAGAAGACACGCTTTCCACCAATTCCCAGATATCTGCAACAACCGAGACCCCAATAGCTGTCACTGACTGAGAAGACACACTTTCCACCAATTCCCAGATATCTGCAACAAGTGAACCCCCCAAATTGCTGCTGTCACTGAATGAGAAGACACACTTTCCACCAATACCCAGATATCTGCAACAAGTGAGCCCTCCAAATTGCTGCTGTCACTGACTGAGAAGACACACTTTCCACCAATTTCCAGATATCTGCAACAAGTGAGACCACCCCAATAGCTGTCACTGACTGAGAAGAGACACTTTCCACCAATTCCCAGATATCTGCAACAAGTGAGACCCCCCAATAGCTGTCACTGGCAGTGAGAAGACACACTTTCCACCAATTCCCAGATATCTGCAACAAGTGAGCCCCTCAAATTGCTGCTGTCACTGACTGAGAAGACACGCTTTCCACCAATTCCCAGATATCTGCAACAAGTGAGACCCTAATAGCTGTCACTGACCGAGAAGACACACTTTCCACCAATTCCCAGATATCTGCAACAAGTGAGCTCCCCAAACTGCTGCTGTCACTGAATGAGAAGACACACTTTCCACCAATTCCCAGATATCTGCAACAAGTGAGCCCCCCAAATTGCTGCTGTCACTGACTGAGAAGACACGCTTTCCACCAATTCCCAGATATCTGCAACAACTGAGACCCCAATAGCTGTCACTGACTGAGAAGACACACTTTCCACCAATTCCCAGATATCTGCAACAAGTGAACCCCCCAAATTGCTGCTGTCACTGAATGAGAAGACACACTTTCCACCAATTCCCAGATATCTGCAACAAGTGAGCCCTCCAAATTGCTGCTGTCACTGACTGAGAAGACACACTTTCCACCAATTTCCAGATATCTGCAACAAGTGAGACCACCCCAATAGCTGTCACTGACTGAAAAGAAACACTTTCCACCAATTCCCAGATATCTGCAACAAGTGAGACCCCCCAATAGCTGTCACTGGCAGTGAGAAGACACACTTTCCACCAATTCCCAGATATCTGCAACAAGTGAGACCCCCCAAATAGCTGCTGTCACTGATTGAGAAGACACACTTTCCACCAATTCCCAGATATCTGCAACAAGTGAGACCCCCCAAATAGCTGTCACTGACTGAGAATAGGGTTGAGCTGTTCGGTTCTATCAGTTCGGAGTTCGATTCGAATGTTGGCCGTTTGAAAGTTCGCGAACTACGAACATTTCCACGTGTTCGGTTCGAGTTAGAAAAAAAATAAGATTTAGAAAAAAATATAAAAAAATGCTTAAAAAATCCTAAAAAAATCTAAAAATAAAGAGACTCTTTACTGCAGAATATTATAACCAATAGTTTATTAGATATTGAATTAAAACGGGAATATTTTTATCATTGAAGCCTATGGGATAAAAATTTTTTAAAAAAAGTAAAATCCGAGGACATTTTTAAATGTCCCCAGCAACATAAAATAAAACTTTTTTTTTTCTTTCTAATACTCACCTGATTCCTGGATCCACAAAATGTAGAGGTGCTGCCCGGCAGTGTGCGGAATCATATGCTGCATTAATTATACTGTAAGGCTGGGTTCACACCTGCGTTTTTTTTACGCGCGCAATACATATGTTTTTTAACGCGCGTATCGCACAAACGTACAAAACATGCAAACGCGCTTTGGAGCGCATTCACGGCCATAGACTGCAGAGTGAACGAGCTGCAATACGCCCCAAAGAAGCTCCTGTACTTCTTTGGGCATAGGACGTTTTACAGCGCGTTCCTGCGCTCTGTAAAACACCCAGGTAGGAACGGGTCCCATAGCAAATAATGGGATTTCCCTGTTTATGCCTTTTACAGCGTGCAGGAACGCGCTGTAAAACGCTTAGTTGTGAACCGGGCCTTAAGGTGCTGCCCGGCAGTGTGAGGATTCATATGCTGCATTAATTATTCCTCTTACAAATTTGGTTACTTAACCCGTTTGTGTTTGGATTATAATATTGTGACATCCAGGGCCCCGGGTGGCGATCGGGGGGGGCCCCCGGACGCATGGTGCCGCCAGCTGACCGAATGCCAGGAGCTCCGGTGGCACCCGGCGCAGCTGTGAGTGATCAGGGGGCAGGGTGCAGCGTGATGATGCAGAGCCGCCGGGACTGGTGTGCGCCAATTCTCACCATATGCAGTAGCGCAGTACTAGTGCCTAAACGTTGTTGAGCTGGTTTTGTTATAACAACTACTCTCGCTCTGTGCCCCTGTCTGGTATATTCCGCTGCTTGTTACTGCTGGTGCGCTTCCATCCTGCCATACACTATAGCGCAGTAATATTTTGGTGCACCGCCACTGACGCCTATACCAGATTTATATCATTTTAATATTGGACCGCAGGGTCCAACCCTGCACTCTTCCACAATACCACAGAGGGGTTAAGGTGTGAAGGCACTGTTGCCGACACTAAAGGACCAATTTTAAAGCACCTATTGTTACTTTCCTCCAAAGCCTGCATAAGGCTGGGGTCAGACGAACGCAGTGCGAACGAGCATGCAGTCGCACTTTATTACGGCCGTAGTAGCAGCAAATGATGACGGCCAACAACGGGCAATATACGAAGTACAGCAGCACGAAAGTGCGGCCGCGCAACTGACGTATAGAGTGCGCTGCGTCCGCTAGCGGCATGTGTGCGTGATTAGGAGACGTCAGACGCTGCTCATGTTCGGCCAACATAACGTATAGATGCAAAAAGGGTTTTATTTAGGGTTTCGGGTTTTGAATTTTCGGAATTTTCACGAAATGTCCCGATTCGTGTCTTTGGATTCTGCCGAATTTCCGTATCGGATCGGATCCGAAAACGGCGGATCCGAAAAGTTTTCAGAGCCGCAACGAAAAATTTTCAGAATTTTCGAATGCTCTTGAAATCATGAAATGTGTTAAGTCGAAATTTATTTTCGCTCTGTTCGGGATTTTGGTTCCATTTTGGATTTCGGTTCCATTTCGGTAATTTCGGACATCGTATTTATCGGTTATATCGCTGATTCTGTAAATTTTGTATAATTTCCAATGATCTGATAATTCTGTCGATACGATAATTCTGTCGATACGATACGTCTGTCGTAGTCGGATCATTTACGTAAGCAGTTCGCGCATGCGCGCGTCTCCATTACGGCCTGTCGTAAACTTTACGGCGCCATTGTAGAGTTTGAAAAATTTTTGGACAGACCAAAAAAAAAACAATCTTAAAATGCCTCAAACTCTAAGTGAGTCCTATTCGGACACGTCATCCCCTTCCACCCCAGAGACACCCAGGAAGAAGCGGGCCAGCAACATGGCATTTGAGGAGAGGGTGGAGCTGGTCCGCATCTTCAAGAAGCGTGACTATGACTGCCATAAGGGCCCTTACGGCAGGAAGAACAATGTCCGCAACAACCGTATCCTTGTAAAGGTACGCACCACCCTCCTGGAAATGTTCGGTAATGACCGAAGTAACGACCAGCTGCGGAAGCGCTGGTCCGACCATAAGACGCGCGAGGAGGAGCAATTGAGGCACATCCGGCGTGTCATAGCCAAATGTAAGTGTTATATTGTATTGTAATGTCATGTTATATTGTAAAGCGCTGCGCAAACTGTTGGCGCTATATAAATCCTGTATAATAATAATAATGTGCTTGCATGTGCTAATGTGCACAGAAATACGTTGATTGATCTAGTCCTGTTTTTATGCAATGTGTATAGCTTTGCGTTTTCAGGACTCATAAATGCATTTTTGCCATAGCTCTTCTTTTTTGTGATTTTACGTATTTGTGAAAATTGTGATATTTGATGTATGTAGATGAAATTTACAATGCTGGATTTCTTTTGGCACTGTGTACTGTAGTGTGTGTTGGGGGGGTGGTTGTTGTGATTGAGTGATGCATACGAGATGACCCTCAGCTTGCCCAATATTGGCTCCCACCTGCGCATCAACAAAAATCGCTGCGTCTCTGCTAAGTGGTAAGATGGGACATGTAGTTCTTCTGAAAGTGCATCCAAACAGAGCCGTGTTGGAACCCCCTATCTCCTGATCCGCGGCAGCTAGGGGTAAATGTTTGGTATCATTGGATCGAGGATGGCCTTTCCAACGATACCAAACATGACCATGTTACGTTAAAACTAAAAATTATAAAAATGAAAATATAATAAAATATTTTTAAAAAATAAATGATTTTTTGTTTAATGTAGCAATATTGTTCCCCTTTCAATTATAATGTGAACGATGATGCTGCACTAAGGATTTTTGTATGGGGTGCGTTTGTTAAAAATATTGTAATTTTCTCCCGAAAAAAATGTAACAAGTCCCCCATTTTAAATTTTTTTAACCAGCGCAACTCATATAAAATATAACCACAAACACTCGCATGTTAAAATGTGAAAAAAAACACTTTACACCTTGTAAATTATTGAAAATTCTAATTTCATTGCGTTTTTTGTTATAATATACAGACAGGACATAACGTATACATATAATAATGATATATGGGACATTATTACGTTAGAACAGTATAACAAAGATTTAATTGTCCCACGAGGTCTAAGGTGGTTAAAAATCCCTCACCAGAAATGGCTAATGATTCCTTTATGGAAACTTGGTGTGACATGTTGGAGGGTTTTTCACGTACCACTATGGAAGTAATTATTGCGAGGAGGAGTTCTCTGTTAGGGGAACTCAATGCAGAGATTGAGAGCATTTTTAATCAGTTATGTAGCATCACTGACCTACAAGAGAGAGAATCATTGATGAAAAACATAGAAGGAAGCTTAGATAAAGTGGAAAAAGAGGTTAAAGAAAAAAAGCGAAGCAAATATATACGTGATATTAAGGACTATACCAATAATAAAGTATGGATCTTTAATAATCACACGTCATTAAAACACTTTAGGGGAAGGAAAGGAGTACGAGCTCTGCCAATAGAAGAAGATTTTCAGGGCAGAACACAACAGGACTTAATTAAAGACCAGTCACGTAGACCCTATAAGACACCTATTAGGTATCAAGAACCAGTAGTAAGGAACAAGATTCCTCAAGTTACACACAATCAGCGATTTAATTATCAACATGACACCAATTCCTCTCTTCTAAGAAAGAGGAATGGTGCAATTCCTCCATACTTGAGACGAGATTTGCATAACCATCATGACCAATCTGATTCTTCCCAATTACCCTTTCAAGGTAACAACAAACCATTCAATTCACGATCATCATATACCCATAACAGATACTTACCCCTTGTCCATCATGACCAGGAAGAGGTTTTTCAACAAGGGGAAGAGGAAAGATGGGAACAAGCTACTCCCCTCAGAGAAAAATACAGAGAACCTATCCAAGGTTCAGTAGAGATGAAATCAAGACTCAGAAGTACTGGGAAAAGGATACAAAGGGAAGAGGATGTAGAGGAGGCAAATTGGTCCAGGAAAGAAAAAAGAGGCAGGACAAGAGATTAACAGGCGTAATCAATTTAAGTGGCCAGAATTTAACGCAAGGTCAAATAGGAGTTTTAAGTAAGGGATTAAAATATGTTCCTAAACAACAGGGAGACACTTTCAACACATTTGTAGATCTTCAGAAATTTAAGAGGAAACTCTGTTTAAAACGTTTTTTTGCTAAAAAACCTTTAGAAAGGACAATAACATCAAATAATCAATATGTACATACCACACTTAAAGAGAAATCTCAATTCTATCCAAGATATATGATCTCTAAAGAGATCGAAACTTTTGATCAAATGATTCAAAGAGACATTAGAAAACTAGAAAACAACATTCGATACACCAAACCCTCCAATTTAACAAAGGAAGAACATGAAGGATTAAAACAAATAAAAAAAGATACTAATCTGATCATTAAACCAGCGGACAAAGGGGGGGGGGTAGTTGTATTAAATAAAGAACAATACCATCGAGAAACATGTAGACTATTGAGTGACCCTGTGACATATAAGAAATTAGAAGGAAATCCTACAGAATCTATTAAACAAAAATTTCATGAATATCTACAAAGAGGTAAAGATATCGGAGTTATTAATGACGACGAATATCGATACCTCAAAATTAATTTTCCCAGGATACCAGTTCTATATCACCTACCCAAGGTGCATAAAGACATCAATCATCCACCTGGGCGTCCTATCGTATCCGGTATTAATTCGATATCCTGCAGGATATCAGAACATATCGATTATCTGCTCCAACTCTTAGTACAAAACACCTCAGCATACTTAAAGGATACCATCACAACTTTACAAATAATCAAAGAAATTAAATGGGATTCAGATTACTTACTTGCCACCTGTGACGTCAATTCACTCTACACAATAATACCCCACGACATTGGATGTAAGGCAGTTGAATTTTTCTTGACAGATTCTGGCAAATTTCGAGTAGAACAGATACAATATATACTCGAGGGGATTAAATTAATACTCCACAATAACTACTTTTGGTATGGGGGAGAATACTACCTACAATGCAACGGGACAGCCATGGGGACGAGGTTCGCCCCCAGCTATGCCAATCTGTTCATGGCCCACTGGGAAAATGGTGCGGTATGGACGGGGCATGGCTGGGGGCCTAACCTCGTCCTATATAAAAGATATATCGATGACATACTGATTGTCTGGAAGGGGGAGAGAAGCGAATTGGAACGATTCTTGGACCATCTAAACTATAACGACATAGGAATCAAATTAGACACAAACATCAGTACTGTCCAGGTTAATTTCCTTGATCTCGACATATATATAGAGAACGGGAAGATAAAAACAAAAACATTTTTCAAGCCTGTTCAGGTTAATGGATATATACCCATTGCCAGTGGTCATTACCCTCCTTGGCTCAAAGCCGTTCCCAAAGGTGAACTTTTAAGAATACGCAGAAACTGCACGGATGATGAACAATATCTAGTCCAGGCCGATAAATTATCAAATAATTTTAGACAAAAAGGATACGACAAAAAATTCTTGGACGAAACTACACAAGAAATTTTAAGAACAAGTAGGGATGGATTATTACAATATAAATCCAAATGTACAAACCAACCCGATAATGTCTCATTTATTATGGATTATAATATAAACAACAAAATAATCAAAAAGTCAGTAGAAAAATATTGGCCAATCTTAATGAACGATCCGATATTAAATAATATTTTGGCAGAAAGACCTAAAATAATTTTTAGAGGAGGCAAAAACCTCAATAAAAATCTGGTCACGAATCATATTAGGACCACTAATAACCAATTTACACATCCATTCGGTCTAACCCCTGGATTCTATAACTGCGGCCAGTGTATCTCATGTCGCAAAACTAACAGTAAAAAAAGAACCATAAGACATTTCGATGCAGGAATAAAAGGAACTAATTATAAAATAAAGGATTTGGTCACATGTCACACCAAAAATATCATATATGTACTTAGATGCCCTTGCGACAAACGATACGTGGGACAGACATCTCGCCCACTTGCCGTTAGGATTAATGGACATCTATGCAATATAACTAGAGGATATGACAAACACAATGTACCACTTCATTATAAAGAACATCATAATTGTGATCCAAAAAGTATAGAGTTCATTGGGATAGAAAAAGTATGTTGCAATTGGAGAGGAGAGGATATTCGTGAGAAACTTATCAAAAGTGAGATGAGATGGATTTATTACTTAAATACTTTAGTTCCCAACGGATTAAACGTAGATTTTGAGGTCTGCCACTTTTTATAACTACAGATAGCATATAACATCTGAATCCTTTCTTCTCCTTTTCATCTTTCCGTCCAGTCCAATGATACCTTTTAGTGATACCAACCCAATATCAGGATAGCACAGCACGTATCTACATAATTTAATATCTAAGAGCCACTTAGACGCTTTCCCTTTCACCCAGATACCATTGTTAAGCTGATTTTTGTATCACATTTCCGCTATAGAACCCTAATAGATATTGTTGTAATTATACTACTACTTATGTCCCTTTGAGTAAAATCTATTATTTTTTAGTAAAATCCGCCACTTGACAGTACTTTAAGAAAGATCTGTATGCTTCAGATATCTCTTTATTTTTTTGTGTTTTCGTTTCTTATTTCCGGCTATATGCATCCGAAATAACTATGGATCGATCTGTACCAGTTTGCACACTCAAGAATGAATGTTTAACCCGATCCCTATGGAGACAAAGCCAAACCGGAAAACGCCATAACGGAAGTCATCTGAGGACCATTTGAACCGCAATCCAACGGCGGTTATCTACATGAGTGGAACGCAGATGAAAAAACACCTCTTCCTTCAACCACAACTCAGCAGCTGATTGCAATATATGTGAAGGACACTCATTATGGCTAATTGGCAACAAGATAAAAGACACCAGCCCAAACTGGAAAACCATCCGACTGATGAAGCTCGCAGGGTTAGCGAGAGAAACGCGTTTCGGTTTTTAATTACTCTGTTAATTTTTTATTTGTTTTACCTATACTTTTTATCTATTTTTCTTTATTTCAATAAATTTTCTTTTAATATCCGAATCTCCATCTTCTGATCCTGATCCTGATCTCCACCGCATTTATCCATCAGTTCATTTACCACCATAGGGGTGGGACCCCCCCTCTACCATTCAAGTGGTCCACAGGCTAAGGTACTGAGCCACTCAAACGGGAGGCTCAGGAACACGTGAGTGTATACCATCCGTTTTACCTTATTGTCACTTTGCTCTGGTATTGTGCCATATATTTTCTTATTTATCGAGGTACTCCTGGATACCGAAACCATCTCCCGAACCACCATCCTGACGGGAGGAGCCCCCCATAGAGGCTCAAAAGCGAACACCACGAGCCTTGAGGCTCCATGCTTGTGAGTTCATATCCATTACCCATACTGCTTCCCTTAAATTGCAATATATACTATGCAATGAAGGCGTTCTTTTGATTCTGTATTTTAGAAATCATTCCATCCAAGAGCACCCGAGAAATTTGAGACCAAAAAATTTATCTCTTCCCTCCTTGCGCTCCCTTCACAAGCCAAAGTTTGTATTGTTTTCATGTATTTTTGGTGAGGGACACACCATTGGTGAGCGGCAGAATTGTACAATTCCTATAGCAGCAATACTTTTTCTTAGCAAAACTCCCCAGCGCCAAACACATTTAACCCCTTCGGGAGTTAAACACACTTTTTGATATATTATGAATCTGCCGAGTCTGCCGGAAAGAACGATATATAACATGTTTGAGTCATCTAATAAAATAAGGCTTCAAAACGCATTTAAACATGATGAGCGAAACCGGTATAAATGAGCTTAGTAGCACACAGGCGTGAAATGCCTCAGCAGCGAAAGGGTTAATTTTTATTTATTTTTTTAAAATCGTTTTATTTGTTCTGTTTTTTCCGTTTCAGATCATTTTAAACAACTTTTTTTATGTTTTAAAAACTTTTGTTCTGGTTTTTATTTTTAAAGTCAGACCATTTGGGTTGTGTAATTTTTGCGTGTTTTTAAATCGTTTTGTTCATTTTTTTGTTCCTTTCATACCATTTTAATATGATTAAATAAAGTTGTGCAATGCATATTCATAAGAAAAAAAGGATCTTTATTTAATAAAAAAAAAAAGAATCTGCAGAAATATCGTATCGGCAGAAACATCGTATCGGCAGACAATATCGGATCTGAAAAACAAACTAATAAACCATTAGTTTACGTCAAAACGAATAGACACTTTGAAACGAGGAGAACAGATGTTCCGAAAAACACAAAAATTTTCGAAATCACGAAAAAAAAGTCGATACGGAAAACGAGCCGAAACCAAAATGGAAATCGTCCGAAACGAGCCGAGATGAAAATTTAAAAAATCCGATGAACCGAACCGAAAAAAAATCTGTGTACAAGTCTAGTTTTATTGATGATCCGTACAAAATCACAGACGAAAATGCACATCGTATGACCGCTATCGCGTAATCTGTGAAAAAATACGTCCATTCGTGAAAAATGCATTCGTCTGACCCTAGCCTAAGTTTCACCATAATTTAGCCAAAAAATCACTAAACTTGTTCTGGGTGTCCTAAAATGTCTCCTCTTTTCATACAGACTGCCGTCCCAAGTTGCTTATGGATAGATTAAAGGAAAACCATTTACCGTCATTTGAAAAATCATTTTTTGTTTTTAAATGTTTCTATACATCCTACAAATCCGCCACTTCACGGGTAGGTTATGGGGACCTCCTAGGCACGATATTTGAAGGAATTTTTCGTTTTTAATCTTAACCTTTATTTCATGGAAAGCTCACTGACTGAGAAGACAAACTTTCCACCAATTCCCAGATATCTGCAACAAGTGACACCCCCCCCCCTATAGCTGTCACTGGCAGTGAGAAGACACACTTTCCACCAATTCTCAGATATCTGCAACAAGTGAGCCCCCAAATTGCTGCTGTCACTGACTGAGAAGACACACTTTCCACCAATTCCCAGATAACTGCAACAAGTGAGACCCCCTCAATAGCTGTCACTGGCAGTGAGAAGACACACTTTCCACCAATTCCCAGATATCTGCAACAAGTGAGACCCCCCCAAATAGCTGTCACTGACTGAGAAGACACACTTTCCACCAATTCCCAGATATCTGCAACAAGTGAGACCCCATCAATAGCTGTCACTGGCAGTGAGAAGACACACATTCCACCAATTCCCAGATACCTGCAACAAGTGAGACCCCCCAAATAGTGTGTCTTCTCACTGCCAGTGACAGCTAACAGAACAATCTCCTCTCACTCCTGCAGAAAACACGTGCTGGCTGGACTGGGTTCAAGCCTTATATAGTGTGCTGCGGGACTTAGCTCTGTGAGCCCATGATTGGGCAAAATTTGCCCAATCAGGACTCTGTGCCGTGATTGGCATAGTCTTGCACCTGTCTTGCACCTAAACTGTGGTCAGGTGCAAGGCTGTAGCCAACTACAAGCTTCAGGCCAGTGGAAAAGTGCATTGTGGTGCATTGTGGGAGAACATGCAGCGAACAAGCGGAAATGTTCGTAGTTTCGCAAACAGGCGATGTTCGAATCAAACTCCGAACTGATCGAACCGAACAGCTCATCTCTAGAGAGCACAACAGAACCCCAGATTCGCCCCTGACAGCACAGAAAAACACACAGGGAAGAACAGACATGGAGTCCCTTCACCACCAGGGGTCGCAGACAAAACCAGGGAAGATGTGACACTTGGCCAGCTTTAAGTTTTTCAGCAATTTGTGATTGAACCAGATGGGCTATCTTTTGCTCCCCACATGTTTCAATGAGCATGTTTCAATGAGGTGACCATGTTCCTCATACTGGTTCACCCAACAAGAGTTGCCATATTGGAGCTGCTCTGATCTAGTCATCTATACATCACTATTGGCTTTCGTCAATCAGATCTTTCCACTTGCCCATTTTTCCTGCTACCAATACTTGAACTGATTTTGCTGTTTAATATATCCCACCTCTTGATAGGTGTCAAATGAGAGATATAATAAATGTTATTCACTTCATCTCTCTAGTTTTAATGTGGTGTCTACGTGTGGTATGTTTTTTTGCAGTACCCACACAAGTTATAGGTCCCTATCTTCCCACCCCACCCATCATACCAAAAACAAAAGTGACCCAATTACAATGAGAAGTAATCACACACCCTAGCACCCTGGAAGTCCCATGGTCATGAAGGATGACATTATCCATTTAGCAGGATAGAAAACGTCCCAAGTCCACAATGAAGGGCTCTACTTCTTTCAAGAAGGCCTATGCTGACCAGCAGTCAAACCATAAGACCTATATGGCTATCCAGGGAATTCCAATAAAAAATAAATAAATTCCAATAAAAAAACTGCAGAACCGCATTACAAATCAAAATAGTGCATAAGATGGGAGCATGGCAAGTACTCGCCTTTGAGATTGTAGAACGTCTGCTCAAAGGATTCCTACTGTATCTCATCTATGGCTGCAATTCTGTACTTGAGTCAGATGAGGTACCGTGTAAAGCAAAAATATTCTGCTAAAAAAGTGGTGTATCCTCATAAAGCCACTGGAGTAGACTAACAAAACCATGGAAGCAAACGTTGGAGGCTGTACGTCTGAAGATAAGTGCAGTAATTGCTGATATGCACAATCCATTGGATGCTAGAGCTTATGCAAATATGTTTTGTTAGGTAACCATCACGCTGTATTCTAGGAACATATAGTAATTACATTAATATAATCATATTACATTTGAAAGGTTTCTTGTTTATTCTTGGATATTTTCCATTTTCATCCATTTTTCAGTTATTACAAGTAGGAGAAAATCCGAATTTAAAAATAAATTTGGCTTGCAGACATCTGCACTATCATTTTAATAAACTAATAATACTTAAAAAGGTCTTAATAGGCATGTTTTTACTTCTTAGCTTCCGCAAGGTTCACCTCTTGTCCCAAGCAATAACTCATTTACTTCACACCGCTTGTATGATAATTTAGAACAAGCACAAGATTGGCGGGATAGATTTAAAACAGACGCCGTGTTTCCACCCCCTGCAGTTTTTCTGATGAGATCCTGTTGCTGAACTCTATAACCCATACCGGTCAAGTTCTCTGTTAGTGGCTACAGAACGTAACTCTTCAATCAGCTGGTCACTTTTATGACTCTTGCTAAAGAAAGAAACCTGAAAATCCTAAACCGCTGCAATGGAAACGGTAACACAAGAAACAGACCAGATTTATAGAGTGCAAAAATACCACGTTTTTAATTGATATATATGATCTGGTCATTTTTATTTTCTTTATATTTGTTATTTCCCATATCATACGGTAAAATTCCATGACCAGATAAATACAATTTCAGAATAACTGTTAGAGGGTACATACAAACTTTATTAAAATGTGAGTATCACATTTAACCAAATCTTAACCCTTTCACTACCGAGATCGAGATATCTCAGGCTTCAATGGCACCACCCAGTGCCCCAATATTGAGATATCTCGACCTGGTGATCTGCAGCCCAAAAGCAAATGAAATGAGTTTGCAGCAAACAAATTTCATTTTCTTTTGGGCTGCAGAAGGTGCCCCCAACGATTTAGCCCTGTGGGGGAAAATGCCCAAAGAGGTAAAACTGTGTAAAAGTGACTGATGGAGCCCTTACATCAGGCTTTCAGCAGCCAATGCAGGGAATAAAAAGAAGAAAATACAGCTCAAACTGCTGTAACTCAATTTGGCAGTAGATGGTGCCATCTACTGGCCAAAATAGGCAAGCAAGAATTACAGCAAGAGATACAATGGATATAAGCTCAAATATTTCTTAATGTATAATTTAATTAAAATGATTTTTAAAAAAACATTAGTTTCTGACAATGTTTTTTTGGAAAATCACTTGGTAATGAAGGGGTTAAGCTGTCATGGGGTCACTATACATGAGGTTAATAATGACATAAGGCCAACAAGTTCAGAATTTCTAAACATCAGATAGTTGATCTTGACGATTATACCATAACTACTAAAACATATACTAAGTAAGGGTGGTTTTCAATATATCACAAAGGAAAAATCTGCATAATAATGAGAGTAGATATGGATTTCCCTTATAAGTGATGTTCATAAATACCCTCATTATCCATTACTTAGCACAATCAGTCTCTTTGTCAGTTTTTTAAACATACATTTATTGATGGATCAATATAAGGATACAAAGGTAAGAACAACATACAATACATAAGTCATGAGTAGCAGTACTAAACAAAACCGCGAAATCCGGTGTTTACGTAAGAATCATTACAATAAACAGATCAAAATACAACAGTCGAAGTGGTGCCAGAAAACCCGGAAAAGTGGACCTTTACCCAAGTCAACGAGGCGTAGTACCTAGGAGCTATGAAGTAGTACCTAGGAGCTAGTACATAGAAGCTAGTGAAGAAGGGGTGCATGGACGGTTCAGGGTGGTCACTTATTTTTTAACCCCTTCACTATCAAGTGATTTTTCAAAAAAACCTTGTCAGAAACCAGTGTTTTTTGTAAAATCATTTTAAATTAATTATACAGTAAGAAATATTTGGGCATATGCCTATTGTTTTTCTTACTGTAAGTAACCTGGGCGGCCAGTAGATGGCACCATCTACTGCCAAATTGACTTACAACTGTTACAGTAGCAGCTCAATTTATTTTTTTTGCTCCCTGCATCAGCTGCTGAAAGCCTGAAGTAAGGGCATCAGCCAATTTTGCACAGTTTTAGCTGTGAAATTTCAGTGCTTTCTCATTTGGCGCACTTCGGTGCACTTTGGCGATTCCACTTCACCGACACTGCGGTGAATTCACTATTCACTGCAGGGTCCCTGAAGTGCACCAGACATGGAGCAGCCACTGACCGCCGAACATCACCAAAGAGCCCCAACCTGACTGCCGAACGCAGCCGAACTGCAGGGAGAAAAAGAACGGACCGCTGCTATTCTTTAAAAGGGGTTTAAAACAATTAAAATACATGAAAATGTGTGGAAATAATAAAAAGGTAATAGAAAAAGTAATAAAATGGTCTGTTTCAGAATAGAAAAACAAACCTTTAAAAAAATTGGGAATCAAAAGTTTTGCCTGAAAAATACAAAAAATACAAAAAATAAATATATAAAAAGACAGTTTGCTGAAAACGAAAAGAATAAACGATTATAGAACAATAATATTTTTTAACATTGAATCCTATGGGAGTCGTCTGTTTAAATTTGTCGAACTGAATCACCGAAATCAAGGCATTTTCCTGACATTTCAGTGCGATTCGGCATTCTCTGAATAAGCTTAAGGTGGAACGCACGCCACACGCCGCGGCAAGAACTTTTCTTGGAGGCTATTTATTGCGGTTATACAACCGTGGGGGATTATTCGATTGAAGAAGCTTACAGACTTGGTAAGGGAAACGCGTCTCGACGATCCCCCTCCTTTTAAATATGTTTTAACATGTTTTAGAATAAAGCATTTTTTATTTAAACTTCTTTACGCCTTAATGCCCTGTCCCTTGCATACCCATTGCATATTTTTTCATCATATTGTGATTTATTCATCCACCCATCGGGACTCATCTGCTCATACAACTAGAGGTTGGGACCCCCTATGAAGTGGTCCACTGCTGAAGTTACGGAACCACCTTTGTAGGAGGTTCTGAAGCATGTGAGTACCTCTCCATAGACACCATATGCTCCTCCAGCTATAACGGTATTACACTATCACCTGTCTCTTCCGAGGTTTCCATCTGTGTATATACACTGTGATGCTACCAATTGAAGTGAACAGAAAAACAGAAACCAGCACGATCTAAGGGTGGAGTCCCCCACAGAGACTCGACTGCATATGATATTGAGCTATCCAGCTCTACACTTGTGAGTTTTTTCTTGATCAATTTTTCTCATTCACGATATATACGATATTGCCCAATGGTTTTTGTTTCTTCCCTTTTTCTCTCCCTTTCTGACCTGGCATTTTCACCACCTTATTGGAGAACGTTTTGAAACATCTTCAAAAGAGAACTTTTCTCGAAGATTCCTGAGACTTTACTATTTCAAAGGACTAAGATCCATTTGCGCTCCCGGTTGTACTGCGGTACTTTTTCTTTCCCATTCTCTGAATAAGTTATCCATTACTTCTCTATGGGATAATTTCGCTGCTGCCAAAGATCACCAGATTGCAGTGAATTGCCCCTTATTTTGCTGTCAATTCGCAGGAATTTGGCGAATTGACAGCTTCCCGAATAGCTGAACTGGCATTAAAATTGCACCCTATGGTGAAATTCACTGTTTGATGCCCTTCGGTGGCAAGTTTGGTGCTCTTTGAATAACCCTTTTAGGGCTCTATCACCTCCTTCAAGCTAACACTAGCGTCAGTGTTAGCGCTAGCTTAAAGGAGGACACAGCGCTGCGGCCAGATCGCCTTCGATTGCTAACGGGTTAAAAAAAACGTTAGCACTCGTTAATTTGTGATTCGTAGTGCAAGTTTACTGTACTTTTCGTTCCCTATACCTAACATGGGGAGCGCAAAGTGCAAGCACAGATTAACTAGCGTTAGGATCGCTTGGCCCTACCGCTAGTTAGTTACTAAGAACTTGTGCCAACTGAAAAAATTACCACCAGCTCAGAGGTGCAGGTAATGGATTCTGCTGCTGCAGAATCCGTTACCTGCAACTCAAAACCCCCCAAAAAACAAATACTCACCCCTTATCCCGCATCGAGAATGGCAGCCCGTTCCGCTGCTGGCCCCTGGGAGCAAAGTCCCCTGTCTCCCTCCGCAATCACTTCGCCGACCACCGGGATCGACCACCGGCGAGATCCTGCCGATCATGTGACCCAGCAACACGATCCTCTATGGATTCCTATGGACGCCATGGAAGGGATGCTGGGGACAGCACTGTAGCGTGCCCCAGCATCCGCGAGTTTAGCGATCGCTAAGGGGCAGGCTGCCGGACTTGGCACCTGCCCCTTGATCTGTTGGGGAAACCAGGACACTAAGGGGAAGTTAGCGAATGCTAATTTTTCCCTTTAGCGCTTCGAGTTTAGTGAGGGGCACGCGATAGTGCCCTAACAGTCTAAAAAGGGACTTTTTGTGCTGCAGATTAACCATAAAAACGACATCACTCTTGGACTCGGATCCTCCACCATGGTCTTAAACGTATTGTATAAACTGACGAAAAGTATAATGGTATTGTATTGCTCTGTTTCATACAATTGTGACACCAATAAAAACATTTTACACAAAAAAAGATTACATTAGTATTTTAATTTGCAATAAACTGGCTTAAACTGAGTTAAAAAAAAAGCACCCTACCTTTTCTTCATGGTCCGTGAAAGTAAAAAGTACTTTACTTAACATAAACTTTAGTTTGTTCAACCTTTAAAGTATTTCAAATTAATCAATAAAAAAATAATTCATAGTAAATATGTGTTTACATTCCATGAACAAATAATGTATAATTGTCTAACTATGTCAACGGAGAAATAAAAATATTATGTAAATATATGATGCAAATTATTCCTAAAAATTAGGGTTTTCTGGGGGCGTGACCGGACATCGAGGTAAGCGGCTGCAAATCTGGAGTGCTCCGTCTCAGCAGCTGTCACCCGAGTGATTTTCGGTGTTACCCACAAAGTTTTCCACTGTCCTCGACTCCGGATAGCTGACACTTACCCCTGCTCCAGTGGAGGATGTTTTTGTGGTGGAATTTGCTCCAGGCTAGCTGATTTTCTTTGATCCCTGGGTGCAGTCTGTGCTCGGCAGCCATCTTTCTTGCCTGAGGGGTACCTTCGGCCGTTCCTCAGTGCCTTCTCGGATGCTTGTTGGAAGACTTGGACTGGGGGTGACATTGGGCCCGCGACCCCCTACTCCCCTTGACAGTTCGGCCGTTGATCTTGGCTGCCACCAGCAGCTGCTTCCTCTGGGTGGTTCCGTGGGCATGGAGATGGCGTCGTCACAGGCTGTGCCGCTGTTCCCTGAAGATCCTGACAACATGCCCTCTATGAAGGGAGATGTGGCCTGGCTTTGCTAGTCCTTCGGGACCTGTTCCAGATCAAGTCCCATGAGTTGATCGTAGCTGTGTTCTTGGGTGAGCCAGAGGGGTGGCATAACGCAGATGTGGAGCGGCGCTGTGCGGTATCTGTGGAGACGCATCGGAAGGTCATACGGGAATTTGAGGCAGTCGTGGACCCTACAGTCTCAGAGCGTGAGGGTGACGGGCCAAATACCGCCTCCGCTGCTGGGCTGGAGGATAGCACCAGAGTTGATCCCCCTTCCTCCTGACTGTGCTGCGTAGGCTGTGGGGGTTCCTTGAAGGACGCACGATGAAGGGAGATTCGGTTTTGTCTGCTGCCTTGACGACACGACTGACAACGAGGGGTGCTGTCGCTTGTCTATACGTCTTACGTGTCACCCTGCTTGGCGGGGGATCAGTTGGAGATTCAATAGGTGATGTCCCGCCCGCTGCATTGCTGATGCTGGCTCTGGACACAGGTTGAAAAGATCCCCCCGCCATTCATTCATTTTAAAAAAAATTCTGATAATGCACCTCATTGATGAGACCCCTCCAGGTTGTCTTTTTTCCCCTCCCATCACTTTCATTCCCAATCGTTTGCAAGCTGAGACTTTTTCTATTACTTTGTTTTGGACTCAATTGTGTGTTTGATGTCATGGGACATTGGGACCTCCTCCCCTTTTTTTTCTTTTCTCTTTTTTTTGTGACGGGACACTGAGTTGCTTTGGGTGAGCCACCTGAATCGCAACCATGGCTCTGTCTGTCTCTCTTGGCCCCAGGTCTCCCGGCCCTGTAGACTCTTCTGTGGCCCTCAGTCTTCCCTTGGGTTGCCAGGGATGCCTTGAAATTTGGGCAGTCTCCCTCCCTTTCCGCACACCCCTCCCCCTTTTTTTGGGGGGTTTTCCTGATGTCTCCTAGCAGGCTTCACTGGGTCCTCTATGCGGTCCACCCAATTTCTTTGGTTTTATCCCCTCCTCCCATTTTCTGGTTTTATTTTCACTCTACCAGTTTTTGTTCATATTTCAATACTTGCTGATTTGTGTTGACCCTTACTGTCTGTTTTTCTATTGTGATATGTTTCTGAGACTTCCTATGTTGGTCCTGCGCCGTCGCTCTTTGTTTTGCTTTCATGTGACTTTTGTCAATCGAAATAAAAAATTTAAAATACAAAAAAATAAGGGTTTTCTGAGGCAAATATGGTGCAAAAAGACACTAGTTTTACTTTTATGGTTAGTATTTGGGTTAGGGTTACTTTTAGGGTTAGGGTAAGGCTCATACCCACGTTGAAGGAAGGTGCTGCATCTATTGCCACAAAAATTCAACAGAACTTGTAAGTTAAGGTTTAAAAAAATTTAATGAATTTTATCATAAGACTGCAACATAAAAAAAATGAAGTAATAAAAGGAATCTGAATACTTTCTGAATGCACTGCATATTGTGCTTTGCTCAAGTTATGTGAAATACATTGCACTTTTTTGTTTCACAGACAATTGACCCAGCACATATATCAATATGATAACTCCCCACCATACACCCTCTAGATGGCGACGTTGATCAGTGGTACAGGCAGTAAACTGTGAATCTCCGAAGTGTTTCTCCATTGTATTGCTAATGACTAAGACTCAAGACTGCGTTACTGTACGAATGCCTCCTATATAATGTAGGAAAAGGGAAGTGCTCATGCCACTGTACAGAGCACTGTTGAGACCTCACTTGGAGTACTGTGTGCAGTACTGTAGACCGTATCTCCAGAAGGATATAGACATCTTAGAGAGAGTTCAGAGAAGGGCTACTAAAATGGTGTACGGCTTGAAGGAGAAAAGTTACCAGGAAAGGCTTAATGATCTTAACATGTATAGCTTGGAAAAAAGACGAGACAGAGGAGATATGATAGAAACATTTAAATACGTAAAGGGAATCCACAAGGTAGAGGAAGGGAGTATATTTAAAAGGAAACAAAGTAGAAAAACAAGAGGACATAGTCTTAGATTAGAGGGGCAAAGGTTTAAAAGTAACATCAGGAAGCATTATTTTACTGAGAGGGTGGTGGATGGAACAGTCTTCCAGTTGAAGTGGTAGAGGCCAAAACAGTAATTGAATTTAAGCAAGCATGGGATAGGCATAAGGCTATCCTAAACAAAAGATAAATCCAGGTAAAGTATCCATGTAATTGGGCAGACTAGATGGGCCGAAAGGTTCTTATCTGCTGACATTTTCTATGTTTCTATGACAAACAATGTTCTCATAAAGTGCTCATAAAGAGTTGTGGACATGATCTCGTCATGCAATATCTTATCACGGGTATTGCATGAGGAGTAAAGATCTATATTATATCTCTAGGCACCATTTAACTTGGCTCACTGTTAAGCACCATCATCTGACTGATTTTGCATTTAAGGGATTTCTTAAAAACCCGAAGATATGGGGAGAATCTGATATGGTGAGGTGGTTCATTCCACAGAACTGGAGCTGCCCTTGGGAAGTCTTGGAGGTGAGAGTTGCCGGTGTGGGTGGAGAGAGAGGATAGGCAGAGGTCGCCTGCTGAGCGGAATGATCTAGAAGGAATGTGCTTTGTGGAGTTAGGAATACATATAAGCAGGGGTCGCCTTGTTGAGGGCTTTGAACATAAGCGTCAATAATTTTAATTGGATCCTGAACTGTATAGGAACCCAATGGAGGGACTAGCAGAGAGTGAAGTTTGTGAAGAGCGTGAGTGAGAAATATAAGACTGGTAGCTGCATTCATTACAGAATGTATGGGGGCAATGCAGGCATTGAAAAGGTCAGTAAGTAGTGAGTTACAATTATCAAGTTGTGATATAACGAGCGCATGGACAAGCACCTTTGCGGTATCATTAGTCAGAAAGGGGTGGATACCGACAATGTTTTCAAGTTGCTAAAAACAAGTCTTGGTCAACATTAGGGATGAGCCGAACACCCCCGTGTTCGGTTCGCATTCGAACTCGAACAATTTCAAAAGTTAGAGCTCGAACTCGAACCGAACTCAATGTAAGTCAATTGGACTCAAAAGTTCGATTTTTAGAGTGCCCTCCAAGAGGGCATATATGCAAGATATTTGCCATAAAAGGTGTATGTGGGTCCGGGTAGTGCCCTGGGGGACAGGAAACAAGGACAAAATGTTTAAAAAAAGACGTTTTTAAAGGAACAGTGAGTTTTCCATAAAATAAGGATTAAAAATAAAAGCGAAAAATTCCTTCAAATATCGTGCCTAGGAGGTCCCCATAACCTGCCCGTGAAGTGGCGGATTTGTAGGATGTATAGAAACATCACCATCAGAGACCCAAACACAACACCTAGCCACCCTTAAGGGGTTAAAATGCAGAGGGACTGGCTACTATCCTGTTAGATGAAAGAATGTATTATATGTATTAAATCAAGGTATATATGACAATGGATAGTCAGAGACTCTAGGGACTCAGCTTCTATGCTTTATTATAGATATTTCTAACACAATAATAATTGTATAGGCCCTTCGGGAGAGGTACATGACATACAAATACTGCAATATTACGTTTAAATCTAAGGAGTGTGATAAAGATTTTATTAAGCCCTTGATGACAAATGACGTAACATCTACATCATTAATGATTGGCTTTACAGAGCCCTGGTCCTTAAGGGGTTAAACAGCATATCAGAGGATCATATAGTAGAAATGAACACTTCTTAGAATTCAGAACAAGCACAGTGTTTGTTCATACATATGCAGGCCACACCCAGTCTGCAGGCAATGTATCAAATATGTATCAAATTCATGAGACCAGACTAATTATTAGAAGCACATGTTATTTCCAAACACTAATTAAACACCTGTTGTTTACGCCGTTTGAGAGCACAGGTCATTTAGAGGTGAGAATCTTTGCAACTAGACATTAGGTAGTTTTTTAATTCAATATCTAATAAACCTTTGCTTATAATATTCTGCAGTAAAGAGTCTCTTTATTTCTAGATTTTTTTGTATTTTTTAAGCATTTTTTATACTTTTTCCAAAAAAAAATTCGAACTCGAACCGAACACGCCAAAAAGTTTGAAGTTCGTGAACTTTCGGACTGCCAATGTTCGAGTCAAACTCCGAACTGATCGAACCGAACAGCTCATCCCTAGTCAACATCTGGATGTCTGTAGGAAACTTAAGTTCAGTCTCGCAAATGACACCAAGCCAACGAGCTTTATGTGACGGGCTGATGAGAATTTTCTTTACACCTGGAGAGATACATGGTGAGGGGTTGTTATTGGAAGGAGGAATGACATGAATTTAAGTATTGGCAAGATTATATTTAAGGGAGCAGGAAGACATCCAGTTAGAGACAGCAAAGACACATTCAGTGACACGATCCAGGAGAGCAGGAGAGAGATCGGGGGAAGAAAGGTATATTTGGGTGTCGGCTGCGTATAGGTGGTACTGAAATCCAAAGGAGCTTATCAGTTTCTCCTAGAGAGGCAGTGTAGATCGTAAAGAAAAGTGGGCTGAGTACTGAACATTGGGGAACCCCAACTGAGGCTGCAAGGGTGAGGTACTTCCAGATAGAGACACTGAACAATCATTGGGATAGATAGGAAGAGATCCATGAAAGAGCAGTACCTTGAAGGCCTATGTCAGAAAAGGTTTGTAGGAGGAGCGAATGGTCTATCATGCCAAAGGTGGCAGATGGGTCAAGGATAAGCAGAGAGTAATACCCTTTAGATTTGGCAATGAGAAAGTCCTTGGTTAGTTTAGTTAGAGCTGTTTCTGTGAAGTAGAGGGAGCAAAAAACAGATTGCAGAGAGTCAAGGAGAGGGTGAGAATTGAGGTAGTCAATTAGTTGAGCATACACAAGCTTTTCAAGGAGTATGGAATTGAAAGGGAGTAAATATACAGGGTGGAAGTTAGATGGAGCAATCAGATCCAGAGACAGCTTTTCAAGGACCAGGACTGCGGTGGCATGTTTGAGGGGAACAGGGAAAACCCCAGAAGATAAGGACAGATTGAAGATGTGGGTCATGGATGGTACCAAAGAAGTGGATAGTGTTTTGATAAAAGGTCAAGGGAATGGGATCTTGGGGGCAGGTGGCAGGGTAAGAAGATCATACTACATCATTGATATTTAATATTGAGTCATACTAAATGACTATAACTATATAACTATATAATAAACTGTACTATACATATTTATTCAATTTTATGACAATATATGCAAATAATCAAAGATATTTGTTTCAATATTACCAGGTACCTCATCATTCTTGTTTGAAATCAGTGCTTTTGTAACCTGATCATTTAATGCTGGGCTTCTAAAAAAAAATCTCAGATGGTTTAGTTAGTGGATTTGGTCAAGTCAATTTCTATATCTATGAGATATGTTGTTTGAAAACCATTTGGATGAATGCATCAAGAAACCTGTGGAAGGCAAACTTCTTTTTTCCACGGGAGCAATGTCCACAGTGAACATATACACAGAACAGCCTTTCCTTTCAGGAGCAAGAATTTTGGGATTACAGGTAGTATTAATTTAG
This sequence comes from Leptobrachium leishanense, assembly GCA_009667805.1. NCBI lineage: Eukaryota > Metazoa > Chordata > Amphibia > Anura > Megophryidae > Leptobrachium > Leptobrachium leishanense. The sequence continues at coordinate 113,457,578 of CM019071.1, read as the reverse complement.
GAGAGACTTTTCCCACACTTAAGCAAGGAAAACAGGATTCTCTTTTTCCAAGGGCCCTCATCATAGAGGACGGTTGTCTTCCAACCAATCCAGGCAATTATGATGGGACACTAATCCGGGATTGAGAAATGGTAGATTTCTTCTTTTTGCTGACATCTGGACAGGATCGACTGCAGATTTCTAGATAAAAATATCATAAAGAAAGCATACCGTATTTTTCCGTGTATAAGACGACCCCTACTTTTCTAACCCAACATTAAGAAATCAATATTTTAAATATAACACAGAACACATTTAAAAAAATTTCACAGTAATCAAATACTAACAGGGTTATTCAAAGAGATCCAAATTGCTGGAGAAAGGAACCGAAATTCAGCGTTCGGTTACCTTTCCTGGCCATTCGGCTATTCAGAGAGCAGGCAATTTGCCAAATCCTGGCGAATTGTCTGCACATATGGTGCCTGTTCGGTGCCTGTTCGAGGGCAGTGAAATCCCCATAGAGAAGTAATGCTTTGGCTATTCAGAGAACAAAAACCCGCAGTGAAAGGTTCCCGAAATGCCCAGCCATTAGGTGGTTTAATTTGGCAGGTTTATTCAGGTGAATCCCATAGGCTTCAATGTTAAAAATATTCCCGTTTTAATTCAATATCTAATAAACCGTTCATTATACTATTCTGCAGTAAAGAGTCTCTTTATTGATAGAGTTTTTCAGATATTTTAAGCATTTTTCGGGATTTCTTTTTTTTTGAAAATAATTTCCTTTTTTATTTTTTTTTTAACTTTACTTATTTTTTCTGTAACAGCCCTTTTTATTATCATTCCCTGGACCTCATATGTAAATTTCAGACATTTTCGCTTAGTAGTTTCTTTGCAAACATCGTTTCACTTTTCAAAACATTCAAGCAAACTGTTTTTCTAATTTTTTCACTCCATTCGTCTGCGGTGTCGTCTTTTTCCGAAGGCTGCTCTGCGCTGTGATCAGCTCCTGCTCGGGTTTTTCCGGTGTTTTCGGCGGGTTAATCCAGATGTTTTTGCGGGTTTCGGTGTGCGTTCGCCCTCGTTTTGCGGTGAGTTTTCGGCTATTTTTAAGATACCGGTACATATTGTACCATGATATTATACATCACACTCAGCTTTGGGAATATCACATTTTTCAGCCTCTATTGCATCACTGCTTTCTTCATCACTCTTAGCACCAGACTTTTTATTTTCTGCCATTTTCATGGAAGAGTGCTCAAAATGAGAGTGCTCAATCCAACATTCAGACATCAGCTGTCACATCTGCACAATGCCTACAAGCTACTGCCTCCAACAGGATGCTTTCAGTATTGTAATTGGTTTGTTCAACATCAGATATTTATGGCATCTGTTACCGAAGGCTCATGATTGGAGGAAGCCTGTTTGCAGAGGGAAGGTATAGGCTGTTTTGCCTCCGCAACCGAGTGGTTCACCAGTGTAATGACAGTTACTCCTGCGTCATCACATTCTGGTCTGTGGCTAGTGAAGCAAGCATGGTAGCATAGCATGAGCCGAGCATGGTAACACTCAGAACAGACCCACATCTGGTATCGGGTACAGTTACTCCCGTGTATAGGACGACCCCCAATTTCTGACTTAACAATTTTAGACAAAAGTATAGTCTTATACATGGAAAAATATGGTACTTCCTAAAGTTTTGCTCTCTTTATCCTCCTACCCTTACTGTCACTAAGATGCTTTGGAATCCAGAGAAGAAAAGTGCTATGTGCACTTTATTTCCACGCTAATATACGGTAAAATAATAATGTCGTTGCCTGTGAAAAAGAGGGACAAACAATATTACTTCTGGTTGCTTCTATTTCCAAAGGCATCAGGGGAAGAGAAGTCAGTCCTAGTCCTTTAGTTGTTGAACAGATACTGTCTAGCCAGGAAATTCTGGATGAACACTATAGCCAGGGGCATAAATCCCAGGGATTGGATGGTGCCGATACATTTAAAAACAACTATTTACATGACTTATTGCCTTCAAGAGATTGCATTCTTGAGATTCTGCATTGGCCCCCAACACTTTCAAGTCAGCGCTCTTCTGTTTAACCTCAACACTGTTAACTGAATTTTCTCTAAGATCTTGGTATCCCTTTTAGTAGATATCAGGCTCCTGGACTATAGAGGTGTATCAAAACCAGGATGATTGCGACAAGGAAAGAAACGTCCCTATTGATCCACCTTGATGAAGTGCTGCATATTCTCCGGGATTACAGTTGGACCATAACATGGGTGAAGAGTCATCTGATTCCCTCACAGGTATTGACATATTTGGGTACAACATTTACCACAGTACTAGAGACAATGTCCCAGTTAGGAGGAGCAGTTAATAGGCCAGGTTAAAGAAGCACTTCTCTGGGGCACAGTTAAAGTCTGCACTTTTATGAGCCTGTTAGGAACCCTGTCATCAACCATCAAGATGAATGCAGTGGCATCTCTGAATGTCCCATGCTTGTTTTTTGTCCCAGTTCCATCACTAAAATCTTTTTTCAGCAGATTATCATGCCATACAAGGCAAAAAGGAGCTTCAGATGATGGTTGGCAGTGACTCATCTGTACAGGGGTTTTCCTGTAGTCGGTAATGTCTGAATTATACTGATGATGGGTGGCTGTTAGTCAGGTTGGGGAAACCATTTAAGAGAACCATGTATTAAATGTAGCTGGATTCAGCAGATCATTGAGGCTCTGTAACATTTCAAGCCCTGGTTGGTCGAGTATTGGCTCAAGGTTCAGGTGCATGATACGTCATGCCTTTCACCTGTTTATTCAGTAACTTTGTCTTCTGGGACTTCATGGACAATTATGCAAACTCCCAATTCAAGAGGTTAATTTCCATGAGGATCAAACCGAAAGCAGAACTTGTGGACGCTCTTAGCTGTCAATGAAAATTCATTTTTTTCACTAGTTCCTCTGATTCTGCCGTTCTTGAAGTGTCTCATAAAGGTGTCAGTTACGGTTTTGACTGACCTTTCTTTCTGGCCTTGCAGACCATGGTTTCAATTCATGGGTTTGCCAGTGCCACCTGGTATAGTGGTATCCCATGGATATGCCAGTGACTTTTATGCATCTGGGTCTCCTGTTTCACCCAAGACCCCCACACTCTCACATTGATGACTTGGAAGTTGAGAGGGATAGACTGAAGATAAGAAAAGGTTTCTACATTCCAGTTGTTGACAACCTATTATAGGCATGTAAGTGTTCCACGTCCAGTGGCTATTATCTGATATGAGTCACTTTCTCAGATTGGTATCTGAAGAAGGGTCTGCAAGTCTCTTCTGTTTCCACTAAACGTATTGTGCATTTTTTTTTTTTTGCAAGAATGCTTTGACAAAGGCCTTAGCCTGAAAGTGGTAAAAGTTTAGATCTTTACACTACCAGCTCTGATGGGCACCAAATGGGCTTTGACAAGGATATGATAAGATTTCTCGCTGCATTTCTTAAGACGACATATCTGTTCAAACTTCATTCTCGTCTTTGAGATTCCCCCTCGGTCCTCTCAGTTTTCATAGATTCATCCTACAAATTATTGGCTGATGCCTCTCTTTTCTTGCTTACACTGAAGACAAGGATTGTGGAGCTTAAAGTCTTCTCTAGTGCCTGTAAGCGTTCTTCAAAAGAGAAGTGTAGTATTGCAAATGTTTCAAGAGTTCAGGCCAAAAGTGGTGTCCTCATTTCATATCAGTCAGGACGTGCTACCTGCTTTCTTCCCATCTCCAGAGAATAAAGAAGAGAAGTATTGTAATATGTTGGATCTTGTATGATATATCTTCTTGCACCTTAAGAAGCCTCACTCCCCTGACAAATCCTCAAGACATTCTACATTTCTATGGAACATTGTGAAGGTTATGTCCTTTCAGCACTACTGATCATTGCTTTGCTTCCACCATCTCCAAGGTATACCAGTTGAAGTAGAATCTTGCTCCTTAGAGAATACATGCTTATTTCTTCAGAGCTCTGTTGGCCTCATTGGCAGCTGTAGTCAATGTTTTCCCTAAGGAAATATCTATAGCCACTACCTGGTCCTCAAGAAATTCATTTTTGAGGCACTACCACATCGATGCGCTTTCAGCTTTCTCCTCCAACTTCTGTCATAATGTTCTTTTGGCCGCATCTTGTTGACTTCTTAAAAAAATATAATTCTATGCATTGCATTGAGTTGTTTTTTTCACCCTGTTTGTCTAAGATTCGTTGTGTCCTTTTGGTTTGCTGCCATGAATGCCTGCTTGCAAAGAGGAATATTAATTCCAAACATACTGATATTTTCCTTTCCCAGACATATACCATGGCAGGTCCTCCCCTTCCTCCTCTTCACATCCTGGCACTGTGATTGGGAGAAAGCAGTGAAAGTTCATGCAGGGAGCTGAAGATTCAAATGAGCAGAGCAGGCAGTCCAAATCAGCCACCTCCTGTGGTAAGTAGTGACTTACCAAAAGGACACAACGACTACCCCATATTTAATGTTCTCTCTTCATTTGTGTAAGTCATATATATTTTTCATTCGGGGGCGGAGCTAGACTCAGAAGGGAAAGGCCGCTTTTTGGAGGAGCTCTGGCATAGAGACAGTTATTCCGAGAGATTTACCTACATTTATTTGACGATATCCTGCCTGTCAGTTTCGGGAGATTTGGCTGACCCAAGGGCTGCCCTAGAGAGCCTTGTTTCGGGACGGAGGAGGTCCGGTGAGCGGCGGGAAGACCCGGGGAAGATACTGCGGCCTAGTGCGGGTGGCCATCTTGGGAGCCTGTGGAGGTGTGCTGGCTTCCCTGCACTTTCTGATCTGACATGAGGTGCTTTGCTCTGGCTGTGAGTGTTAAATCGATGGGGAAGAAAACGGTGAAACGGACTGAGCGGATGCCAGGTTCGGGACAACGGGACATCCGGGACTCGCTGAGCTGAATACAACACGTTTTATATTGTACTTATCAGCCAAGCCTCCAATATGTCTATATTGGACTTACTGGACCTACCTCGGCAGTTGCCTCCAATATATCAGGGATTATTATTTCATAAGAAACTTATACGAGACACAAATATCAATCGTTTATATTTCCTATAAATTCTCCTGAATTCTTTTAATTGTCTGTGTTTTGCTTTGAAAAATACAATAATCAATAATCTGATAAAAATATATATATATTTATTACGTATACAAAAAAGTTTCAAATCTCATATCATAAACAAAAATTTATAAACCACAATCCATCAGCATATAAAAACTAGCTTCACAATATATGTATCTCCGGTTAGTAACTGCATATATGATTAATATCATTTACCTTATCAGTTAGTAACTAATACACAAATGGTTAATAAACATTTCTGCTTAATACAACCTGCATTTCCCACCAAACAATGTTTAACCAGCCAGCTCTTATAGATATATATATATATATATCTCTATGCTACATGAATCAACAAAAGATGAGCTAATTTAATGATAAGTAATAAAAACTTATTTAGTGAATCCTCCCCTAATCTCGAGAATCAAACTTCTAATCTTTTGCTTTTTATTTTGTAGTTATATAATTCCTTGCTTATTAATTTTAATCACAGTAATTTCCAAATTCAATATATATATTGGTATCAATCTTACAACATTTCTTTTAGGAATAAATCCTTATATCCACTTCTTCATATTTCTATCTGCAGAATAGAAAATACTTAGAATTTGGATCTAACCCCAATTATCTGAGAAATCTCAGTCTACGTTGCAAGAATATCTACAAATATATATAATTACATTAATTCTTTTTTTTTCATACATTACCTGTCCAATTTGGATGTTGATAAGTCTGCCTTGGAATTCCTGATGTAATAATTTTGGAATGTGTGAAGATTATCGATCAGATAATCAATGCATGTGAGTTAGAGATTTGGTGAGAGTCAGAAATTTGGTGAGAATCTTGATTGCCTCATGTCTGGGGATCTGCCTGCATCGTGGTGTGAGTCTGAGTGTTGGACTCTTGGACTCTCAGAGGGTCATGTGTAATGCATTGCAGTGTGAGTCTGAATGCTAGAATCTCCGACTTTCAGAGTGTCATGTGTACTGGACGTCTGAATGCATTGCGGTGTGAGTCTCTGAATCCTGGAATCTCCGACTTACTCTCAGAGTGTCATGTGTACTGGACATCTGAAAGCATTGCGGTGTGAGTCTGAATGCTGGACTCTCCCACTTACTCTCATAGTGTCATGTGTACTGGACGTCTGAATGCATTGCGGTGTGAGTCTGAATGCTGGAATCTCCCACTGACTTGCAACCAACACGGCCACTTATTATAGCCAATTTGGCGTCACTGGCAATATTATTGATACATCAAATCTAATATTTACTATCCTCTAGAGGGCAGTATTGCACTTCTTAATTAATTCCACCATTTCTTTTTAATATTCCTATCTCGGGTCAAAGTTCAATCTGACTTAACAAAGAACCTCTCTCTTAGTCATTAGACACAATGTCTCCATCTGATTTATATCCCTACTCCCTTTTGAAATTACTTACTATCAGCTAAATTCTTTTCTGGTTAACTCAACAGAATCTATTCTTTAGTAAGTTTTATTATTTACCAATTATATACTTTCTACAATATTTATTGGAGTATATATTTCCTACTGTAAATATAATAAAATATACCTTGATTATAAACATATATTTTGTAAATATAAATCTATATTAGAGATATTAACTCTTATTCCTATACCCAAAAGACAAAATATCTTTTGTTTTAAAAACTTAAGAGAGACCAATAAATTTAATTATGACACGTCTTAGCACTTAACCCTAGCCTTATCACACACAAACATTCTAGGTTCCTTCATGTCTGGCACTTCTTAAAAAAATATAAAAGACTACACCCAGGAATGAACTCTGTAAAAAAAATCTCGTTCATTTCTAAACCTAGAGAAAATTTTAACTGTCTTTAAAAACAAAATGGCTACAGGCATCCATTTTAAAATTCCTTTGTGTAATATACCTGACATAACCCCCCTTTGGTTTCATCTATATTTATTGATCAAATAAATTTGAGGGAAACATACAATATCTCCCCCCTTTACCAATTAGGCTAGGTTTAGCCCACCTTCCGCAACACGTTTTTCTTCTTTCATCCATTTAATAATTGAAGATGCAGTGTTTTTAAACTTCAATGTACGTACTTTCTTTGTTAGTACAATCATCCAGACAGTTAGAAACATAATTACTATACAAATCACAATCTCTGTAATCTTTGGCCCGTTATAAGCAGATAGCAATTGATGATCAATCTGTGAATACATTGGAGCATAAATTGTTAGATTATCTTTTTATTAGAAGTTCAATAGTATGGTCAGGCTAGTTCTTTAGCAAAGATTTCAAATCTGGATTCATGGTATCTCTTGCCCTTGGAATACGACAACGATTTGTATCTCTTCATACCAGACTTCATTTATAAAAAGTAACTTCTCGATAACAACTCTTGATTCTTTAGGAACTTTCACGAGAATCACTGGTGTGGGTATGAACACTCTCTTGTTTTGTACCAGATCCTTCCGGTAAACATTTGCTTCTCTCTCTCTGTATCAAACAGCGGTTGCAATAAAATATGCGGCAAATATTTTCCTTCGGTGGTTCTTGTACATAGCCATCAACGGTATCCTGGCTTTATCCAGCATGTCTTTCAGGCTTGCATGAGCTTGATTCGCATGGGACTTGAGCATTGGATCCGCTTGGAATTGTGCAGAAAACCGTAGAATTTCCAGATAGTCGCAGTCTCCTTGGTGGACCGATTCATTTTTGCGGATTAGCGTCGCAGTTCGGATTAACCATTTATCTCAATTTCTGTTGAAAGAAAGAGTATAAATAACCATTCATAGACTAGCGATTTCACTCAAATTCCCTATAGATACTCTGATCTCTGATTCATTTTAATTAACCGTACGGATCTAGTCTATCTACTAGCTTGAGTTAAACATCTGAATGCTGGGAAGAAGAATCACATGTTAATTAAAACATCACTTCACATGATACCAGTTAAGTGTCTTCGGTTGGTCCACTTTCACATATCCTGAGGTGAGATCTAGGATGACAAACACGCAATTGATTAATGTGAACCCATTTTTCAATACTCTCCTTTCCTTTGGGTATCTCTATTTTATACGCCACAGGAGACAGTTTATCAATTATCGAGTATGGTCCTTTCCAGGATGGGAGAAACTTTCTCTCTTTTACTCGATCTCTACTGAAATTATACAGATACACCTTTTCGTCAATCTCATACTCCTTTTTGGTAGTCTTAAGATCATAATAAGTCTTATTAGATACAGCGGCCTTCTCAAGGTTCCATTGCGCAAAAGCAAATGCTTGCTGTAAATGATGACGCAGGTTTTCTATGTACTGATGTGTGGTAGCAGCATTTATTAAATTCTGATCCAAAGTGCGATACAATAGATGTTGTGGTAACACCATCTTCCTTCCAGTCATTAACTCAAATGGTGACATCTTAGTCGCGGTACTTGGAGTGGCTCTAATAGCCATAAGCACTAAGGGCAACTTTACGTCCCAGTCCTTTCCTGATTCTTTTACAAATTTCTTTAGGACATTTACAATTGACTGGTTATAGCGTTCGACACTACCACTAGACGCGGCACGGTACGCAATATGCAATTTACGCTTGACACCTAACATTTTCCACATTCTTGTCATTACATCACTTGTAAAATGGCTACCACGGTCAGACTCCAACCTTTGAGGTAGACCAAACCTGGAAAATATATGGTTAATAAAAAGAATTGCACATGTTTCAGCAGTATTATTAGGAGCTGGTAAACACTCTATCCATTTACTAAATAGACAGGTGACTGTCAACATATATTTGTTTCCCCTAGTTGATCTTGTGACGGGACCAATAAAGTCGATCTGAATATCGGACCATGGCAATGAGAAACCTTTCCTCTGGAGAGGTGCGCGATGAGTAGGGCCGTGAGGTTGAAATTGCGCACATACTAGACATCCATGGCAATATATTTGGACGTCTTGTAACATATGGGGCCAATAAGCATAATCCCGCAATAACTCATAGGTGATCTTTTCACCTCGATGTCCCGCAGTGGGTGCATCGTGGGCATGTTGCAGCATTAAACCTCTAAAGGCAGTAGGAACTACCCATTGTTGTATCCCATGTTTAGATGTTCTGATCAATAGACCATCCTTAATACTGAATTGGGCCTTGGATCTCATTAAAATATGAAGATCCTCAGTCTGGTCAGGACTCTCTTCAGATAATAAAATTATCACTAGGATTTTCAATATATTTGTAAAAGATTCCAATTACAGAATCTTCCTTTTGGCTCTTAATTAAATCTTCATTGGGAGAATCTTGACACCACTGTGCTACATTACTCTCAACCTTAGATTTGGTCTGCTGACGGGTAAGTACATCTACATGTGTTTCATTTAGTAAATGATCAATATTTATAATTTCGTCACTGACTGCACCCTGTTTAGCCAATTTGTCAGCTAGGTCATTTCCTTCTTTATCCATACCTGAAATTTTGGAATGACCTTTTGTCTTTTTCCAATAAACGGTTAAACCATTTTTAGTCACCATCTTATCTATTTCTCCAAATAGATCGGCATGTTTAACAGGTTTGTTATTGGACCTGAGCATCTCATTTCTTTTCCACCCAGGCAAATATTCAACGAAACTGTTACGGACATAATTAGAATCTGTGACTATCAGAAATTCTTTAACATCATAGTCTATAGCCATCTGATCGGCTTTGTAAACTGCGGCTAATTCAGCGACTTGGCTACTTTTAGCACCGATGTTATATCCTACTGATATATTGGGATATTCTTTTGTCCATGCAATACCAATGCCAGCTACCAATTTCCTCTCTTCTTCCACGATGGCGTGGTAGGCACAACATCTATATATACACGTGGGAGTAGGGACCAGTATTCTTCGTCATAGGCCTTGTAAGGTGATGATGCTTGCTCTTGTAAGAAATCATCTCCTAGGAATTCTTTTTCAGAGGAGGGATCTGCACAATCATGGAGTTCGGCAAGTCCTTGAGCTACTGGATTCTTTTGATCCTGTCTATACCGTACCTCCAATGGCCATCCTTGTAAGGATAACGTCCATGCAGTTATTCTGCTATTGGATAGGTTCCCGTCCCTTATTCGACTACTGTGTAGATATTGTAAGGGTTGGTGTGCAGTTTCAATTATTATCCTCTCTCCTTGGATATATAACTCCGAAAATTCTGTAGGGCCCAGACTGTGGCTAGTAATGCTTTTTCACAGTCACTAAATTTAATCTCCACTGGAGATAAGGACTTACTGGCATATACAATAATTTTACTCTGATCATCTTGCTTTTGACATAAAACGGCGCTCATGCTCAAATTGGTAAAACCAGTCTCCAGATAGAAAGGTTTACCCCCCTCTGGATAGGCTAGGCATGGAGCCTGGGTGAGTTTTATTTTAAGCTCAGTCATGGCTTGTTCTTGAGTCTCCCCCATATCCACTTTACATCTTTCTTAAGCAATGTTAATAGAGGTTTACAAATCTCTGCATAATTTTCGATAAACTTACGTGAGTAATTCATCATACCCAAGAATGATCTTACTTCACTGATATTAGTGGGAGGTCTGGACTTCATCACTGCTTCCACCTTCTTCCGCTGAGGATTTAGGCCTTCGGATGTAACCTCATGTCCCAGGAAACTAACTCTGGTGCGACACCATTGTGCTTTCTGCAATGAGATTTTAACCCCTGCCTCTCTCAACTGGTTAAGAACATGTCTAATTTCTTGAATATGTTTCTCAAACGAAATACTTTTCAGTAAAATATCATCCACATACGTCAAATTATCCCTCTCGGCTGCATCTGGCATGGCTTTATGTAAAAAGACAGCAAACTCATGACCTGAGTTTATATAGCCGAAGGGCATTCTGGTCCACGTAAACTGTTGTTGACCGAAGGTGAAGGCCAATTTGTATTGGTCCTCAGGACTTACCTGAATTGTCCAGTATCCTTGGGCACAATCCAGCGCGGTAAAAAGCTTACAACCTTGCATTTGGACTAGACATTGATCAATATATGGTACGGGCCAGCCAGATCTGTATACACGTTTATTTAGCTGTCTCAAATCAACACATAAACGCCATTGACCATTCGGCTTAAGGATTCCGAGGATAGGATTATTATAAGAGCTGTGCACCGTCCTTACAATTCCCCTTTCTTTTAGATTCCTTAATATCTCCGCCAGCGAGTCATAACACGCTAAGGGAAGCCGATATTGTCTGACGTATACAGGAGGAGCGCTAGGGTCAGTTTGGACCCTAGCTATATGTAAGTCAGTGACTCCACAATCATATGAATCCTTAGCAAAAATATCTTGAAATTCCATTAGAACTTCTTTCAACTGTTGGCGCTCCATATCATTAGAACATCCGTCAGCGAAAGATATTTGTTGCTGGACCATGTCCTGAAATCCTGGAAAGATTTCAGGTTGACCAATCTCATAGGCTTCTTCAAGCCTTTCAGAGAGGTCATGATTTGACTTACTTGCATCTCCAGTAAAATAAGTATACTCCTCTGCTTCCTGTGTAGTCAGAGGATGATCAAAAGTTAAAGATGATTCTTCTACCTTGCAGATTCCTACTTCAGAACTGAAAGGATAAACTGAATATATCGTGAATAATCCTTCGGGCCACGAATTAAATGATTGTTCTATCATTTGTTCTTCTGTGAAGTAACGTTCAGGTATTAACCTGATAACAGCGTTCTGGAACCCATATGTATAGTGTATACATAGTGTATACATAGTATATGTATAGAGTCCAGTGCTAGACCTATTGTAGTGTCTTTAGACAAATGGATTTCCTGTGAGGAATTATTATTTATAATGATTTGGGTTCTAGATTGGTGTATTTTCACCATGGGTGTAGGATTTGCTGAAATTCCTAACCCATGTATTCGATTGGAAATACAGACTAGTGCCTCAGAATTTCTCAACTTCTGACCTTCCATTACCTGTAAAGGTAATGGGTAATTTACAGAGCCTGGTGGAATACAGACCTCATATGGTACCTGTAAGTTTACTGCGTATGGCAGTGTCTGGCATGACTTAAGAGCTTTATTTTTGTCCTGGAATTCACAGGGGTTCTCTTTTAGTCTGGTCCATATGTGGGAATTAATCAGATCCACTTGCATAGCAAAACGATGAATTATATCGTTACCTACATAAATCTGATAACCGGGTTCATTTAGAACCAAAAATAAATGTGTGGCAGTTTTATTCCCAATAGAAATAGATAACATACATTTTCCAACAACATTGTGACTGTCTCCATCATTATCTAGATCTGTTATCCACTCATCTTGAGGATTTGTGTATCTGATCACTTTAAGGTCAGCTATTTTATTTAGCATCTTCTTGCTAATATAGCTATTTTCCTGGCGCAAATCTAGCTTAGCCATGTTTTCTCCAGCTAAACTATTTACACGTATAGGGAAAAATACCTCTTCATTTATCTTCTCTATTTCAGTTAAGAACTGAGAATGGTCACTATGCCCATTTGGGTCTGTTTCCCTTTTGTGGAGGTAAATAATTAGCACGTCATTTTCCAGACATATATCTCGAATTCTCTTGGGGGGAACACATATGGTGTTATCCTCCTGCTCTCCTGGAGTCAGGGGCTTTGGCCTTAAGAAAGAGATATCAGGTGTCTGGCTATTTCTGAAGTGGACTTCAATAGAATCCGGCCTTTCCTCAATCACGTGGCAGTTACGCTGAGTGTGATGGGATTGGGATCTATCGTAGCTGATTGGAACATTTACTTGGACCAAATAACCTCATTGATAAAATCAATGATTGGATTTAACCTTTTGAGAAGGTCCATTCCAATAATTAGGCGATTTTGGGGCACATCCACAACAAGCGTTGGATGCCGAATTACTTTATTCCCCAATTTAAAATCCAATTTAGCCATGCCCAGAACTTTCAGAGATGTGCCACTCACACTCACTAGATTAGCATTAGATTTATCTAATCTAGGCTTCCTGGAGGACAGTTCTTGGACCTGTTCAAAATAATGGGCTGATATTAACGTAACTTGGCTTCCACTGTCTAGCAAGGACGGAATATGTGGTAAATTATCTTGTAATTCTACATTCACATAATATCGGTCTTCAATGCTATGCAATTTACAGAGAAATTTAGAGTGAGATATGAAATTAGGTTTTGTACAGATTTTACCAACTGATTTTGCTCTCTCAAACGTGCTTTTGGCAACTGTGCTTTCCATTTCGGATCCAGTCTTCTCAGCTTGCTCACACTTAGTCTGGGGAGATAAAATACATTTTCCTTCTCTTTGCAGGGAAGGGTTTAAATCATCAACCATACAAACATTTGTATTAATCATTTCATCATCACTTTCTGGTAAATTGTCATGGATACTGGTTACTTCATCAGAAACATCATCTAGTCACTGGTTGGGTGGGGCTGCAGGTGTTGCATCGCTTACAACCTGACCAGGGTTATTTCCAGTCATTAACTGAGTGATCTGATCCAGTTTTTCTGTCAGCACACGGAAATCTTCCTGCATTTGACCAATACGCTGGCATACATTATATCTCCGCTTTCTATTCGTCCTTGGGGACGAAGCTTGCGCATTATCAGACGCATCAGATTCAGTTTTACCTCTGGTTGCTTCCTGTCTAGGTACATTTTCCCTTGATTTAACCCACTGACTTCTAGGTACCCATTGCTTCCTAGATTGAAATTTACTTCCTGAATTTTCTCTGGCAAACCATCTTTCCTGATCTGGCTTGGATTTTTCCCTTTGAGGTATGGAGTCACGCAATATTTCCGCATAACTCTTTTTGTGGGACTCAAATTTAATATCACCGTTTTTAACGTGAGCTTCCGCTATTTCCTCAGGTGAGTTTTTCACTCTTTTCCCCTGAGTTTCTTCACTATATTCTAATACAGTAAATAGGGTCATACTTTCTTTTAGTACCCAATCCAAACCATTTCTCGGGTCATAATCTCTTGCCAAAATAACCATTATTTTATTTGGCAATGCGTCATAAAATAATTGGATAAATTCAGGGTTTTCAAAATCTGGGTTTCTTTCGGCCAAGCTGTACGCATTTTTAAGGACTGAAAGAAATTCACGGGGGCTTTGATTAGGTCTGCATTTTAGAGTTAAAATTGCTCTTTTCGCAGCTAGACTGGTACGGTGAGGCCCTAATTCAGATTTGACCTCGGAGACTATTTTACTCCAATTACGTATACCAGATTCTTTCAAAGACTGAAAAAAATACCAATGTTTGCTTTCAAAGACCCATGGGATCAACTCAATTTTCTGGGCATCAGAATTAATTCCTAATATTGCCAAAGTTTCTTCAAACATATTTAAATGATTTATTATTTGTGGCGATGCCTTAAGGTCAAAAATACCTACTGAGTTTTTTAAGAAATTAACGATTTTCGTTAAATCCTGAACTTTATGAGATTTCTTAATGGGCTGTGGCTGGCTAGAGTGATGTGATTTGAAATACTCCTGTGTAAGAGGCTTTGCTCTTTTTTCATCATGAGATTTAGTTTCACTTTCACATTCGCTCTGCTGGCTCTTCAGATAAACAGAGCTGTCAAGCTTAATCAGTGAGTTATGACTCAAAGTTTCAAAGGGAACTTCTCTAACGAAGGATTTTTAACCCTTCGAACATCAGTTTCAACCTGACGTAGCTCATCAGCGAATTTCTCATGTTCGCGTTTCATTCTCGCCAAATTTTTGTTCAGCTCCTTATTTAATTTGGATAATTGAGCAATCTCATCTTGCAATTGATCTTTTTCTCTTGCACACACTTTCAACTCCATTATCATTCGTTCTGACTCATCTTTTAATTTATTTACGGTATCATGTAAGTCACAATTTTTATTTTCTAATCTCTCTCTGGTTTCTTTGTCATCATTCAATCTCTTGTTCATTTCTGCGATCAAGTATATGCATTCAGGCACAATTTTTAAAACAAAAATCTCTTTGTCTTTTTTATTTGTGGCTGCACTTATCTTTCGCAAACACTCAAGAAAATTTGATTGATCTGACCAGATTGAATCAACATAATTAGAGATATTTGCTTGCAATTCTTTTATCCAATCAAATAAATCGTCTGTGACGTGTAACTTGTCCTTTAGATAAGACATAACATCTATCAATACTATTTGATCTGCATGTATCTCTACACCTTCCTGAGTCTCAGATTCTGACTCTGACAATTTTACACTGTTTAGTAGATAACCGTAAAACCACAAGTCAAAATACAACAAGGAGTCAAAATATATATATATATTTTATCTCTGTCTAATCAGACAATACTGACAATTATATTCCAAACAAAAACTACAATCTCAGCAGTGCCTCCAATTTGTCGGATATAATCTCTGCACGTGAATACAACACGTTTTATATTGGATTTATCAGCCAAGCCTCCAATATGTCTATATTGGACTTACTGGACCTACCTCGGCAGTTGCCTCCAATATATCAGGGATTATTATTTCATAAGAAACTTATACGAGACACAAATATCAATCGTTTATATTTCCAATAAATTCTCCTGAATTCTTTTAATTGTCTGTGTTTTGCTTTGAAAAATACAATAATCAATAATCGGATAAAAATATATATATATTTATTACGTATACAAAAAAGTTTCAAATCTCATATCATAAACAAAAATTTATAAACCACAATCCATCAGCATATAAAAACTAGCTTCACAATATATGTATCTCCGGTTAGTAACTGCATATATGATTAATATCATTTACCTTATCAGTTAGTAACTAATACACAAATGGTTAATAAACATTTCTGCTTAATACAACCTGCATTTCCCACCAAACAATGTTTAACCAGCCAGCTCTTATAGATATATATATATCTCTATGCTACATGAATCAACAAAAGATGAGCTAATTTAATGATAAGTAATAAAAACTTATTTAGTGAATCCTCCCCTAATCTCGAGAATCAAACTTCTAATCTTTTGCTTTTTATTTTGTAGTTATATAATTCCTTGCTTATTAATTTTAATCACAGTAATTTCCAAATTCAATATATATATTGGTATCAATCTTACAACATTTCTTTTAGGAATAAATCCTTATATCCACTTCTTCATATTTCTATCTGCAGAATAGAAAATACTTAGAATTTGGATCTAACCCCAATTATCTGAGAAATCTCAGTCTACGTTGCAAGAATATCTACAAATATATATAATTACATTAATTCTTTTTTTTCATACATTACCTGTCCAATTTGGATGTTGATAAGTCTGCCTTGGAATTCCTGATGTAATAATTTTGGAATGTGTGAAGATTATCGATCAGATAATCAATGCATGTGAGTTAGAGATTTGGTGAGAGTCAGAAATTTGGTGAGAATCTTGATTGCCTCATGTCTTGGGATCTGCCTGCATCGTGGTGTGAGTCTGAGTGTTGGACTCTTGGACTCTCAGAGGGTCATGTGTAATGCATTGCAGTGTGAGTCTGAATGCTGGAATCTCCGACTTTCAGAGTGTCATGTGTACTGGACGTCTGAATGCATTGCGGTGTGAGTCTCTGAATGCTGGAATCTCCGACTTACTCTCAGAGTGACATGTGTACTGGACGTCTGAATGCATTGCGGTGTGAGTCTCAATGCTGGAATCTCCCACTTACTCTCAGAGTGTCATGTGTACTGGACGTCTGAATGCATTGCGGTGTGAGTCTGAGTGCTGGAATCTCCCACTGACTTGCAACCAACATGGCCACCCCCCCCAAAAAAATCTATGTATTTTTACTTATTTTTCACTGCAAAATAAAACAAAGATAGTATTGCCTAGGGATGCACCGATACCACTTTAAGACCGAGTACGAGTACCGATACTTTTTAAAAGTACTCACCGATACCGAGTACCGATACATTTCTTTAATGTCATGTGACGCTTTCCAATAAGAACAGACCATATAAAAATGCCCCCAGCTCACATGTATATCCCCCCGATATATATATATATATATTCATACTGCCCCAGCTCATGGGTTTGCCCCAGCTCACTCATGGATATTGCCCCAGCTCACACATGGATTTGCCCCAGCTCACACATGGATTTGCCCCAGCTCATGGATATGCCCCAGCTCACACATGGATATTGCCCCCCAGATTATGGATTTGCCCCCCAGCTCACGCATGGTTATGCCCCCCAGCTCACACATGGTTATGCCCCCCAGCTCACACATGGATATGCCCCCCAGCTCATGGATATGCCCCCCAGCTCTCACATGGATATGCCCCCCAGCTCTCACATGGATATGCCCCCCAGCTCATGGATATGCCCCCCAGCTCTCACATGGGTATGCCCCCAGCTCATGGATATGCCCCCCAGCTCATGGGTATGCCCCCAGCTCATGGGTATGCCCCCCAGCTCATGGATATGCCCCCCAGCTCATGGGTATGCCCCCCAGCTCTTGGATATTCCCCCAGCTCTCACATGGGTATGCCCCCCAGCTCATGGATATGCCCCCCAGCTCATGGATATGCCCCCCAACTCATGGATATGCACCCCCAGCTCATGGATATGCACCCCCAGCTCTCACATGGGTATGCCCCCCAGCTCATGGATATGCCCCCCAGCTCTCACATGGGTATGCCCCCCAGCTCATGGGTATAAGGGCCCCCCAGTTCATGGGTATAAGGGCCCCCCAGCTCATGGGTATAAGGGCCCCAGCTCTCATGGGTATTTGGGTCCCCCAGCTCTTACCTCTGCTGGCCCCAGGACAGGCTCCGCCGGCGTTGTTCTTCTCCTTGGCGAGCGGCCGCTGGAAACATGCGTCTTGGCCGCTCGCCGGAAACCACCTGATCAGTGCAGAGGTCTCGCGAGAGGATCTCGTGTGCTGGTCAGGTGGTTCCTATCCCACGTGAGCGGCCAAGCTGCATGTCAGCGGCCGCTCGCAGGGAGAGGGACGGCCAGCGCACGGCTCCCAGATTCCGGCGCTGATTGACGGAATCTGGCGGGCGGCGCCGGGCCCCCTCCAGTGGCGGAATGCCAGGGCCCGGTCGCAACTGCAACCGCTGCGACCCTGGTACTTCCGCCACTGTCTACTCACAAAGCTGTCAATTTGCCAAATACTGTCGAATTGACAGTGAAATACAGTGCAGTTCTTTGCAGATCACTGCAATTCGGTAATCTTTAGAGGCAGTGAAATTGTCCCATAGAGAAGTAATGGTTAATCAATTCAGAGAACGCTGATCAGCACACAAATGTTAGTGAAATTCCCTGATTTTTGTTGATTCAGTGCGACAGGTTTAAACAGGCGAATCCCATAGGATTCAATGTAAAAAAATATTATCGTTTTAATTTATTTTTTATTCAACTATTTACTCTTTTCATTTTCAGAAAATGGTCTTTTTATTTATATTTTTGGAAATTGGTGAAATTTTTGATTCCCAATTGTTTTTTTAAGGCATTAATTTTTATTCTGTAACAGGCTGTTTTATTATTTTTTATAGGACCTTTATTAACCCTTTCGCTGCGCTCGGCGCGTCCACCCGCAGGTACTGTTGGGTGCGGAGGACGCGCTGAGCATGTCCTCCCTTTGCGGCCAGCGATCGGCCGGATTCCGGATTGCGGCGGCGCAATGACATCTAATTCAGGCGCCCCCCCGTGTGTGCGGAGGAGGTGCCTGAAAGGGAGGGGGGTCCTTCGGACCTCTCTCACTCCCGATCGCCAGGGTCCTGTGGCTGAAGGTAGGCACGGCTTGGAAGGGCACAGCCTGCCCTTCCAAACCGTGCCTGCCTCTAACCCCTTGGGTGCCGGATCACGATTCGGTGCCGAAAAGCGCCGAATCGTGATCCTCTCCCAGAGCTGGCTGACATCTTGGATGTCGGCCAAGCTTCCGGGAATGCCCCCTGATGACTGGGTCATCATGCATAGCACGATGACACCAGTCCTGGAGTTAACCCCTAACTGCCACCAATGGTGGAGATAGGGGGTTCCAATGAACCCCCTATCTCCCGATCCGTGGCAGCTAGGGGTTAATGTCAGAGCATGCCAGAGCATGGACTTTCCAACGATACCAAACATGACCATGTAAAAAGTTTTTTTTAAAAAATAAAAAAATATTTAAAAAAAAATTGTAAAAAAAAAAAACAAGTTTTTTTTGTTTTTTTTGGTTTGTTAATGCAGCAATATTGTTCCCATTTCAATTATAATGTGAACAATGATGCTGCACTAATGACTTTTGTATGCGGTGCGTTTGTTAAAAATTGTGTAATTTTCCCCAAAAAAAATGTAACGAGACCCTATTTCTAATTTTTTTAACAAGCGCACCCCATACAAAATATAACCGCAATTGCTCGCATGTTAAAATGTGAAAAAAAACACTTTACACATTGTAAATTATTGAAAATTCATAGTTTATTGCATTTTTTGTTATAACATACAGACAGGACATAACGTATACATATAATAATGACATATTATTAATCTGCCAAGTCTGCCGGAAAGAACGATATATAATATGTCTGGGTCATACACTAAAATAAGCCTTCAAAACGCGTTTAAACAAGATGAGCGAAACAGGTAAAAATGAGCTCAGCACAGAGGCGTGAAATGCCTCAGCAGTGAAAGGGTTAATATTTCCACACATTTAATGTATTTTTATTTTTGTAGACACCTTCTAAAGAATAACAGAGTTCAATTTTTTTTTCTGCAGTTGGCGGCATTCGGCAGTCAATTCGGCGCTCTTCAGCAGCGTTCAGCGGTATTCAGAGATTTCATGTTGGGTGCACTTTGGGGACCCTGCGGTGAATAGTGATTTCATGATCATCACAGGGTCGCCGAACTGGAATCGCACCGAAGTACGCTTAACGAGAAATCACAGAGATTTCAGTGTTTTATTAATATCCCGCTAACAGACATTGAAAAATGCGTAACTTTTAACAAAAAAGGTGGGAAAAATAGAAAGTTTGCATATCGAGCGTTATTAACCACTTCAATGCGGAGGACGCGCTGAGCGCGTCCTCCCATTGGGGTCAGCGTTCGGCCGGGTTCCGGCCGATCGCTGGCCCCCCCGGTGCGGGCTGACATCCTCGATGTCAGCCCAGCATCCGGGACCGCAGCCGCTGAAATTAGGTGTCATCGCGGCAGCGCGATGACACCTAATTCAGGCGCCCCCCCGCATGTGCGGAGGAGGCGCCTGAAACCTCCCGATCGGCGGCGTTGCGGGGGTTAACCCAGGCACCATTTGGAAGGGTACAGCCTGCCCTTCCAAATGGTGCCTGGCATTAACCCCTGGGGAGCTGGATCGCGAATCGGTGCTGAAAAGCGCCGGTTCGCGATCCTTTCCCGGAGCTGGCCGATATCTTGGATGTCGGCCAAGCCTCCGGGAACTCCCCCTGAGAACTGGCGTCATCGTGCGTAGCACGATGACGCCAGTCCTAGAGTTAACCCCTAACTGCCACCAACGGTGGAGATAGGGAGTTCCAATGAACTCCCTATCTCCCGATCCGTGGCAGCTAGGGGTTAACGTTTGGTATGGTTGGATCGGCCAGAGCATGGCCATTCCAACGATACCAAACACTACTGTGAAAATTTTTGTAAAAAAAAAAAAAAAAAAAAATTATAAAAAAAAAAATAAACTATTTTTTTTTCTTTTTTTTGGTTTGTTAATGCAGCAATATTGTTCCCATTTCAATTATAATGTGAACAATGATGCTGCACTAACGATTTTTGTATGCGGTGCGTTTGTTAAAAATCGCGTAATTTTCCCCAAAAAAAAATGTAACGAGACCCCATCTCTAATTTTTTTAACAAGCGCACCCCATACAAAATATAACCGCAATTTCTCGCATGCTAAAATGTGAAAAAAAACACTTTACACGTTGTAAATTATTGAAAATACATATTTTATTGCATTTTTTGTTATAATATACAGACATGACATAACGTATACATATAATAATGACATATTATGAATCTACCGAGTCTGACGGAAAGAACGATATATAATATGTCTGGGTAATATACTAAAATAAGCCTTCAAAACACGATTAAACATGATGAGTAAAACCGGTAAAAATGACCTCAGCACAGAGGCGGGAAAAGCCTCAGCAGCGAAAGGGTTAAGAAATAGTTTAAAAATTAAAATATCAATTTCCAACTTTTTAATTTCTCACTTATTTGTTCAGTGTTTCTCCTAGTGTTTTTGAAATGAGTAGTCATAAACACCACGGGCACTATTACAATCCTAGCGCTAAAACACGGGCGCAAGGGAGGAAAAACTGTTGCACCCGCTTTTTAATGCTGGATTACAATGCAGGCGCAAAAAATGCTGCCTGCATTGTTTCCACCCGTTAAAATGCTGGATGCTCACGGCAGCGCTGAACTGGCTCTATATGACTGATTTTGCAGACCCCCACGGCCCTCTATCGACCCCCACTTGATCCCCATGATATCTGGGACTGGCTGACGTACGAACTGTGAGTCTCTCGGTGACTACTGCACTGATCGAGTGATATTCGCGGCTGCACGGTTCCACTCGGCGGCCATTTTGAGGCCTAGGTGGTTACTTACGCTCGGACGCGTGCTGAGGCGCCTGCCTGGGCTGGGTGACCGGAAACTCCACAACCTGCTTCCCGTGGAGCACTCTATCCTCCCGGCCGGGATTGAGATCTGTGATGGGTCAGTGGATCATGGGGAAGAAAACGGGGAAGAAGTCCTGCCCACCGGCGGGTCCCCGGCAACAGGACATCCGCGACACGTTGGACGCGGACTGGAAATGGAGACGCCAGGGCTCCCCTGTACGCAGTACCCTCACTACAGGATCGTCGGAGGAAGATGAACCCTATTGGCCAGGGGCTGAGCTGGCTCCTCGGAGCGAGACCCGACCACGGGCATCGGGTAAGGGGTGTGCAGGGATTGCGGCGGAGCCAGTGACACCACGCTCTGTATCTACAGCGACATCCCCTGTGCTGGATTCGGCGATGGAGGATTCACGGGCCCTGCCGGCAACCACCGGAGACGCTTTATTGCCTTCAATTAAACGCATGTTTGAGGAGATGCGTGCTCTTTGGCGCTCAGACTTTGACTCCCTTAAGGCTGGTGTCGAGTTGGTCACTGGCCGGGTTGCCGCTGTGTAAGAGAAGGTGGAGTCCTCTGTGAAGACACAGACCCTGCTGACGACCCGACTGGAATCTCTACAAGCCCGGGTTGATACTCTGTCTGGGGCTGTCGAGGCACTTGAGTCTCGTCACCACTGCCGCAATATTCGGATTCGGGGGATCCCGGAGTCAGTCACTGAGGACGCTTTGCTGGCATATGCTAATAAGCTGGCGGCCCATGTCTTGGTCTCGGATGCAGGGACACAGGTGGTCTTCCACACAACTATGCGTATACGCAAAGCAGCAACGGTGCCGGTCGATGTCCCTCGAGACGTGATCGCTATAGCGAGGGATGTAGCTACCAAGCGGTGTCTGATGTCAACCCCTGTTGCACGTGCAATGCTTCTCTTTGAAGGCTCCACTGTGTCGCTGTTTAATGACTTACTGTTTGTGACTCTTTTAGGTCGGCAGCATTTTCGGGAGGTAACCACCCTTTTGAGGAACTCTGGGGTTAGGTACTGATGGGGGGCGGCAGTGTCTTTATGTGTTCTTACTGATAATATCTGGCATCAGGTCCCTACCCCGGAGGAAGCTTGGACTCTTCTGCAATCCCTAGGTGTTTTGGTCGTTAACGGCCCTAAGAGTACCCGTTCCCCTACGTCCGAACCCGGCTAGGAGTCCGGTTTGTGCTCTCTTCTGTTTTTCCACCCTGCTAATTCTGTACGATGGCTTATACTACTGCCCCTCTTCTTGATCTTTTGCAGGTTCTTTTTGGGACTATTCTCCCTTATTTTATACGTCATATATGAGTGGATTCTTATACGGACTTTTTTTGTAAAATTTTTGATCGTTGAGGATTCTCTCTCCCCCCCACCTTTTAATTCCCTTTTTTTTTTGGCATTCTGGGTTGTCTCGGGGACCGCCATTGTGGCCTAGTGCCTGTCATGGCCTCCCGAGAGCCCAGGCCTAGTGCCAATTGTTCCCCTTGGCCCCCCCGGTGGTCCTTGGACTTGCGGGGGTATGACGAGGATGGCACATTTCGGGCTTATTGCCATTACCCTCTGTTTTTCATCCCCCCTTCTCCTTATTTTAACCCCCCCTTTTTTTATGTTAGAGGCCTTTCAATGACCTCTTATTATTTTAATGTTTTGTTCTTCTGATGTACGTCCGCCGGTTTGCTCGTTGCCGCTGAGAATATATGCTCTACCATGAGCTCTCTTTTACTTTACTGACGGTTATTTGTTGATTCTACGTGTCCTTTATTTGCTTACTATTTGATGACATGTCTTGGCCCTGCGTGGCCTATTCCTATGTGACACTTTTGTTGATTGTCCTTCGTATTAATAAAAAACTTTTAAAATTAAAAAAAATAAAAAATGAATGGCATAATCACCCTCTGTCCCGTGGCGAGGACCGCGGCTCTGTTCGCCTCCTCCGGCTGGCGGGAGTAGGGAAAGACTGGGGGAAAAGTCCCCCCAGTCTCTCCCTGCGTATCACTATGCCGATCATTCAAAAGGCCAGAGCATTATAGCAAACATGGCCATGTTCAAATTAAGAAAAAAAAAAAGAAAAGAAAAAATATTGAAAAAAAAATAAAACTGTCTTTGTGTGTTTTATTTGATTAATGCAGCAATATTGTTCACATTTCAATTATAATGTGAAAAATGATGCTGCACTAACGATTTTTTCTATGGGGGGGTTTGCTAAAAATCACAGAATTTCCCCCCAAAAGAAAAAAAAACGAGCTCCCATTTCTAATTTTTTTTAGCAAGCATACCCCATAATATATATAACCGCAAAGGCTCGGATGATAAAATGTGAAAAGTATCACTTTACACGCTGTTTTAAATTCAAATTTTATTGAGTTTTTTGGTACAATATGCAGGCAGGGCATAACGTATACATATAATAATGATATATTATGAATCTGCCGAGTCTGCTGAAAAAAGGGCTATATAATGTGTCTGGGTCGTAAAATAAAACGGGACTTCAAATCGCGATTAAACATGATGAGCAAAACCGGTAAAAATTAGCTCAGCACACAGCGGTGAAATGGCTCAGCAGTGAAAGGGTTAAACCACTACAGAGTAAAAGAAGCGGCCAGCTCCTCTACAGGTTCAACATATCCACTGAAGCCAGCATATTATTCATATTTATATTTTATTGATAATTTGCTATATTATCTATGTTAATATATTAGCAAAATAGGTGACACTTAAATCTGGGTGATACTTAATTGACCCGATGGTTACACACAATAAATAGAGGTATTAGCACACACCAAAATGCATAAAATAGCCATCTTTATACATTTTATAAATATTTTAATATCAGGTAGACAATAAAAAAAAATCATAAGTCTGTACTAAATACAGTTGTGTTCAAAATTATTCAACCCCCAATGCTGTAAAGGGTTTTAGGGAATTTAGTGTACATTTGTAATTGTATTCAGAATGAAATCCTACAAGGACTTTTTAAAGAACCATATGCAACTAAAATGACATCAATTGGTTTTGCAATACAGTAGTAAATGTTTCTTTTGTGAATTCTTCATTGACACAATTATTCAACCCCTTAAAGACCACCACTCTGAAGAACAGAGGTTCATTCAAGTGTTTTCAATCAGGTATTGAAAACACCTGTGGATGTCGCGGAGCAGCAATAAAGCATAATAAGCACCAATTAGGCAGATTTAAAATGACTGATACTCAGCTCCTTCTAGACATTTACTGGTGTGGTTACAAACATGGTGAAGTCAAGAGAATGGTCCAGGAAGACAAGAGAAGAGGTGATTACTCTTCACAGGAAGGGCAATGGCTATAAGAAGATTGCAAAGATGTTAAACATACCAAGAGAGACCATAGGAAGCATCATTCGCAAATTCAAAGCAAAGGGCACTGTTGAAACGCTACCTGGTCGTGGCAGAAAGAAGATGCTGACTTCGACTGCTGTGCGCTACCTGAAGCGTAGAGTGGAGAAAAGTCCCTGTGTGACTGCTGAGGAACTGAGAAAAGATTTGTCAGATGTGGGTACTGAAGTTTCAGCTCAGACAATACAGCGCACACTGCGTAATGAAGGCCTCCATGCCAGAACTCCCAGGCGCACCCCCTTGCTGTCTCCAAAGAATAAGAAGAGTTGACTGCAGTATGCCAAAAGTCATGTGGACAAACCACAGAAGTTTTGGGATAGTGTTCTGTGGACTGATGAAACAAAATTAGAACTGTTTGGGCCCATGGATCAATGCTATGTTTGGAGGAGGAAGAACAAGGCCTATGAAGAAAAGAACACCTTACCTACTGTGAAGCATGGCGGGGGTCAATCATGCTTTGGGGCTGTTTTGCTTCTGCAGGTACAGGGAAGCTTCAGCGTGTGCAAGGTACCATGAATTCTCTTCAGTACCAGGAGATATTGGATGACAATGTGATGCAGTCCGTCACAAACCTGAGGCTTGGGAGGCGTTGGACCTTTCAACAGGACAATGATCCCAAGCATACCTCCAAGTCCACTAGAGCATGGTTGCAGATTAAAGGCTGGAACATTTTGGAGTGGCCATCGCAGTCACCTGACTTAAATTCGATTGAGAACCTCTGGTGGGACTTAAAGAAAGCAGTTGCACTGCGCAAGCCTAAGAATGTGACTGAACTGGAGGCTTTTGCCCATGACGAATGGGGGAAGATACCCGTAGATCGCTGCAAGACACTTGTGTCAAGCTATGCTTCACGTTTAAAAGCTGTTATAACTGTAAAAGGATGTTGTACTAAGTACTAAGATTGAATGTCACTTGGGGGTTGAATAAAACTGATAATGATGTGAGCACAGAAAAGACATTTGTGGTTATTTCATTATAAATGTTATGTTATATTTGTCTGACCTACACGTGCCTCTTTGATTTAATTGTAAGCAAGATGACTGAATGATCAAAATCAATGTCAAACTGGCCAAAACACTCAATTTCAGTGGGGGTTGAATAATTTTGAACACAACTGTAGATGTATTCAGTCATCATCCTTAATTTATTTGTTGTCTTATTCCACATTTAGGCCCCTGTTACATTCCTCGCGTAGCGCATTTGCGTGCACGCAAATGCGCATTTGCGCGAGGAAAAAACCATTAGCGCATAACGTCGTATTACGACGTTCACGCAAACGATGCGCGTTAACGTCCAACGCGAGTGACCCTGTGCGAATGCAGCACGAGCGCAATTTCCTGCGTGCATCCTATACTTAACATTGTGAGCACCAATGCGTTAGTATGCGTATGCGCGCATGGTATTACAATCTTAGCGCAAAATGTAACGCACAACATTTGCGCGCATCATTTTAACGTCTTTGAAAACCTGGTGTTAACTTACAATTGAACTGAACGTTCTGGCCGAAACGAAATGAACCTGCACAAAACAAAAATACAGCACAGTACAGTTACACATTCTACACATACCCAAACCATAAAATTAGTAAATTGTTTAATTTTTTACTTTTGTTGCAGCACATATATGCAGATTGACTTTGACAGGTGCAACAACCAAAACCTAGCAAATGGTGGTTCTTAATTCTGATTGACTGAATCTCGTGAAAATACAGTCTGCCCACCAATTCCTGCACGCAACGGTCATTTGCGCCCGGCTTTGCGCGTCGGATTTGCGCTCGAAAAAAGTTGAAGGCTGAAAAACTGCGCTCGGATCATAATACCGCGTTAATTTACGCGCGCTAATGTTTTTTGCGTACGCAAAAAAAATTGCGCTGCGCGAGCGCATTTGCGCGAAGAGTATAATAGGGGCCTTAGAATTCTTTGTAATTTGAGGCAATGCAGCATGGTAGAGTAAGCTCTGCCCAATGAGTCATCAAGACCAATTTCTATGGAATGATAATATGAGTCAGAGGTGAATGTCTCTGGCACACAGATTTACGGGAATCCTTTGCAATTCTACACATGTATTCAATTGAGTGATTCAAATCTCCATCATTGAAGACAATGAGAGTTTGTCTCATCTATGCCTAATCTATAAGTATTTGTGCAAGTTAGATGACAGGAATCCCATTAATTACTGGAATGCTGGAATGTATTGTCTGCTCCTCTATCACTAATTACGCTGATGTACTACTGACCATAATGACACCTACAATATTATATATAGCTTTGAGATATTCCATAACTCCAGGAGCCGGATGGAGATCTCTATGCGCCTGGAGCTGAAGATTTTGGTGGACTTTTTTTTGGAATTTATCGAAATGAAAACATATTTTCGGTTATTTGATAGTGCAGATACGGCTATATCTAATCAGGCAGATACTGCGTGAGTGGAAACTAGAAAAAACAAATCCAGGCTAGGCTTGTGCACCGATTTTTTTTTCGGTTCGATTCGGTTCGGTTCGTTCGGATTTTGTAAATTTTCATTTCGCCTCATTTCGCCCGATTTTCGTTTCGGTTCGGTTCGTTTCGTTTCGTTTTTCGTATCGACTTTTTTTTTTCGTGATTTCGGAAATTTTCGTGTTTTTCGGGAACGTCTGTTATCCTCGTTTCAAAGTGTCTATTCGTTTTGACATAAACTAATGGTTTTTCAGATACAATAATTATACAATACGATAATTCTGCCGATACGATAATTCTGCCACTGAGATTTCTCATGTTTTACAAGAAGGATACCGTGAGATTTCTCATGTTTTACAAGAAGGATACATTGAGATTTCTCTGGATTTCCAGGAAGGATACATTGAGATTTCTCATGTTTTACAAGAAGGATACATTGAGATTTCTAATTTTTTACAAAAAGGATACATTGATATTTCTCATTTTTTACAAGAAGGATACATTGAGATTTCTCTGGTTTCCCGGGAAGGATACATTGAGATTTCTCATTTTTTATAAAAAGGATACATTGAGATTTCTCATGTTTTATGAGAAGGATACATTGAGATTTCTCTGGATTTCCAGGAAGGATACATTGAGATTGCACATGTTTTACAAGAAGGATACATTGAGATTTCTCATTTTTTTACAAAAAGGATACATTGAGATTTCTCATGTTTTACAAGAAGGATACATTGAGATTTCTCTGGATTTCCAGGAAGGATAAATTGAGATTTCTCATGTTTTACAAGAACGATACATTGAAATTTCTAATTTTTTACAAAAAGGATACATTATGATTTCTCTGGATTTCCAGGAAGGATACATTGAGATTTCTCATGTTTAAGGCTAGGGTCAGACGAGCGTGATTTCTACGGACTGTACGTCCGTGCAGTACGGACATCGTCAGTACGGATGACGCAGTAGTGGTCACACAGTCCGTTTTTTCACTGAAGTTATTTTTTGACGGATGTAGGAGGGGAAAATAAATTACAATGAAAAAACATTCTGTCCGTCAAAAATGCTGGACGTATAAATGCAGTCCGTCTGACCTTGTTGCATCACTCACACACAAAGCTATGCAGACGTTGTGGACGCAGCACACTCCGCACGTCCGTTCTAGCAGTATTACGTTCTTGCCTAACCTGCGTCCGTTTGCCGCGGCCGTTGTGCATCCGCAGTTCAGTGCGGACGTACTTGATGTGTCAGGCTCCAATGGACTTACTTTCATGCTATCACGGACGTACTTTTAGGCGCAATCACGGACGTGAACACTACGCTCGTCTGACCCCAGCCTTACAAGAAGGATACATTGAGATTTCTCTGGTTTTACCAGAAGGATACATTGAGATTTCTCTGGTTTTCCAGGAAGGATACATTGAGATGGGAATGATACAAAATTTAATTACAGAATCAGCGATATAAATACGATGTCCGAAAACAGTGGAGGACACAGGAGACTAAGGGAGGGGAAAAAAAAGGGGGGTGGGTGGGGAACTGCCCAAAAAATATGTCATTCCCAGCACACCCCAGAGTCTGAACAGAGGACTGGGATCCGTGGAAGTGGCCAGAGGGCCGGGTTGTCACGTCCTGGGTCTCTGGCGCCCCCTCTGGCTTCTATGGATATTGCATCCAAGTTCTGGACCTTTGATTCACGTTCAAGCCTGGACCTCACCTGGACTCAATTGTTTAAGTGGACTCTGTATATAAGCAGGCATCGCCCTAAGAAGGGCATATTTCAGATTTTTTTGGGCAAAATTTCCCCCCTTTTTTTTAATAGCGGTTTTTCTTTTTTCTGTAACAGAACTTTTTATTATCAATCATAGGATCTTATATGTAAATTCCAGACATTTTCGTTCAGTAGTTCTTTTGAAAACAGAAGGCCACGGGTTTGCGGTGGCAGCATTCAGCGGCCGACTCCATGCACTTTGGGGACCCAGCGGTGAATGGTGAATTCACTGCAGGGTGGGGAAATTTTATTCCCCAAAGTGCAGGGAACTACAGAACACCAAAATGTTGGCGTCATCTCGGTGCTCTGTGAGTAACCCATTTAGTGGTGAGGTTTTTTGCTGCCCCCTGGAAAGTGAAAGCCGAGGCCTTGCCTTCCCAGGACATACTTGAAAATTAGTGAAATCTCAATGTATCCTTCCTGGTAAAATACTTTGCAAAAGTTAAAAAAAAAATATATATTTTTTTTTAGTGGTGGGGCCACCCAGTGCGGGCCGCCGCCCCCTGGAAAGTGCCGCTTTAGGCCTAGGCCTTGTCGGCCTAGGCCAAAATACACCACTGGTTGTGACGTTTGACGGGGCCGGCCACACGCTGTAGCACGCACATGAATTGCACACACTACGGGCCCTATTACATTCTTCGCGTAAACGTTAACGCGTTCGCAAAAACGCATTAACGCGAGGGGCAAAACTCTTTGCGCTGAACTTCGTATTACAATGTCCGTGCAAAAAATGCGCGTTATCGTCTACCGCTGGTGAACCTGCGCAAACCCTTTGGGAGCTTAATGTACTGCGCAAGTCCTATACTTAACATTCTGATCGCAGATGCGTTTGTGCGATGGTAGGCGGATGGTATTACAATCTATGCGCAAAATTTAACGCACAGCGTTTGCGCGCATAATTTTAACGTCTTTTAAAAGCTGGTGTTAACGACAAATCTGAACGTCCTGGCCGAAACCAAATACACCAGACCGAAAAAATAAATACAGCAAAGTATAGTTACACATTCTACGCATACCCAAACAATAGAACTGAGAAGTTGTGCGTGTTTTTATTATTGCTGCAACATATTTACTCAGATTGATTTTGGCAGGCGCAAAAACTTAACGGGAGATAATTGTGGTATTTAATTCTGATTGGTTGAATCGCGTGAAAAAACAGTCCGCACACCGATTTCTGAATACAACGTTAATGAGCGCACGTTTTTGCACGGCTTTTTTACGCGTGTTATTTTTTGCGGATGAAATAATGCGCGAGGATTGTAATACCAGCATTAATTTACACACGTTAACGTTTAACGCTTCGCGCAAAAATTCGCACGTTGCGCATGCGTTTTTGTGTGAAGAATGTAATACTGCTGCGGACGTTCTGAAAGTCTCCTACTCAAAGCACTACGATGCACGTTCGATGGGGCTAAAAAGTGCAATCCTCCATAAGAGGATCGAGCCTTGCAGCGCTGAGCGCACTAACTGCTCTCAAGGTGGCCAGGCGGATGTTCCTTCCGCTCTGCAAAACACTCGTCTGACCCCGGCCTTAGTGTGGCTAAATGTAATACTTTTTTTGAATGAATATTCTGAATTTAGGATATAGTTCCATAATTCCATTGGTGATGCAATACTATTAGATGATGGAAATTAAGGGCCCTAGTACATTCTTTGCGCAAAATCGCATGCGCAACGCGTGATTTTTTGCGCAAAGTGTTAAACGTTAACGCGTGAAAATTAACGCTGGTGTTACAATCCTCGTGTATTTTTTCATCCATCAAAAAATAACGCGCGCATTAACGTTGCGCGCAGAAATCGGTATGCAGACTGTTTTTTCAAGCGATTCAGCCAATCAGAATTAGGAACCACAATTGTTTCCCGTTAAATTTTTGCGTTTGCCAAAGTCAATCTGAACATATATGCTGCAGCGATAATAAATACACGCACAACTTCTCAGTTTTATTGTTTGGGTATGTGTAGAAACTTTGCTGTATTTTTTTTCGGGCTGGTGTACTTGGGTTCGGCCAGGACGTTCAGATTTGACATTAACACCAGTTTCTTAGGCTAGGGTCAGATGAACGCATTTTTTGCGTTGTCCGTGAAAAAGTGCGTTCGAACGAATGGACGTATTTTTTCACGGAATACGCGATAGCGGTCATACGATGCGCACTTGCATTCGTGATTTTGTACGGATCGTCAATAAAACACTTTTTGCGTCTGGACGTTATGTTGGCCGGACATTAGCAGCGTCTGACGTCTCCTAATCACGCACACACGCCGCTAGCAGACGCAGCGCACTCTGTACGTCAGTACTAGCGGTATCACGTTCTCGAAAAAAATGCGTTTGTGTGCCGCTTGCGTTGCACGGCCACACTTTTGTGTGGCCGTACTTCGTACATTGGCCGTCATTTGCTGCTACTACGGCCGTGATAAAGTGCGGCTGCACGCGCGTTCGCACTGTGTTCCTCTGACCTTAGCCTAAAAGACATTAAAATTATGCTGTGCATTAAATTTTGCGCATGGATTGTAATACCATCCGCGTACCAGCGCACAAACGCATTTGCGATCACAATGTTAAGTATAGGACGCGCGCAATACATTACGCTCGCAAAGGGTTCACGCAGGTTCACCCGCGGTAGACGTTAACGCGCATTTTTTGTGCGGACATTATAATACGACGTTCTGCACGAAGGGTTTTGCCCCTCGTATTAATGCGTTTTTGCGCACGCGTTAACATTTACGTGAAGAATTTAATAGAGCCCTAAGTATACGAAGGTTAGACAGCATGTTGGTGGTTTTCATTGTCTCACACATTTTGGTTTGGCCTGAGGTGCTCATTATTAGCATCACAAGCCCACCTGGGCACTGGAACACTACAAAGCTTGGCCAAACACGCAGAGACTCCCTTTCCCGTGATCCTTTGGGAGGTGCACGCCGCTCGCGGTGAGGTCACACTTGGAGGACACGCCCCTCTAGCTGGCAGGGTTGCTGCTGACTGCCTGAGTTCGGAGGATGGAGCAGCCGAGCTGCAGCTCGAAGTGAACGAGGCTCCTCGGCTGCACATCGCGGGACATGGCGCTGGACAAGAGCGGGGCCGGCATGCAGCCCTCGTCTGGTGAGTAGCAGGAGCGAGCGGGCAGCGTGTGGCCGAGGCTTGTCTGCTGGCGGGGAATGGATTGAATTGGGCAATGCCAGGGGGTGGAGGGCATCCATTCATCGCAGAGGGCACAGCAGTACCAGAAGTGCGGTGCAAGAGAGGTCAATTCTGCAATGACCTAGTGCTTCCTAGACCCCGGAGTTATTGACAGGGGGCGTGCTTCCCCCCCCCCCTCCTGGCACCTTGTGGTGGGCAAAGGGGTATACACAGAGCTGGCAGGAAGTGGCAAAGCATGCTGTCAGTATCTGGGGCACCATATCCCTCTGGGCGTGCAGCACATGTAAAGCGCTGCCCTGTATTCTTGCTGCAGGAGCTCCTAGATGTCCTCAATGTGTATCTATGGGTTTGAAGCCCCAGATCTCGCACATTGATTAACACGTCTTGCTCTGAGCTCCAGGCGTCCTCAGGCTTGGAGGGGCAGCGCTTTTCCTGCTCTGCTTTTCTGGGCTGGGGATGGTTAGTCTCTAACTTGTGGAATCTTCTCTTTCCCCAAACCGATGTTTATATTGTTTAGAACAGGAAACTACGGTACTTGGTGTGTGTGTCTGTGTGTGTCTGTGTGTGTGTCTGTGTGTGTGTCTGTGTGTGTGTCTGTGTGTGTCTGTGTGTGTGTCTGTGTGTGTGTCTGTGTGTGTCTGTGTCTGTGTATGTGTGTGTGTGTGTGTGATGATGCATGTGTGTCAGACTGACACTGTTGACCTCAATGTTTTGATACAAATATTTACCCTGTCCTTAAAGCTGTATAGTTGCTACTTAATCTTTATGTGTCGCCCTGTCATGTGTATAAAACCAGAGCACTGCATGATGCGATTATGTGTTTGTTTTTTTTTTTGTTCCTACATTGTAAATCACTAGAATTGGCGCTTTATAAATGTATAATTGTAGCATACTATTTGTGTGTCTTTTACATGTGTATGCGAGATTTTATTTAGATTTTTTTTGTGTCCACATACTAGGACCATGTTTGTTTGCTAATTGGACCATCAGGTCGAAAGTATTTTGTGATGTCCTCAAGTGCAAGTTTTTCATCCCTTTTTTTTTATTTTGTGTGTGTGTGTGTGTGTGTGTGTGTGTCAGTGAAGCTGTAGATGTTACAAACTTCCTGTTTATGTCACTTTGTGCTCAGTTAAATCTGGCCACATCTATTCATTAAACTCTATGTGATCGCTTGTATACAATATAAAAAGATCTTGCGGTTTCTCCCGCCATGAGATGGGTTACTCGCAGTATCATCTCGCGCCTCCTTTGGTCCTGAAGCTGTTTAATTGCACTGAGAGCACATGTGAGGGGTGCGGCCGCTCTCATGAGAGGTAACGTGGTCAGGGAGAGATATACTGCTCCTGTCACTCATTTTCCTATCATTGCACTGTGGGGCATATGGGTTATTATTCATAATGGACTGTTGAATGGTGCTGAACCTAAAGACCTGCTTTATCAGGTCCTTTTTGAGCCAAGACCTAATCATAAGGAACATGGACCAGGGCAGATGCTCTTATTTTCATGTTTATTAGATCATGACAAGTGGAAACGCCGCACACATACAGGTAGAGGTAATCAGTTTAACTACGTTGCTGCTGGGCTAAAGTTGAAAATGGAGTTATTGTAAGGGAAAGTAAAATCTGATACAGGGCAGTGTGACGGCTGAAGGCAATCCACCCCCCCCCCCCCCCCCCAACAAAAAGGGACACCTGCGTTTTAGAGAATATCACGAGTTGCGATTAGAGGAAACGCTAACCTGAGACTTTTCAAATGACATCATGGCCGTTTAGGAGCGGGGTAAGCAACCTTGGCCCTCCCAGATCTTTTGACACTACATCTCCCATGATGCCCTGATACCTGTAAGGTTGGGAGATGTAGTATCAAACTTCTGGAGGGCCAAGGTTACTGACACCTGAATTGCACAAAGTGATTTCTAACCTTTTTATTCTTTAGAGACTCACGGCTGTGCGTGTTTTTTTTTTTTTTTTTATTGCTGTGCAGCTCTTATAAACTTGTATGCCCTCAATATTGGACAAGCCCCAAAGTGAAGGGAAATGAGGCTAGAAAAGACTGGTGAATTCAGGCTCATCATAGGGACTGTCTGCTAAATTGAGTCATTTGGGTTGTATGTATAGAAACATTTAGCTTGGGAGTCTGAGTTATTTTGTAGCTAGATTATGCTATGGATGGGTTTTTTGAGTGGATGTTTGCTTTCTATACTGATTTTTGACAGACGTTTAATGACAGTCATGGTGGTGAGTTTCAATACTGGCGCCTTGCGTTAGACGCCTGGCTGTTTTAATGACTTTACAGTAAAATTATACTTTAACTTTTTAACTTGTATAATGACGGTAAAGAACAAATTAAGTTTGGGTAACAATACAATGTTCTTGAACCCAGGACATAAACGAGAAATCTCAATGCATCCTTCCTGGTAAATTAAACTAATAAATGCATTTTGCTGTTTTGTTTATAAATATGGAATATTGGTTGAGGGTCATATAGTCCGTTGTCACAAACGCTGGCATTTCACAAAAGGCAGA
Source organism: Leptobrachium leishanense (assembly GCA_009667805.1). Lineage (NCBI taxonomy): Eukaryota > Metazoa > Chordata > Amphibia > Anura > Megophryidae > Leptobrachium > Leptobrachium leishanense. Next base: position 113,422,684 of record CM019071.1, on the reverse strand, counting down.
GCCAAACGGTGTTAGATATTTCACTGTGAAGCGTCACTTTCTTTTGTGAATTGCCAGCGTCTATTGCGCTTTTTTCAACTCTTTTTGCTGGGGTTTGCAACTTTTGCGACAAGCCAGCATTCTTTGAGTAACCCCAGTAGTGAGGCTTTGCCAGGGGCCAGTGTGTGCGTTTTTAGAAATAGGGGATTTATACAAGGTCGAAGCTGTGATGCTTCCTTTATACAAACAAGGACAATTCTATCTGCTGTTGCAACACAGATCCAGTAAATTAGTATTTGACTCTTGGAGGGGGGAGAGAAGAAAAGGAAGATAACACTTTGTTGTCCAAGATCAGGGTGGGCACATGGTTGTGGGCTGGTAATGGCTCACTAAATTTATATCTAACTTGGGAGCCAGCTACAGAGCTAGCGCATGTTTTTAGAAACCAGGCTGTTTTGACCATTAAATGATCATAGAATAATCCGAAGATTTAATTGCCAGAAATAAATTACTGCAGCCGGTGACTACCTGGCTCTGTCATGCCCTGTGATATCTTATTTGTTTTGTTTTTTAGATGTTGCATGACCTTTATTTCCTTAACTTGGATTACTATATTTTGTAACCCACTCCAAACAAAAAATATATAGTTGTATGGAATATAAATATCCATCCCAAAATATATATTTAATATTGAAATTTACTCTATAACCACAAAACTCAAATGTATCACATACCTGCAACCAGAGTATACTTAATTTTCACACTATACTGAAAAAAATAATTTCCACATCCTGACCCCACAAACAAATATATGTACCCAGGACATACGTGAAAACGATAAATCTCAATGTATCCTTCCTGGTAAAATACTTTGTATATATAAAATCTTGAAATGCATATTTATTTGCAAACAACCTAGAATTAATTCCCTATCAATATTAAAGTTGTCTTCAGAGCGAAACAATTTTTATCTACATCTAATTTTAATTTCTTTTTTGCTAAAGTATATGTAAAAAGTAAATTACATAAGTATAACTCTTCAATTCGTCTGATAAAAGAATTCGTATCAGTGTTTCTGAGCCCATGATTGGGGCTGTCAGTTACACAGAAATTTAATTTTTAAAGGAAAAAACATTGGTTTCAATATTTATTGATGAATGGGACAAAAATTCTTTTGTAAACGGTCATGACGGGTAGTTTTTCAGACAAAGGTTTTTAATAGAGGTGTGAACGCCCCACATCAAATAAATATAAATTTCCTGGATACAGAGGTTTTAAAATGAGTTTTTTTTTTTTTTTAAGTCCATTTAACTGACAAAGAACAGCTTTATTTTTAAATTCCAAAAACCCAATTAAAAATAAAATCCTTTATTAAGAACATGGTGTTTTGTAATAACCTTAAAGCAAAAATAAACCCAGATGTGGTGGAAATGGGTGATTCATCTCCTTCTCGCACAGGAAACTTTTCATTATTTAAAGGGCTGTGCTAAACCTAATCCTTGGCGTTTGATATTGAACACTTGTTTTTTTTTTTTTTTTTTTAAAAATAGGTTTTAATTTTCTAGTGTTCATTTCTGATACTTTCCCCTTGTTTGTAAAAGGGATGTTGGTGTTCCTTTTTTTTTTTTTTTTATCCTAATGTGTGCAAAGCTTTGTGGGTATCGTAAAATGTGAACTTTTGAACTTTGAAAGATCCTGGAGCAATTAGCTAAAGCTATAGAATGGAGATGAATTACAAAAGCATAATGCACTCCTGAGAGATATATTAGTGGCACAATATATTTATTTGTTTGCCGTGGTTTGAAATTGACATGCCTTCTGATTTAATGGCAATAAAAATCCAGATTACTTTAAGAGTTCCGGAAAATGATGCGATGGAGAGCTTTCTTTTCCTCTCATACGGTAATGTTCTTGACCTGTTGTGTTTCAAGAATTTCGGGTTTCTTTTATGGGATCTCCAAATAATGATCTTCTGCTGTTCTCCGCTCGGAGTATTCCTAAATCAGAATTGTTTTATCAATAAAGAGTGCACATTTCTAGTTTTTATTTTGATAATGTGAGAATCTCCACTTTAATTTAAAATATTGGTGCCTTGGTACAGTATGCTCAAGGTTTGTGTGAAAAATTAAATCTCAAGTGTTCCTGAAATCTTAGATTTTATTATTTATGGAAATTATTTTCTGCAAGGAAAAGTGGGCTAAAATTTTTTTTTACACTAACTACAAATCCTGAATTCTTATGTTTTATTCCCAATTTTCTAGTTTGCGTCAGATTGTGACTCTAATGCTGACATGGCTTTTAAAAGCTGATTGCGTAGATTAATGGTTTAACGGCTGCTTAATAATTGATCCGTTTTAATATCTGTCAAGTAACAGTTGATGGAAAACGAGCAGAATCTGGTCAGAGCACACAAATCCGGACCCAGATGACTCATTAATGCCAGGAACACTAACTTGAGTAGATTTTGAGTAAACAGAGCACTGAAATCTGCAATGTTTGTCAACAATATCAATTCTGCTTTTAAATATTTTATGTTAAATGTTTTGAAACGTGTGGTCGGAGTAGTAAATGTTTTTTTCAAACATCCTGTGCAATGTTTGCATGGTGATAAAACATTTTTTATTTGTATTTGTTTAAAGATGCTTGTTACAATTTTGGCAAGCTCTGTTCTATCTTTAAAACCATGTTGATGCTATTGGTATGTTTTGATTTTACTTTATAAATAACCTTTGCTTTTTATAATGGACATGCCCTTTTAAATTTTATATTTTTTTTTTCCCCCTCGGCTTCTATTGTCGTAAAAGAATCCAGGAGAGATTTATATATTTCTGCAAAGAACTCTGGGTAGGGCATGTGTATAAGTTCCACAAGTTCTAATTTTCTGCATCAAAAAAATTCTACTTGAGTGCAGTGTTAGACTTACAGTATAGGTTGGGGTATGAAACAAGACCCTCAGAATACATCGCTGCATACGGGGAGTTTAGCAAATAAGCTCTGTGGGCAAAGCCATCCTCTTTGCTTGGACGCGTAGATGGTTTTCACAATTTGTCATTTGCATTGTGGAAGCTCACTTTTTGTCCTGCCTTTTTTTAAGTCCATTTTTTGTTAAATCATTTTCTTTAAGCAGTCATGCTGCATAATTGTTTTTCTTGCTTTGGTCCTGGCATCAGATAGTAGCAAAAAAGATTGTTTACATTCCTTTCCTCTTGCATAATCCTTCCAAAATGCAAAGTATTTGCCTGTGTGTAAGTGACATTGTTGATAGTCATTGTTTATTGAGTAGGAGCCTCAGAGGCTTCCATCAACACAGATGCAGCAAAAAGATAAGTGTCCACACTGAATGCAATCTCCACTTTATTGGAAACCTGGTCCCAAAATACTGTACAAAGTAACCACAAAAACCTAATGACTGTCAGATCTGGTGGTTTGCAAATGGACTTACAGATGTATTTTACGAACTGCAATGCAAAACTGATCATGTTTTTTTCATTAGAATTTTGGCAGAGGAAAACATAGCAAATTTATATATAAAATGAAGTATTGATGGTTAACATTAAATGTAAATTACTTTTTATTCCATCTGCCATTAGGAAACTAGCCTAGTTTTTTACACAACTAAAAATCCTGAATTCTGGTTTTATTCCAGATTTTCTAGTTTGCGCCAGATTGTGACTCTAATGCTGACATGTGTTTTTTTTTAAAGTTTCAGGTCTGTTATTGTATTTTTGGATTAAAATGCTTTATATTCCAGTTTTGTATCTGGGATCTGTCCAGCATCTCAACACAAATTCAATGGCAGATGAAAGGACCTGGTTCTGACGGAGGGTGGGATATATATATCTATTCTTTCCAATAGCTGATTAACGGCCTCTACAGAATGATTTTTATAAGCCACTGGAACGGTGATTTCAGAAAAGGTGCATTAACGTACACCTATTAAAATTTAAAGTTGCTTACACATGTACAGACGAGATGATTCACTCTTAATTGTTCCTAAACGATACATGCTCTGGCCTTCCATGTCTGCATGTCTTGGGATACCTAATGTTCAGGAGTGCTTTTTTTAAATTTTTATGTAAATCTCTCAATGGAGCGCACACCCTGGCTGTCTAAAATGCCCTCATGATGGGGATATGGCGAATACATATTTCATAGGACTTGTGTGAGTGGACATCCTCTACAGTTTTGGTGTCTGTGGGACTACAAATCCTATGATGCACAATTGGATTAAAAAAAAATAATAAAATGCCAAATGGAAATGTTAGTTGATTTCTTAAATGATTAAAAATGTTGCGTAAAAGGGAAGATCTAGTTATGTTCCTTCTTCCTTGCCCCTGCTCAGTTTAGCAATTATGGTGGTTAGGGTTTTCTTCCAGAGGGCTGGCATCATTCTAGAACAGTGGTTCCCAACCGCGTTCAAGTATCTCAACAGGTCTGGTTTTCCAGATATCCGAAGCGCAACACAGCCAATACAGGTGATATGATTTGCTGCTCAATGATTGCAGGATTCAGTCTGAATTTCCCCAAGTTGATCCTCAAAACCTGGCCTGTTGGGGTACTTGAGGACTGCGGTTGGGAACCACTGTTCTAGAACACATTTTCTCCACTCCGTCAACAGGACAGGTTTTAAGTATTGCCTTGGGAAAAAGCAGACTGAATCCTGCAATCACTGAGCAGCAAATTATATCACCTGTGCTGTGCTTCAGATATCTGGCAAACCTGACAAGTCCTGATGACTTTAACCCTTTCGCTGCTGGAGCTTTTCCCGCCTCTGTGCTGAGGTCATATTTACCGGTTTTGCTCATGTTTAAATGCGTTTTGAAGGCTTATTTTAGTATATGACCCAGACATATTATATATCGTTCTTTCCGTCAGACTTGGCAGATTAATATGTTATTATATGTATACGTCATGTCCTGTCTGTATATTATAACAAAAAATGCAATAAAATATGAATTTTCAATTTACAACGTGTAAAGTGTTTTTTTTTTCACATTTTGACATGCGATCAATTGCGGTTATATTTTGTATGGGGTGCGCTTTTTAAAAAAATTAGATGGGGTCTCGTTAATTTTTTTTTTTTTTCGGGGGGAAATTACGCGATTTTTAACAAACGCACCGCATACAAAAATCATTAGTGCAGCATCATTGTTCACATTATAATTGAAATGGGAACAATATTGCTGCATTAACAAACAAAAAAAAAAACTTGTTTATTTTTTATTTTTAAATTTTTTTTTAAACTCTTTTCACAGTGGTTTGGTATCGTTGGAACAGCCATGCTCTGGCTGATCCAACAGTACCAAACATTAACCCCTAGCTGCCACGGATCGGGAGATAGGGGTTCCAATGAACCCCCTATCTCCACCATTGGTGGCAGCTAGGGGTTAACTCCAGGACTGGCGTCATTGTGCATAGCACGATGATGCTAGTCCTCAGGGGGAGTTCCCGGAGGCTTGGCCGACATCCAAGATGTCGGCCAGCCCTGGGAAAGGATCACGAACCGGCTCCCCAGGGGTTAATGAGAGCCACCGTTTGGATGGGCAGGCTGTGCCCTTCCAAGCGGTGTCTGTCTTGACCCCCTGCTCCCCGGCGATCGGGAGGGAGAGAGGTCCGAAGGACCTCCCCCTCCCCCCCTTTTCAGGCACCTCCTCCGCACATGCGGGGGGGCGCCTGAATTAGATGTCATCGCGGCTACGCAATGACATCTAATGTCCCCGCCGGGCTCGAGTGCTGGGCTGACATCCAAGATGTCAGCCAGCACCAGGGGGGCGCAGCAATCCGCTGGAATCCGGCGGATTGCTGCCTCCTGTGCTTGGACGCGCTGAGCGCGTCCGTAGCACAGGAGAACCACTTGGCTGGACGCGCTGAGCGAGTCCATAGCAGCCAAGTGGTTAATATGTATATCCTAGAACAGTGTTTCTTGGTTTTTACAGGGCTTGACAGATTTGCTCAATCTAGGCACCAGCTACAAGAGTTGGGAGCCAGTTTTTGATTCAGACTAACAAAGCTTTACTTTCGAGTACCAATATTTTTGCCAGGAACTCACCGATACATTTAATGTCATGTGACGCTTTCCAATAAAGTTTTTGCTAGAAGGCTGTCCAATTTCTGATAGGGTGGCTGGCCATACATTTCAATATTTACCCACTGCACACACAACACACCTCCATATATACACACCAGGGCTGGGTATATTTACATTAAATGTAGGAGACGGGAGGAAAACATTGACACCAACAAGATGTTGTTTTTAGATGCCATGCAAAGACTGCTTTTTAAATTTGTGTAAAATAAACTGGATCCAGGAGTAAAATTCTAGGAACCAGTGGCTACCAGGCACATGATTTGTCAAGCTCTGGTTTATGCACATACATGGATGGAGTAGAGGTAACATCACTACTCTATAGCTGTGGAGACAGATTTGAATCCTGGCAAGGGCACCTCTCCACTAAGTGTCCTTGGGCAAGACCTCTAACTGTACATACTTGCCACCCATCACATACTTAAACCAGAGAAATCTCAATATCCTTCCTGGTAAAAATACTTTTCAAAGAAAATCGGGTCTATTCACTAAAGGTGAAACTCAAAGTGAAAATTCTAGGAAAGATGGCCAAACAAGAGATCTCAAATTTTATCACTTTCCAAATCGCTATTTTTGACCTAGAATGTTCACTTTCTCCAGAGTTTCACCTTTTAGTGAATGGACCTGTATTAGAGGGAGTATATTTAAAAGGAAACAAAGTAGCAAAACAAGAGGACATAGTCTTAGATTAGAGGGGCAAAGGTTTAAAAGTAACATCAGGAAGCATTATTTTACTGAGCGGGTGGTGGATACATGGAACAGCCTTCCAGTAGAAGTGGTAGAGGCCATAACAGTGAATTTAAGCAGGCATGGGATAGGCATAAGGCTATCCTAAACAAAAGAGAAATCCAGATAAAGTATCCATGTAATTGGGCAGACTAGATGGGCCCAAAGGTTCTTATCTGTCCACATTTTCTGTTTGTTATCTTAACCTTAATGTACAAGATTGCAACAGATGCCCACTCACAACTCTTACATAGAAATGTGTGGTCAGCCGGATCGCCGTTGTTGCAGGGCAGGTTATGCCATTCTCCGTGTGTTTGCACTTGGACCCCACACTGAACAGCTCTACTGCTCCCTAAAACCTCTTGTGAATTTGAATTCTTTATATAGGACTTAATGGAGGGACATATGGCTGCTACAATTAACATACGAAAGTCAAACTGCTACATTTTGACATCTGCTTCTCAATGTAGTGATTCTGCTGTTTTATTTTCAATTACTATGCATTTTTAAATCCGTGTTTTAGAATCTTTTGGATTAATACAGTGAGTTATTGATCTCCAGTAATGGCAGATCTATATGTGGCCCAGGAAAGCAGATGTGTAACCCCCCACTCAAGCCAACCACCACTGTTTACTATGCAAATACCTGTTAATTAGAAATACCAGTTTACTGTCCTGAAGGCTTAATGAAATCGCCTGATCGGGAAAGCTTGGGTCTTTCCCCCAGACACATGACAATGCAGCCATCATTATGTGGTGTTTGGTATGTTTAGTTGTTACCACCTTGGGCTCAAAGTCCAGGGATCGTCTAGCAGACGTATAAATACCTAGTGCAACACCATTATTCAATTTTGTATGGATTTGAACACACCCAAATTGTGGGTTTTTGTTTTTCTTCCAGTGATTTACAGGATTTACATTGTAAGAAATTAGACGCAAGTTGGACAAGAACATAAAACCGCTAGACTGACACGCAGAGTGCACCATGTCCACATAGCGTTCTGTGAGTGACAAAGTCAGACGGCGCGCATTTGTGACATCCAGCACCTCGATGCACAAAATGGCTTTTCATATCATTTTTATAATTTCCCAGAATTCCCTTTTTAACATCAGACTGTCTACAGTATCTTCCGTCAGTATGTCCGTTATGCAGTGCACTCAGACTGCGTTTGTCTGACATTAACCTAAATGATCAGGATTTGAGTGCTCAGCCCTCCTATTGTAAAACGCTACATTAAGTGGAAGTTTCCTGCACCTCAGATGGTGGCCAGACGGGTGTCCGAGTGGAAGAGACATTTACTCACAGACGTTCCTTCTGCTAGCCAAAGACGCTCGTCTGACACTAGCCTTAATCTGAACGAAGGAGTACGTAACCATTAACAGACCAGAAGTTAATACAATACAGAACATCAGAGGAATGCCAAGAGTCATACCAGAGCAGGTTCCTAAATTGCCAAGGGTCGTATCGCTAGAGTGTAAGCGAAGTGCCAGAGGTCGTATGCCAAATCGGTAGCCAAAGGAATGCCAAGGGTTAAGAGCCAGGAAGAGATTCTCACATGTCAATACGCAGAAAATACACAAGCACTGAGACTCACCTCAGGCTGCCATTTTTGTTTGTTTTTTTGTTTGTTTTTAAACCAGTGGGTGCCGTGTCGTCATGCTGTGCCCTGCACTATGGCGTACCATGTGATGGCAGTCACCCTCTTCACTCAGTGGCTGGCCAGCAAACAGCATGGAAGGTGTTGCCAGCTGACATGGGCGGCGTGGGACATGATAAAGGGTTAAGCTTAAACTGATCAACTCATTGGTGCTCTTTTGCATAATTTTTGTTTCAGAGCATTAATTACTCAGTTTTTTTAAAACCTGTTCTCAAATTTCTTGGTCAGGACAATTTCACATTTTTAATCAAGTGTCAAACTGTGGGGGGGGGGACAGGATAGAATTTTGTTTATCAATAAATAATTATAGCTGACAACTGCCAAGAACCCAAGTAAATGAAAAATGCTTTGCTGTCATACTTTGAGTGCTGGAATGATTGAATCAGGGCGTTGCTTTCTTTGGATCTTATTCATTACGCTTGCAGACAATCTGTGCATGATGGGGTTGTAGTATGATGCCTTCATGGCTGAAGACGTGCTCCACCATTTGAGATGGCTTGCTTCATTACTCTGTACACAATACCCTTCCCTGTGTTAATTGTAAATCACATCTGTCTGTATGCTTTACTAGTAGACACTGCTGACATTCAATGACAATGGACCATAAAGAAAAATACTGTACAGAACAAACCACATGCTAATGAGGGTAAAATAAAAATCGGACCTCCTGTGGTAGGAGTACTGTACTGCACTCATTATTAAACCCACTACAGTCAAAGTTGAACAAGGCACTGACTGAATTGGACTTTCCAGTCAAAACAACCTAAATGTACATGGGTAAATTACATCTTTGAATAGAAGCAGATGTGCAATAAATATGCATGAGGTTTCAACAAAGTATTGAAATATACCTTGTGCAAAATTCAACACTAGCTACAAATACTGTTATTTGTAGCATCTGATAATGGCCTAGTTTGAAATAAAATGTCATGTCCAGTAACTGTCATTTGACAATGTATCTTGGTTATTAAAAAAATGATTTGGGTATTTTAAAAATATTACTTTGCATTCTCCAGACTAGATTGATCACAACTCTTTGGAAGGTATGACTTGTCGAGTCTTTGAATAGGTTGGGTTGCATCACAAGTTGTCATATTTGTGACTTGAATCCAAGTAAAGTCCAAGTTACGCAACTGAAGTCCACACTTCTGCCCTGCGTCTTAGTTTTATTTTGCCCCCCCCACATACAGGTTCATGTGAGGTCATTGGAAAGATCAGAGTCTGGCCTTTCCAACAATTGTTGTTTTGTTGTTTTCCCCCATGTGCTTTTACTGCTAAAGCAGTCCATCCACTGGACTAACACACCTTTTTCATTTCCCATGCTGGTATCAAATGTGGAGGTGATGGAACAAAGTGTTAATGCGCATTGGTTCATCTAATACACAAACTGCTGCCGCACCACTACTGGGAGAGCAGGGGCCCATTTGGATCCCTGTATTTCCATTCTTTACACCCTACAAAGTCAAGCTAGGTGTTATTTGACAGGTCTGAGTCTGGCCTTTCTAATACCAAACCTGATTGTGACACTACTTTTCTTTAGACAATGCCATGGCTTTGGAACATTTTGTCACTCCTAAAATGAGCAGTACCACTGCCATTCTTTTTGTACAAGCTGTGGGCAAAGACCATGCTTTATGCCAGTGTTTCTCAACTCCAGTCCTCAGGACCCTCGAACAGGCCAGATTTTGCAGATCACCTTAGAAATGCAGACTGAATCCTGAAATCATTGAGCAGCAATTCCTATAACCTGTGCTTCAGATATCTGCAAACCTGGCCTGTTAGTGGGTCCTGAGGACAGTTTTGAGAAACCCTAGTTTACAGTGACATTATTCATAAAGCTCAATCATCCAAAATAAGTGAATTTAAAAGTGCCCCATGGAATTTATAACCACAATGGTTTGGGGTAATAAAATGTGAGGAAGAGAGGGGAAAGAAATAAAACTCACCAGGTCACAGGGGGATTAACCCCCTCCCCACCTTTTCCTGGTGCTGAAAACCGAGCAATGCTGAAGCCAGGTCGGAGGAAAGACACGTGGAGAAGGCCTGTCGGTTTTTATCTTAAATGCAATCAAAAAGTTTGCCTAAAATCTCAAAGGGCTTTTTGCTACAGATTTAAAAAAAGTTGAATAAACTTTATTTTTTCCCTTGAATCCTATGGGCTTTGCGAACAGCAATGTATCTTTTCCCGTTTCCCCTGCACACACCAGTTATTTTATACAATGGATCTTTACACATAATGTTGTACCCCTTATCTGGGTAAAATCCCATTAAATTGTAAGGATTGCTAATCTGTTGTACAAAATCGTCCGGTGGTCGGATGCAGTGGGAGAGGGCTGATTCAGCTTCATGTTGTAGGATCGGTTTGACAACTTAAGACAATATGGGATGATTGCACAAATATGGACACAGCAGCCAGCCTTAGATGTCAACCTTCTATACAGAGGTGAAGGTACAACGCACAAGGAATCTGGTATACCTACACATGCTTGCAATAACTGTTGGTGATTGAAGGCTTTCAACAGATGTTCTGTATTGCTTAAAATAAACATATTATCGTGCAATATGTATACCCAGTCACCTTCCACTTTTTCCAGATATATTTTTTTTGGTGGAGCCACCCCAGCTCTTGGATATGGACATATGGATTTTTTTTTTTTCTCAAGATGAAATCCACTAAACCTTCAAAAATCAATTAAAAAAACAAAACAGGCAGTTGTTGATGAAGCCGGTCTGCCGGTGGAACACATCTTGGTTGTTTTTAATAAAAGCGCCTAATTTTATATCCTGCCAATCTGTTTATTGTTTTTCATCAACTTTGAAGGTTTAGTGGATTTCATCCTGGAAAGAGAAAAAAAATCCATGTGCCTATCAAAGAGCCACCCAAAAAAATATCTGGAGAAAGTGGAAGGTGACTGGATACCTGAGAAATTAGAGAAGACACATGTGATCAATCCAGAGCCAGTTTAGTGTTTTCTATATTTTATGCAATACAGAACGTCTGAAAGTCTTAATCTGCAACAGTTATTGCAATCTTGTGTACGTATACCAGATTCCTTGTGCGCTGTACCTTCACCCAATATTCTAGGATTTATTGATCTGTAATTGGGTTTTGGGGAAATCACCATTTGGTACACAGCCACGGGGGGGGGGTGGATTGTGATTGGTGTGACGCTCCACGAGCTGCAGTTCTCTAGAGGTGTTGCTATTTTTAGGTGATCGATAAGGAAACCTTATCTTATGTGACGGCAAGTAATAAAATTTTCTAGCGTTTTCTGCACTTCCAGCCTAGTCCACTTGCAGGTTTGAGGAAATAAAGGATTTTACCAGGAAGGATACATTGATAAATACGTCCTTGCTATTGTAAACTCATCTATTTTAATTTCCCTGGAGGTTTAATCAGGCTTGTCCTGGTTACTCAAACCTTGGCTTGTTCATACACATACCACAGATGGCAATACTAGGTTACGTTTCATGCCCACCATTCCTTTGTATTTGTAAGTGTCCTTTGGCAAGACCCCTAACGGTACGTACTCGCCACCCAGGACATACTTGAAAACAAGATCTCAATCCTTCCTGGTAAAATCCTTTCTCAAAAGGGTTATTCAGAGAACTGACATTTCGGTGCTCTCGTTCGCTGCATTTCAGCGAGTTAAATTCGCCAACCCTGCAGTGAATTCAGCATTTACTGCAGGGTCACTGACATGGCATGAGGAAAAAAAATCAAATTTTCACCAACTTTTTTTTTTTTTCTTCATTCAAATGAAAATAAATGGTTGAATATTTAAGAATATTTTTTTTTTTTTGCGTTTGAAACATAATGGGATTTGCCTGATTTAAACCTGTCGAACAAAACCACTGCAAATCTGGGCAGTGCGCCAGCTTTCCCTGTTTGGCATTTTCTGAATAGATTAACCATTACTTCTCTGGGGATTTCACTGCTGCCAAATTGCACAATATTTCACTGGCAAATTTGGTGAACCCTCGAACCCAGGACATACTTGAAAACAAGAGAAATCTCAATGTATCCTTCTTGGTAAAATCCTTTATAAATAAATAAATAAATGGCACCATACAGGCAAATTCAGTTCAGTGCAATTCGGTAGCAAATTCAGCACTTTCAATAACCCCTTAACATTCCCTTAGGCTGGGTTCACACCTAAGCGTTTTACAGCGCGTTCCTACGCGCTGTAAAACGCTCAAACAGTGAAATACCATTATGCCCTATGTGGGCATATCACACCTGGCCGTTTATCAGCGCGCATGAACGCGCTGATAAAAGGCCGACGCACAAAGAAGTTCGGGAGCTTCTTTGGTGCAGATATACGCGCGTTCGCGGCCATAGAGATTGACATGAACGTGCGTTTGCGCGTTTCACAATTCAAAAACGTGCGTTTTCGCATACTACGTGCGTGCGTTCTTTGGTTCGTGCACAGGGAGGTCTTTTTCATTGGTCGCCTCCGTAATTAAGACAGTAATTTCCTATTGGACACCTCCGTAGTCAATCACAAAACGCACGTACAACGCGCGTTTCATTTTTGCAACACGCTCGTGAAACGCAAGGAAAACGCCAGTGAAAAACGCGCGTATTAAAAACGCTTAGGTGTGAACCCAGCCTTAATCACCATTTCCCTACTACTTTTAGTATTTGTTTAAACGTTTTGTCTTTGTGCCGAGTTTAACGAGTTCAGATTTTTTTTCATTGCCGTATTTTAGCTTGGTTCGGACAATCCGTAATTTGTATTTCGTTTTCATTGGTATTTTTTGGATTAATTTGGAATGTGAAACAGATGAATTTTACTTAGATTATGGTGGGCAAAAAAAAGGAGGGGTGTATATATAAATCCCTGTCACTGAAACCTATTCAGCCCCATGGATAGTAGCTCCGTAGCCCAACAGAGCTGCTGTCCTTGGTACTGAATAGCAGCACCCAAAAATTCTGAAATGCCTTAAATTCTAAAATGTCTTTTCTATTTTAATACAATGAGTCCTATGGTATTTTGTACGGCTATTTATATCCCAAAAAATGCCTTGGTCATAAAAAATATACTTCTTACTGCAAAGAATAAACCCCCCCCCATTGACACCTATAAGGTTTGTCTGATTTTAAACCTGTTGAATGAACCACTGCAGAAATTCAATCCCTGATTTTTGGTGCTTTGTTCGACAGGTTTTAATTGGGTGAATCCTATGGGTTTCAAAAATTTTATTTTCACTTGCAGAAAGTGTTTAGGATATTTTTGACGTTGCTGAACCATTTCGGAGTGCACCATGAAATGCAACAAATTCCAAAAAATGGAATCCATTTGTTTCATTACCTTTTTTCGTTTTGGACGGTTCCAATTCCTGTTGGATGGGATTCTGAAATGCTAATCGGGTAACTCTTCGTCGCCAAATATTCAAACGGAGTTACCGCAGGAAAATCCTTAGGCACAAAGCTATAAACTTATTTGGAGTACCGCTGGAACTCCCTCAGCAGGGTATCGTAAGATTCCCTAAGGTATTCCCATGATTTAAATTGCAGTGCTTGCACAAGGCAAATTTCCAAGGCCATGAAGCCCTTCCCCCTCCCATCAAAATGCCCGTCCCTTCTCCCCTGACCAAGGCAGGAAAAGGATGTTATTCATTGGAGGCATCATCCCAGAGCCTAAAGTTGTAAGGATGTCTTCTATTTAACCCTAGACCAGACAGCGAATGGGTAGGAGCACCTGTTCCATCGGAGATGCCTGTCTCCAGGGCAACTGCGAGAGCCAGGATGGTAAAACGCATCCCTTAATATCTGCCTGTACTCAGACCATTGAAGCTGCGTCAGCTGAGCTGCCCTGTAGTATAGTGCAAGATCTAGGATTGCCAGGCCTCCCAGCTTTTTCAGGTGGCTTGGTATCACTCTAGACCCCCCCCACCAAATATAATGATAAAAAGCTGATTTGTAAATCTAACATGGTCAGCAGGAGGGTATGGGCAAGGTAAATAAAAGTTTTGGAGGGGCGGTGCTGACTGAGGTCGCACTCTTGCTGTGCTCGTGTGATTCTGCCAAATTTAAACTGACCCATGTGACCTGTCGACTGATAATTATTTGCTGGAAGGGTGTCTATCTGGCGATCCGTTGACCCGACCCTAAGCCTTTCTGTTACGTTCAGTGACCTTTGGGCCTACTTTTGCAGCCTACTACCGGCGGCCATTTTAGAAGTTGACTGATTGTGCCTCCCTGGATGTGGCTGTTCCCCCCCCCCCCACCGAAAGAGTGCCGCACTGCGGCGGCTGGATGGCTACCTGCACTCCATCCTCTGCTGACCTGGGGTGACCTACACTGCTTTTTGGACATGCTGCGGGGAGGACCAGGTGATGCCTCGACCAGAGCCGCTTGCTGAAGGTGCGATGGTGGTTGTGTGACCTCCTGTGGGTGCGGTGTTTGGAGTCCTGGAGCCGCAGCCTATGATTGACGCCGCGGAGACAGGCTGTCACTTATGGCATGACCAGGAAGGCCCTGGTTACCCCAGAGGGGTCGCGCCAAGGAAGCGCCAGGAGGCGCACTTTCCTCAGATGACCAGGCGCAGGAGAAACCACCGAATTTGAGCAAGCTGCACCTGTTGTATAGACGACAGCGGGTGAATGTGCCACTGGATTGGAACACTGCTGTGGCAGACCACATCGCTGGGTCGAGATGCAGAATGTCCCTGTTGGGTGCTGTCGCGGAGGGCTGTGGGCCCTGCTCTTGGACACTGACTCTTTCTAGCAGGGATCGGTCTACCTCACTTTTGGCTATTGATCCTTGGCTATGCATCGCTCCCTTCTCCAGAATCTGACACCCCCCCCCACCATGATGAACCCCCCCCTCCCCCCACTGTCTCCTAAATACCGAAGTCTCTATTTTTGACCCATCTATTTTACAAATGACACCCACCTTTCAGAAATTTAAGTTTTATTTCTGCTGAGACTTCTCTTTTCCTCACCTATATTTGTATTTTAGGGACTCTGACACTCCCTCTGGGGCTGACACCTGAGACTCCCCCCCCCCCCCCCCTCCTTCTCCCCCTCACACGTTTAATTGTACTGTGCCCCTTTTTTCTTTTTGGCATCCTGGGTTTAACGCAGTGTGCCATTGTGGTGGCCACCATACCTGGCCTTGTGACCTGCACTCTTCCATGGCCTCCTATTGTCTTATGGACTCCTGGGAGTGAGCCAGGAAGGTCACCTAGTGGGCCTTTGCCACCCCACCCGTTTTATTTTAGTTTTTGGGGTCATGGGGGGGTGGAGAAAAATAATATACCCCCCCCGGCCCATTCCTTCCCCTCACTGTTGACTGCTGATATTCCTGTAAATTTATGTATCTGAGACTAGATTACTAACGTCTGACGATTTATGGCCTTGCGTGGCCATTTTCTTTCCCGATGACTCGTTTTGGCCCTGTGAGGCCATTTTCTTTGACTGTATTACTGACTTTGCTTCCAGATAAACTTCAAATGAAGAAAAGTTTTGGTAGGGCTGTCATTTTGAGCGTAAATGTGACTTGGCCAAGAGTAAGTAATAAGACCATTGTCTAAAGCTTTAGGCTGGGTTCACACGTGTTTTTTTTGATGCACGTATCACGCAAATGTGAACGTGCATTGCAGTGCGTTCACAGCCTTAGACTGCAGCATGAACGCACTGCAATACGCCCCAAAGAAGCTCCCATACTTCTTTGGGTGCAGGACATTTTACAGCACGTTCCTGCACGCTGTAAAACACCCAGGTGTGAACGGGCCCCATAGGAATTCATGGGATTTCCGTGCTTGGACATTTTACAGCACGCAGGAATGTGCTGCAAAATGCCCAGGTGTGAACAGGGTCTTAATATTCTTAATGTCAGGGTAATTGGCTGCGTACAGCTGAGTGAGGATTTGTTGGATGGTCCTGTTGTGGTCTACCCACAGGGCAGTTCTCCAGGGCAGGCTGATAGGTCTTCAGGTGGCCCACTATAAACGTATACAAACTCTAATGACCTGAAGTTTTATCCACCCTCTAAGGCAGTGTTTCCCAAACCTGTCCTCAGGACCCTCTGCCTCGCCAGGTTTGCAGGATATCTGAAGCACAGCACTGGTGATAGGATTTGCTATTCAGGGATTGCAGGATTCGGTCTGCTTTTCCCCAAGATTATCTGCAAAATCTGGCCTGGTTGAGGCTCCCGAGGACAGGTTTGGGAAACACTGCTCTAAGGCGTGCCCAGACCAATTGGTCTGGAATAAACTTGTGGCCATTAGAGGGGGAACTGAACTCTTTACAGGCTGAGGGCACTCAGTGACCTTCGGCGGTTGGGCCAGCTGTTTTTCAAACAGGAAAATCAGGTGCCATGTTGGACCAAAAACTGCACACCCTGTGAAATTTTGTAGCGAAAATTTACCAGCCTTGAGGTCCACCTGCAGTGGAACTAGCTTAAATTGCAGCATTTGCACAATATGATGGCACCACAGCCTCCCCAGATGTGTGGAAACTGGAAAAGATTCAGACCTTTTTGGATCGTGTGTACCTCCGCTCATTAACCTTACAGCAGTCCTGTGAACTAGCCACCCCGGTAACAGCAGAGTAAGTCCTACCGCTCCTGAAGGATCTTAAGACCTCTAAAATCCCTGGCCCTGGTGGATTTAGCCTTCTATTGTAAGATTCTGAGACCGTTTAGCTCTCTTATTGGTTAACCTATATAATCGTTTTTTTGGAAGGAAAATTACCCCCCTCAGGAGTTGTTGGCAGCATCAATTGTGGTAATCCCAAAGGCGGGTGAAGGACCCCCCTCTGCATGTGCAAGTTATCGTCTGATCTCCTTGCTCAACATTGACGTGAAAATTTATGCTAAGGTCCTAGCTTTGCGCTTGAGTCAGCCTTAATACATCCAGACACAGGTTGGATTTCTCAGCTCGTGGGGCACTGGATAATATCTGCAAGATTAATTTAATCTCCATGGCGCATGCAAACAATCAACCAGCCCTCCTGTTTTTCTTCAACACTGAGAAGGCGATCGAGTGGACTGGAAATTTGTGGGAGGTTCTACAACAGTTTGGTCTGGGCGACAATGATTCAAGGCATTCATGCTCTGTATGCATCTGATGGCTTCAGTGACAATGGGGAGAAGTCACGCCCATTTGACATACTAAATGGTATGCGACACGATTGCCCCTTGTCTCCACTCATGTTTACCTTCTGCCTTGAACCCTTAGCTGAACAAATACGTCAGCACCCATATATTTCAGGGATTAAAGTGGGTGATGTAATTTACAAATTGGGTCTTTTTGCAAATGACGTGCTAACACTAAGGCCGGGGGCACACTAGTCTTAAGTGCGCAAAAAGTTAATGCGCTTCGAGTGCGTCACAATTAACGCAGATAGAGCAGAACACACGCTTACCCCGCACTACACAACGCGCACTGAGGGAAGTCCGTCATGGAAACACCTTGCTTGTGCGCTCGGATGGACACGACATTGGCGCGTCAAATACATTACGCATGCACACAACGGGCAAGGGCGAACGTCAAATTAATGCACCTGCGCACTAGCAGCTGTGACAGAGGGAGACAAAGTGTGAAAAAGGCTGGCCTGTGTGGCTGTTTTTGCCTGCTGTTTTTGAATTGCTGTTGGTTCCCCCACACTTTATTAGAACATGGATGTGGTGCTACTCATTGCAGCTGTGCAAGAACACCCCGTGTTGTGGGACACCGCACACGTGGACTATAAAGATAAGGATAAAAAGGCCAACGCATGGAGTATCGTTTGCAAGGCGGCTTTCCCAGACTTTGAGACCTCGACAGACTCTGGAAAAAGGATTTAAAGTGTGTACCTTTTTTTTTATTAAAATTTCTTGTCTTCCAGCTTTATTTTTACCCAGCTCATAGTTTTTACAACGTGCATCAAAACGCATCGTCTGGTGTCTACCATCTCTTCTGTCATTTTTAACGCACAGGTGCGTCATTTTAACACGCGTTAGTGTGCTAAAGTTAACGCCTAGTGTGCCCCCAGCCTAACCTGACCCTGAGTATCCCTGCCAAACGTTTAAGGTTGTATGTCTTCCTCTGGCACCCTCTTGGGTTACAAAATTTGTTTCCAAATCAGAAGCCCTCAACATCTCCTTACCTCAGAATGAGGTATCATTTTTTTTTTTTGAAGAGTTTGCTTTCTGAATGTGTCCGCAAGGTCTCCTGTACCTCCGAGTATATCTTAACCCCCGTCCTCACTCAGCTGTACGGTTAATTGTGATTTTTTAACTTTTTCACCCTTGGACTATTATTTACCAATGGTCGAATGTGTGGAAAGATGAATGGTCTATGAGCTGGCTGACCACAGCTCGTAGCTAGCACATCTATAGTTTATGCGTTGTTTGGAAAACTCACCCCTAACTTGAGCTGCAAGGGTTAAAAAGCAACCTTGGATCTTAGTCCCCAGAATCCATCCTGGGTGCTGTCTATGCACCTAGTCAATTTCTAGTCCCGTTCTCTCCCCCCCCCCCTCCCATTCAACTAGTGCCCCACTGGTCTTTATCCCTGGTGACTCCATACGTCAACTCTTTATAAAAAATAAGAACCATGTGCAAAGTTGTAAATTTAAGTGCCATTTCCTTAATCTCCAATTTAATGGTTTTCTCTTGAACCATAGTGAATTGACTATTCAGTTCCTAAATAGTAGAAAGTTGCCGCCCCCCTCCTAACAAAACTTATCTTTAAATGTTTCAGATTGTCTTTTTCACCCATCTGTCAAAGCCTGACCAATCCAGGGGCAGCAGACACTGGTCTCCTAGAACTTCTGGATTACTCCACACACCTAATTTTAAAGCTCCTAACTTTTCTTTCAGGGTGGCTGAATTTAAGAGGTGTAAAAACCTGCCTTAAGATATAGTTGACGTTTCAAGATAAATCAAACTGAGAATCAACCTAAAAGTTGGGTTTCTACACCATTCCATATTGGAAACCTTCACTAGATCCTAAAAATGGGTAGTTGGCTCCTACACTTCCTATAAATGTGCTTTTCCCTGTTGTATACATTGTTTGCTACACGGAGTTAACTCTTAAGCTAGGTTCAGATAAGCGCATTCTGTGCGTCCGTGCACAACGGATGTACTTTCTGACTGTTGACAAGATAGTGGCCACACAGTCCGCTTTTGTGACTTTTTTGACTAATGTAGAAGGGAAAATTAATATGAAACCTTTTGTCCCTCAAATGCCATCCGTCTGACTACGTTCCATCACTCACACAACTATGCAGATGTTGCGGACGCAGTGCACCCTGTGTCCGTTCTAGCAGATTTACATTCTTGCATCCGTTGTGCGTCTGCACTTCTGTGTGGATGTACTTCATGTGTGGGTCTCTATTGATCATAATTGTATGGCCGCACAGACGTTAAAATGTGCGGCAACACTGAGTGAACACTGCGCTCGTCTGACCCGAGCCTAAATGAATCAAAGTGAAATAATTTGTCATCAGTTTGCACTCATGACTCTTTCTAGGTCAGGGTGGTAATTAAATAATGAAACAAGCGGAGAAGGAAAATCTATGTGGCAATTAAGTGACATGTGAGAGTCACTCACTGGGGAACCCATTTCTTGAAACGCATCAATCATTTTTCTGTCGGTAGGAAGCTAATCCGTCACTTAGTGTTGAGTATAATCAGTCATTCAAAGGGTGGGTGCTACAATGCTTTATTTAAAGGACATCAACTATTCTTTGACACAGAACAAAGTGAATGCTTTGAGCGGCTGGAGAAAGCTGACTTGGCACTTCCGATTCAAGGAACAAAAGTTTAGATTGTACTGGAGATTTGGACACGGCTTCTGTTACAGGTGTGTTCTCTAAACAGAAATCAATGTACAGTTTATATTGATGGATCACTTTGCATTATTCAGTGAATCCGATTCATTATGGGCTAAAATACAGTGGATAGCAAGTCTACAAACCCTGTTAAAATGTCAGGTTTGCGTGATGTAAAAAAATTAGAAAACATTTCGAAACTTCGTTTTTAATTTTTGTCCTATAAACTGTACAACTCAACTGGAAAAACTGATTTAGGTGCAGGCAGGAAAAATAAGTGTGCACACCCTTAAACTAATTCATTGAGGCACCGTTTTGATTTTATTGCAGCACGATCTGCATGGCACATCTTAGTTTGACTGTTTTTGCAAAGGGCAAATATTGTCAGATTGTGACGGCGTCTCCTGTGCTCGGCTCCAATACAGGTTTTTCAATAGAAGGTAATACTGTAATCTGACAATTTGCATTGTTCTAGTGCAAAGATCAACAGATCCAGGGACTGGGTACCCATGGATGGACTCTTGCAACTTAACAGTTAAGTGTATGTTTAAGAGGCCAAGCTAAAGTTTAGATTCTGCCATACTTTACAAGAAGCGGGTTCAACCTAACCACCAGGTTGCTGGTCTACAATCCCAGAAAGCCACCATGGAGTGTCCTTGGGGGGAAAAAGCACCCAACGATATGGATGTGCCTACCTCACAAAATACTTGTACTCTATATATAAATTGTAAATTCTCTTGAACAGGGTCCCCCTGAATTGGGTCATAACCCCTTGTAAAGTGCTGCAGAATTTGTGGCACTATATAAAGGATGATACTATATGAAAAATCATATCGCCCCCCCCCCTCTACTTCAATGAAGTGGAGTTTAGGTCAACCTTTTGCGTAAAATTGAGGAATCCAGATATATGTAATTATAGGTCAGGCTGCTTGGAGTGCCCCTTCTGTTTCATTTTATAGGGATTACTGGGTGAAGTTTCCTCTGCCCACACGGTTGTCACCGTCAGACTGGATTTAAGTATTCTGCTTGTTGGTCAACAGATCGGTCACCAATTTTATGTTGGTTGACACATCCTCACTGCGAGTGTTCGCCGTAATGAGCTTTCTGGGATATGGCAGCCTTGTGCGCAGGCAGTACTTGCGACTAAAAGTGTGTACGTTCTAAGCGTTACACATTTCCTTCATATTCAAATGGTTTTCCATAGCTGCAGGGACTTTCACATTTCAGAAATGCTGAGCTGAAGAGGAGCAGCCCAGCACTGAGGAAAGAGTGTTTTCACCTAACGATTTTGGTTCCAACAGTGTAACGACTGCTTGGCTAGAAAAAGGACAGAGCTATAGGTCGGCGCATAAATGTTAAGTCAGAGTGGAAGCGGGTCTTTCTCCAATATCATTGGGCAATTCTAGAACATCTTTGGAGATGCCGGGTCAATTTGTTGTGCCAGGGTTGCAGGTTTTGTCAAAACAAAAAATGGTTGTGAATGACCCTTAGGCCCTTAGCAGATGAATGCAGTTAATGTCCATCGTAGCACAGAATATGATCAAAATTTTTTAAAACCTAAGGTGTTACTCCACTGCATGTATACATGCTATTAGGGTCAGACGAACGCATTTTTTTCACGTCTGTGAAAAAGTGCATTCAAAAGGACATATTTTTTCACGGAATAAGCGATAACGGTCATACGATGCGCATTTTTGTCCATGATTTTGTACGGATCATCAAAACCCTTTTTACATCTGGAGGTTATGTTGGCCGGACATTAGCAGCATCTGACGTCTCCTAATCACACACATGCTGCTAGCAGACGCAGCACACTGTACGTCAGTACTAGTGGTTTGACGTTCTCAAAATGCATTAGTTTGCCACTTGAGTTGCGCGGCCGCACTTTCGTGCATCCATTCTTCATATGCTGCCTGGCATTATACAAGTGCAGCTAAACGCACGTTAATACTGGGCTCGTCTGACCCTAGCCTATGATGCACTCAGACAATATTTGATACATCAAGGTATCTTAAACATTTTCTCACTTTAGGAGGACTTTTTTTTTTTTTTTTTTTTGACTCCGCAGGTTTGACTATTTTCAGATCTCCCAATGATGGGGTTTAAATACCTCAGAGAAAAGGTATAGTATAGACTGCCACAGATGGTATCAAACCAAATTTTTTGCGCTTACATAAAATCTGAAAGAGGCAGATTCCCCCCCCCCACATTTCCCAAGTCCACATACACTCTGCAACCAAGTGTTCAATGGGATAGGTCCTCAACAGGTGATTTTTCCCCCCCCCGTTCTCCCCGCTCTGTTCGCATTTCGTCACCTGGACTTCATCAGGAACATGTTGGTCTCTTGATCTCCCCACTGTTGTATATCCTCAATATACAATGAATCCATTCTAAATTCACAATATAAAACACACAAACTTCTCCCCCACCCCTGGGATCCAACATGTAATCCATTTCCGCCATCTTTGAAGCTGCAAAGCAGCACCTTGACGCACAAAATGGCTTTTCATATCATTTGCCAGTTTCTCATTTTTCGGATCAATTTTGTTTCCCAGAATTCCTTTTCCTACGTCCGTCAAAAACAGAACGTGTCTACAGTATGTCCGTCTGTTGTGCACACACATTGCGCTCAGACTGTGTTCATCAGACATTAGTTTAAACCTAGAAGAATGTATCTTTATTGCCCCAAGAAGCATCTCCCTCCTGGTGCTCAAAATTAGATACCGAATAACAATATAACCAAACATGGTGTAATCCTGCAATAATATTCACATTACGCTTGCCCCCCCCCCCCGGTTGCACTCACAAAATAGGTGTACTTTTCAGGCACATAACAAAATTGCTGTTTTCTTCCACTCCAGTCAGACCAGTCTCAGGCTTCGTCGGGCATCAGGTGCAAAATAATCCACCTGCGGCCCTCCCTGGTGTGGCCAGAAACCCTGGTGTCGGTGCAGGCGAGGGCCTACTTGATTTGTCAGCCTTTCTTCTAGCTGATGGACATCGCCTGCTCTGCCTCACCCTGCCTGCCCCACTGGTCCGGCAGTTCTGAGACACTGGCTGCCAGCAGGTCTGCATTTTCTCCCCTTTATCTGTTTGATGGCAAATTGATGGTGTTCCCACTGTTGTCCCCCCCCCCCCCACTTAAATCCGATGCTTCAGACATTATTTTCTTTCATTCTTTCTGCTGACATTCCCCAGCTGGGGATAAATTTGAGACTTTTTGGTTTTAGTTCTCCCAACGTATTTTTTGACTTTTGCCATACCCCCCCCCCCCCCCTCGTTTTTCAACATTTGGCTGATTTTTCTTGCCCCCCCCCCCGTTATGTTTCTTAGAGTACAATATCTGGCCCTGCGAGGCCGACTTTGCTGTGACTTATTTCTCTGCAAAAATAAAAAATCTTGAATGTATAAACACCTTCCAGATTACCTTGATGTCTCCTAGTATTGGGGGGGATCAGCGGTTTCCGGAGTTTAGCCACCAATAAGGATGGTAAAAAATCTCAAATGCAAAGTCGTCAGAATGTTGCAAAAACTGACTAACATTCATAAAATAAGAAATTTATTCATCGTATTCAACGCGTTTCATGGTTAAAACCACTTCCTCAGGAATCTCCAGATTCCTGAGGAAGTGGTTTTAACCATGAAACGCGTCAAATGCTGTTTTAATTTGAATAAATTTATGAAAGTTAGTTTTTGCATCCTTCTGCTGACTCGGCTTTTTTTTTTTTCCTTCTTGCCACCATCTTTATTGGTGGCTAAACTTTGGAAACAACGGATCCCTTTTAAATGAGGACTGTTACCACTCCCCATGGGACTGGCACTGCTGGAGCTCAGGGCCAAAGTAGGGGTATGTGTAATGCTCTCACCCCCCTTCCCCAACAAAATCTGTCACGTTGGCCTGGAGGCCCACCATGCTCATCCTGGCCTCCAGGGGCTCGCCTGAGCCTCTGGGCCCTGGTTCAGATGGCTTATTTTCAGTCCCCTCCCCCGAATTTTCCTTTCAGCCAAAAGCACCATCTTTGGCAGATTTTAATTTCGGTGCATCCCTAGTCAGACCAATGAGCACTAAGATGTTCCTGGGTTATGTAAAGGCTTTAATCTGTTAACATATAGTGGAGGTGAAGGGGGATTTGGGTACTGTGATTTTATTCCGTGGAAAATGGTCACCATGAGTGTTAAGTCTCCCAATCCTACGGTGGCCAAAGTATTGATTCACCCCACCAAGAAAGCTGATCAGCTGTTGATCAGCCGTCTGGGCTAACAGCCAAGAATGAACAGTCATTTTATACCCAGCTAGTCAATGGATGCACTCATATTAAGCGCTGTTGGATTGGTTGGACACTCACTCGACCCTTCCATGACAGTTGTGGCTTAACCCCTCACTGCTGAGAGCATGGCCTTTCTAATGATACCAAACATGACCCTGCTAGCTGCCAACAGTCGGGAGCTCAAAGGAACCCCTATCTTTCCTTAGTCAATGAAGACGTTCCCCACACGTCCTCAGCAGTGAAGGGGTTAATCAGAAACTGCAGCTTGTGACTTCCAGAGTGGGACAGAGGGTGCTTGGTGCTGGATTAATGGTACATTTTATTCTCACTCAATGGTTAAATTGACGGTGGTACCGGGAGCACTGGGGATTCATGTTTGACACCCAACATTCTTCCACTTCTAACTTTATTTTTTATTTTTTTGCATCTCTTGTCAGTGGAATACAGCAAAATACCCTTTGCAATATGACGTCTCCATTTCTCTGTGCCCTGGATAAAGGGTATGCTGCAATCGGATTACATATTTAAAGTTTTTTTAGAAGCCATGTTGACTCAGATGTCAAGTGTCTGTAGATAATGATTGTTAGGAGCCATGGGTCATAAAAGTTAATAACTTCGCAAATACTTCAGTGAAGGCCTCTGATAAGAAGCCAAATATTATCATTGACTTTTTTTTCTCTTTTGATGGTGGTGTCAGTGTTGTTCTACTGATGAAATATCCTCCCCTTGCTGCAGGTCACCAGTCTAATCTAGGAATAATTATCTACCACCCCTTTTAAAGTGCATTTCATTTGAAGTGAAGGCTTGCTTGAGGCCCAATTCCAACCGAGCCCTGAAAGGGATAATCCGTTAAATTGTTTCCCTTTTTGCCTCTAAATAACTAGACGGTGGCTGCTGCCAGCATCTGCCCAATCATTTTTTTCTTCAGGGTTATTTTACTCACCTTTTTCTCCCTCACTACACACAATTCCTCTTTGGTTGAGGGACTCCAGGATCTGGAAGTGCCGGATGTGCTTCTACGCAAGTTGTACTCCTACAGCTAGGAACTGCAAATTCCACACCACTGCAGGACTTGCACTTTACATATAGCGGGTGGTCTCAGAATTGACACCCTCTGTGTGCTGACATCACGGAGTGAAGTGGAGGAGTTTCCTCCACCCAACCGTGTGGAGGACTTGACTAATCCTGACCACTTTGTTTTAAAGCGGCCAGAAAGTGTGGTGTCCCTTTTTAAGCTAAATTCTCCAACGATTTCAGCTTTGCTTGCATATTGGATTTTGCAGCTCTTTACTACATATTAAAGGATCCTATCGTTTACGAAAGAGCCTTTAATGACTCAAGTGATTTTTGCTCTGTTCTCACGAACACTTACATAGATTCACCCCCCCTTCGTGGGCTTGAGTTTAACATGCCTCAAGTTCTGCAGTGCAGAGGGCTTCATGATTTGCCACATCCTCACCCGAATAGCAGAACACTGGTAACAACAAATGTTTTCCAATGTCTTTCCATGGCTTCTGTTCTACCCCTTGCAGGGTTGTGCTTGGGTCCATGGAGTCCTGTGGATCAGAAAGCCACTTCGGCGTAGAGCCTTTATCCGTTCACGAGCTGCCATTTACTGCTCGGATAGAACTCAAAGTACTTTGAAAGTCATGAATACTAGCTACAAAGAATGAGTCAAAGCCCAACATGTGTAAGTAATGGAAACCATGTCTCCTCTGTCCACATGGCTTGGTGGAAATGGTTTTCTGATTTCATAATCTCCAAGCCAAATTCTGAACTCTAATTCAGCTTGGTTCGATTTTGAATGGCCCAAATGGGATCATTTTTGTACCTGGCGCATGCAGTAAACCCATTTCAGTCACTCGGACTGGATGAAAGGAAATTCAGCCTAGAGTAAAGCTGTTGAAGTCCCTGCCTGTTGAGGTGGTTAGGTCAGCGTCTGTACAGATTTATTATTCAACAGCAATAGGTGATGTGTGAAAGGCTGAACTTTTTTCTTGGCCTAAGTAGTGTGGATGAATATTTTTGACACTTAATTATTTCGCTGTCAAGGTATAGTCGTTTTTTTTTTTTTTTTATTGGTCGAGTAGCAGTGCATGTGACCTTAGTAAATGCTCTTATTCCTTATAGTTTCTATCCATCATAGATATTACAGTGGAATCCTACTCAATTTTATAGCACTGGTTGGATTTTCCACTGAAATTGGTGTTTGAGCAGAATTTATATCTGACTTGATCCTTGGATTGGTAATGTGACCCCAGTTTGGGGGTGGGACAGCTTTATCAGAGGTTGTAGAAAATGGCAGCCTTTCTTTGCTTCATTTTCCATAACTGTTAGACTTGCTAAGTGTTGGCCACCAAATGTTTCTATGGAAGCATGTTACAAAATGACTTTCATATTGACTTATCCCATCTCTGGCATTTTTAGAATGAGACACTCAGGTTTGGCCAATTTCCTGCCTTTAACGTATAGGCACCATCTTTACATTAACTCGCTTTATTCTTGCATAATAGAGCAGAATGGATCTTGTTGACCTGCTGGCGATGCACGTGTCCCCCTCGTGGACTAGTTTTTTGTTTTGTGACTCATTTCAGATGTCGCTTTTAGCAATAATCAATGAAAAAATGACAACATGAGCAATCATTAAACCTTTCCCTTTTGTGTGCAGGTTAGGCTATGGATTAATCCACTCTGTGGGGATCCAGTGGCCCTTTGTGTTCCTTGGGTAATTTATTTAACCCTTTCTGCTTGTGTTATTCAACCACCCACACAGCATGCCCAGCTGTTCAAAGGTGAAACCGCTTGCTAATTCTCTATGGGAAATCCTGAGATTTTTGTTTTTATTCTAAAGTAACATTTTTGCTTATTTTTTCTATTAACCGTCCTGCAATACACACGTGTTAATGGTCGTTTTATTTCTTTTGTGAAATATCTAATCTATACATCTCCGTCAGCTTCTGCATCATTGTTCAGACCAAATGGACAGGGGTGCTTCAGGCATCAGTCTTCTGGCCATAGACTAAATTTGTTTCTACACTACACTTGCAAAAATGATCCTAGTGTTAGGTTTACAGTTAGTATTCGTGCTGGTTTTGAGATTTATGGTCACTTTTGGATCACCCCAGCATTGCTGGGAGAGTCTGAAAAGGAGGGGCTGCCCCAAACTGACATCATGACCAGCTGGTCAAGGAAGTCGGACCACTGCTGGACCCTGGCTAGAGAAGAGTATAGGGAGGGGGACGAAAGACCATGACGCACAGGGTATGGTTTTTAATGGGCTTTTTTCCCAGACGTACCCTGTTTGTCATTGGTCCCAAAGGGTTATTCAAAGAGCCGAATTGGCCACTGAATTCAACTGAAAGGTAAGTTTCCCCATACGGTGCAATTTTGAGGCTATTGGCGAATTTCCAACGGCATACAGTGCTGTTCGGCGTTCTAACCAGTAATTCTCTATGGGGAATTTTTTTCACTGCTGCCAAACAGCATTGAAAAGTTGTTGAAATGCCCAGATTTTCCTTTTCGACAGGCGAATCCCTTAGGTTTCATGGTAAAAAAAATTCCCTGTTTTCAAGTTTATACTTTTTCATTTACTGCAAAAAGTTATTGTAATTCTTTAGAAATTAGTGTTGGCATTTTTCAGTTTTTTTGCAACCCTTTGATTCAAAATTAATGCTCCCCACACAGGGTTCGGCAGCTGATTGTCAGATGTTTGTCTATCGCTTTCAGAGCACTTCGGGGATCCTGCAGTGACCTTGCCGCAGGGTTGGTGAATTGAGCTCAGTGTCCTGAATGAAAGGGCACTGAAACTTTGGTGCTCTTGGTAACCGTAACACTCTAATGAACAGATTCTGCATGTTTTCGACACAATCGTCTCAATTCTTTCATGCGACTTCTACTCCTTTAACACCATCTTGGGTCGACGCTGACCCTATTATGGTTTTGCGCTGTAGTTATTGCAGATAAATGACATGTTAACTCTCTTGCATAATTCGAAGTCATTTTGTGTGGTGATGTAGTATTGGAGGATCCTGTTTCCAAGGGAACTTGCAATCTGTATGGGAATTGGACATGGAAACAAGGAGGGAAGTGCTTGGCTAGCAAGGCTTTAACTAGAATGCAGGTTCATTGTGTAGGTATGGAAGTTCGATTTGTAGGCTTCAAGATGGGTTTTGACAGAACCTTTAGGCCCACGACAAACTAACGCAGTGATCACGTCTGTGTCGCCACAGTTTAACTTCCGTCGTAGCATAGAATCATGATCAATAGAGACCCACACACTAAGTCCGTGCCCACCAAACTGCGCACGGACGACATTTAGGCAGAGTGCATTCTGTGTGTGATATAAAGTCAGACGGAGCGCATTTGCAACATTCAGCACATTGACGCACACTGACTTTTCAGATTTTCCAATTGGTATCCTTTTTCAGATTGTTTCCTGTAATTCAGTTTTTTTTTCTTCTACATCCATCAAATGGATCGTGTCTACAGTATTTTCCATCAGCACGTCCGTTATGCACGCAGAGAGTGCGTTCATCTGACATTAGCCTTAAAGGCAGTGGTGTATTTAGGTTTTGTGCTGCCCTAGGCCTGACTAAACTCGTGCACCCCCAATTTAAATTTGAGGCACCCCTTCCTGTCAAGGGCACACCTCTTCCTGGTTAATCCCCACCCTTCCTCTTTAAGCTCCACCTTTTCCTCTTAGAACTGTTTTTTCCTCTTTATATTAAAAGTGGATACCAAGTGCCTACTTGTATATTTTGTATACCATTTCAAATGTATCTATTGAGATAAATAAAATTATGAAATGTTTAAATTCAAGCATTTTTACAAAGAACAGCCACGCATGTCAAGTATACTGGATCACAGCCACTCTAATTGGTTGAACAATAAAATCCACAGAAACTTGCACTGCATATGAGTGTATCACAGAGCTGCACAGCAATACAACCCACAGAAATGGGCACTGTGAGCATATCAGAGCTGCACAGCAATAAAACTCACAGTAATATGCAGTGTGTATCACAGAATCCACAGCAATAAAACTCCCAGCAATGCAATGTGCAGTGTGTATGAGTGCATCAGAATCCACTGCAGTAGAACTCCCAGCAAACCGAGTGTATATGAGCACACAGCAATTATGCTGTGGAGCCATCTGGTCAGCAGTGGGGTGCCACTGCCAGAGGGTGCACTGTAGCTTTGATTCCCTTCCCGGTGGGTGTTCAGTCCAGAATAGTCTGTTAACGAAAGGGCGGGCAGCTGCGCGCGTGCGTTTCACGTGGTTCAGCCAGTCATGTGGTACTGAGACTCGGAGAAATGGCATTGAAATGCCCTGATGTTCGGTGGTTTCAATCAGGTTTATTCAGGCGAACCCCATAGGTTTCAATGTTAAAAATATTCCTGGTTTTATGCAATATCTAATAAATCATTTTAATCTGCAGTAAAAAGTCTATTTTTTGTTTTAGTAATCTATCTTTTTGGGCAAAATTTCCCCCTGTTTTTTTGTAGCAGTTTCTTTTTTCTGTAACAGAACTTTTTATTAATCATAGGATTTTATATGTAAATTCCAGACATTTTCGTTCAGTAGTTCTTTTGAAAACAGCAGGCCATGGGTTTGCGGTGGCAGCATTCAGCGGCTGACTCCATGCACTTTGGGGACCCAGCGGTGAATTCACTGCAGGGTGGGGAAATTTTATTCCCTGAAGTGCAGTGAACTACAGAACACCAAAAAGTTGGCATCATTTCGGTGCTCTGAGTAACCCATTTAGTGGTGAGGTTTTTGCTGCCCCCTGGAAAGTGAAAGCCTAGGCCTTGCCTACCCAGGACATACTTGAAAATTAGTGAAATCGCAGTGTATCCTTCCTGGTAAAATACCTTGCAAAAGTGAAGAGAAAAGGGTGGGGCCACCCAGTGCGGGCCGCCGCCCCCTGGAAAGTGCCACCCTAGGCCTGGGCCTAGTCAGCCTAGGCCAAAATACACCACTGCTTAAAGGCATGAAGATTAGAGGAATGCCAAAGGCAGCAGTCAACTAGAACAGTTTATTTTAGAACTACATATCCTTTGATGCTCAGCCATTTATTAGGATATCGGAGTATCATGGGAGATACAGTTCCAAAACAACTGGAGGGCTAAGGTTGCTGGTCTCGGGCTGCAGTCACACGAGTGCACCCCTTGAAACGGATGCACTTTTATAATGGATGAGATTGTGGTTATGAACAACATTGGGGGAAGCTGCATGCAGGGGTTTCTCTACGTCTAACTTTTCAGATCCATGCCGTTTTGGCATCCAGTTGCCCCTGCGTGAAAAAGTGCGCACGTGGTTTGTGTTCTTGACTCGTTTGAAAAGCTATGACGGACAGCAGGGCCGTCTTTAATGCAGGGCAAAAGGGGCAGTTGCCCCAGGCCCAGTCATCGTTGAGGGGCCCAAAGCAGCTGCCCCTTGGGCCCGCATAACTGGATGACCGCCGCCAGTCGATCTCTTTGGGGTGGGTCCAAATTTTTCTTACCGCCGGCGCTGCCGATCTATTAGCCGCGCTGAATCTGGAAGAGTTAGTCACGTGAGGCGCAGTGACGCAGTGCGCCATGCTTGTCACGTGGGTGGGAATGAGCAGGAGGCGCCACACAGCAGCCAGTCAGACCAGTGTGTATGAGAGCGAGTGAATGACTGTGCCACAGAACCGTCATCCGGGCCATCCATACGCCAAGCCCAAGGTACCTGCTGTTATTTCTTTTGCTTAGTTGTTTTCTTCCTCCTAACCACTCCCTTCCTCGTATTACTGGGGCTGCATGCGCGCTGTCCTCATCCCTCTCTGTTTTGGCCGTTTGTTCCTGCCTTTCTCAAGCTGCTGCTGATCTCTAGTTCAGTTGCCTAGAGCTTTTTACTCCATTTCACACAGATCCTGCCAGCTGGGTTTCAACCCAGGGGGTATTGAGCAGTACCATTCATTTACCTATTACTTCATGGTCAAATGTGTGTTGCTAATTCGTGTTCAGCTTTTGGAGCCTGCTCAGCCTAAAGGCAGCTCTTGAAGTATATAAGAAAGAATACAGATGGTTGACACCACCTAGTACATGCAAATACTATTCTTGGATAAATCATAGATATCTTGTCATCTTGTGTTCTATACACTTCATAAAGGCAACTTTATACAGTCCTTGGTACGTGTTGGAGCATTATTGTGACTATACACAACATTATAGGTTCATACTACGTACCATAGAGAAATAAGTCCTTTTTCTTCCTGGTGGTATTCCCAGTATAATACGTAGCATTATGCTGAATAGAATATTCAACTGATAATTATATACGGAGCAGTGTATGGCTTTCCTGTCTTCATATGTATACCAAAATTGCATGTTATCTATCTATACGGGTGCCATTTACTATCCAGTACATGTCTTTTTGGCAAGTGAACTGCAGCAACCAACAGTATTAGTAGACACTATATTGCAGCAGTTTCATCCATAATTACACTTAATCAGTATGTACAGAGAACGGGTTAGGTGATACTACAGCACACTAATCACATATGCGACCCATATGATATGAATTTATTATGATTCTAACTCAGTAAGTAATTCATTACTGATCAAACTTTATTGCCCATGGGCTCGAGACACTTTTGTAGGTTTGTGGTGTTTGGTGTACCGGTCTGTCTTTTTAAATTGGCATTGTGTGGGGGCGTGGCCTAACCGCAGCACATGGAGGACGTGTGAGAGCAGAGCTCCTGCACCAGATCCTCTAAATCAGCGGACTACATAAGCGAATCGGCCCCCACTCGCTCGATTTCGGGGGGGGGGAACAAGCACTGCCCACCATGGCTACCTCCAAAGGGGGAAAAAAAGCAGGAAAATCCGAGTTTTTTACGCCGCGCGCCACAAAACTGAAGGAATCTGCGGCCTCCCAAGATGGCGGCAGCTCATCTCCAGCTTCCCCTAGGGCGATGGAGACAGGGAGCGCCGCAACACCAGCTAATCCAAATCTGGAAGCACTTATGTCCCGTATGGCTGACATGCTTGGAGACCTTTCCGCAACTCTAACAGCTAGGCTGGATGCAGTGGCGACAGCTATCCGCAGCGACATTAAGGAAATTGAGAGAACAGACAGACTGGAAACGAAGATGTCGGAGTTTGCAGATGCCCACAATACCATGGCTGAACAAGTTGAAACTCTGGAGGAAAAACTTAAGGTGACTTTGTTAAAATTGGCAGATATGGAAGACCGCTCGCGACGCCATAATTTAAAAATACGCGGCGTCCCGGATTCTGTCACCTCATCCCAACTTACTTCCTACGTGACAGATTTGTTTCAGAGCTTACTCCCAGATGCTACGCCAGATTCGTTGTTATTTGACCGCATACACCGTCTGCCGAAACCTCCATCAGCCCCGGTGAAAGCCCCTCGTGACGTTCTCCTGCGCCTCCATTATTTTAAACCACATGAGGATATACTGAGAGCTTTACGGGACCCAGGGGCGCTACAACCCGAATACGACCACATATCTGTATACCCTGACCTGTCCAAGGCTACTCTTCAGCAGCGGAGGGATTTTAAACACATCACGACGATACTTCGAAATAATAACACCGGCTATAGATGGGGTTTCCCGACTAAACTGCTGATCTCACGCAATGGCACTGTCCATGTGGCGGTTTCTGTGGAGGAAGGTGACAAGCTGCTTCGTGACTGGGGTTTTGGAGATCATCCTCCCCAGCCTAGGAGACAAACAGCGCCTCGTCGGTTGGATCCGGAGTAGCACAAACGCTGACTTGTCGACCCTGGGTCATGTTGCCCATTTCCAAATTTCAATGTCTGGCTCCTCCAATAATCTTTTACCTGGTCTCTGCAAGATCTCCGAGCCTCCGTTGCTTTACCTGCCAGAGGACCATTCAACCCCCCTCCCCCCGGGTTGGTGAGTGGGCCAAAATGCCAAGGGGACCGCTTGGTGTGCAGTGTGCGGGTCTGGCCCTCCATACCCAACTCTCCCTCCTCGGCTGAGGAGTCTGAGAAGTGTACCCGAATTCCGGGACTTTTCACAGATGTACCCTTCTGGGTTTGTATATAATGTTTTGTTTGTTTTTTGTTTCTGAGCTACAATGGTACAACGCGATGGTTGTTCTTTATTCTTGGAATGTTATTTGTTTTTGCTCCCTTTTTCAATCTC
This sequence comes from Leptobrachium leishanense, assembly GCA_009667805.1. Classification (NCBI taxonomy): domain Eukaryota; kingdom Metazoa; phylum Chordata; class Amphibia; order Anura; family Megophryidae; genus Leptobrachium; species Leptobrachium leishanense. The sequence goes on along the minus strand of CM019071.1, from coordinate 113,389,042 downwards.
AGGACTTATGTTTTCAATGTGACTGGTTCTTCTATCCCGCCCACGGGTTGCAATGCCCCATGAATATGAAGCCCCCTGGCCTCATCAATCCCCGTTCCATGACGCACTTAATAGAAAATCTATGAAAGTATTAACCTTTAATGTTAAGGGCTTAAGTATGCCCGTAAAAAGGCACTCTTTATATCGAGATCTCCGAGCTCATGATGCAGATATTGTATGTCTTCAAGAGACGCATTTTCGCCGTCTGGATCATCCCAAGCTATATACCCCCCAATACCTAACACAATATCACTCCACGTTCAAAACTAAAGCAAGAGGGGGTCACCCTGTTGATTCACAATAGAGTGGCATTCCAAATGCACCGTATCCTTAAAGACCCGAAAGGTCGTTACATAATATTAGTCTGTACGATAAACTCGAGAATTTATACTCTGGGCAGCGTTGGGAGCATAAATGGACACCAATCTCAGTTTCTGTCCCAGGTCTTGCAAAAGGTAACGGATATTCAATCGGGCACTTTGGTAATCTGTGGAGACCTAAACATGGGACTAGATCCCTTAAAAGACCGTTCGTCCACGGTTACTTATAGACAGCATGGGACCTCCTCCCAGAGATTTCACCAATTGTTAAATAGATACAATCTTTACGACGCGTGGCGTCTCCTTCACCCCACCGAACGGGATTATACATTTCGATCGAGAGTCCACAATAGCTATTCTAGAATAGATTATTTTCTGATAGCGGGTTCAGCCCTTCCATACACAATAGACTGCACTATACTGCCCCTTACTTGGTCTGACCATTTTCTCCAGTGATATTGACGTTAGGCGATGCTTATCAGACTTCTGCCAGGCCCCCTTGGCGACTTCGAGACGACCTTTTACTTCATGAACCGGCGCGAATAGCTATACAAGCAGCCTTAGATAACTATTTTAAGGAAAACGTGACGCCTGATGTCAACCGCCTTACTATCTGGCAAGCCCATAAGGCTGTAATAAGAGGGGAATGTATAAAATGGGCGACTCATCTTAGGAAGCAATATGTATCTCGAAGACTGGACCTACTTACTAAATTACAAGATCTAGACACGCGCAATAAAACAGCCCCGTCTCAAGAAATAATAGAAACTATAGACTCCACAATGGGTCTGTTGAGAGATTTGGAGGCGGAGAGCTATTTCAAGGCATTGACCAAGCGCAATGCTATGTATTACGCTCTTCGAAACAAACCTGGTAGATTCTTAGCTCGCAAACTTCAACCAGTTAACACGCCCCGTAAACAAATTACACTTAAATCCCCCACTGGACTTATTTATGACCCCAAAATTATAGCGAATGAATTTGCCACCTATTATGAAAGTCTATATAATTTGGATGCGAAACAGACAGTCCAATGCCCTACAGTGGCAGATATAGATACCTACCTGGAGCGGGTTCATCTTCCTTCGTTGTCCCAGACACATTGCAAGTTTAACCACACCCATAATGACAGAAGACATTTTGAAGGCTATTAAAAACCTCCCAAAACGTAAGGCCCCGGGCCCTGATGGACTGACGGGATTGTATTACTCCACCTTCGCTTCCCAACTAGTACCACATTTAAGTGCGGGCTTTGACGAAGCGTGGGAGGGTGGCTCCTTCCCAGTAGACATGTTGAGAGCACACATTACCTTGCCCAAACCGGGTAAAATTCCTGACCGTTGCCCTAACCTACGCCCTAATATATAGACGTTAAAATATTCAGCAAAATACTGGCCAACCGACTTCAACATATTCTTCCCACTTTAATAGGTCTAGATCAGGTAGGGTTTATATCAAGGCGCCAGGGAGCTGACAGCACTAAAAAACTGGTTAATTTACTTGGCCTGATGGGACGAGGGGACTCTTCAAGCTTGATTCTGTCATTGGACGCAGAAAAAGCCTTTGACAGGGTTCACTGGAACTTTTTGTATCGAGTTTTACACAAGTTCGGATTTCCACCCTCGTTTATAACAGCGATACAGGCTCTGTATGATTCTCCCTCTGCTAAGGTACTCTGCAGCGGGTTTGTGTCGGAGGAATTTGTAATAACTAATGGGACAAGACAGGGATGCCCACTTTCCCCAATATTATATGCCCTGGTTTTGGAGCCTTTGGCGCAGGCCATATGACAAAATGATTCCATTTGTGGAATACAGGCAGGCCCGGTGACTTATAAACTCAACCTATACGCGGACGATATCCTTTTAACCTTGACTGACCCGGATTGTTCTCTCCCTTCCCTCCAACAAGAGTTAGACTTGTATAGTCAGGTTTCATATCATTTGAACATATTAAAAACCCAAGCACTCCCGATTAATATATCCCATCACCACCTGGAAGCCCTTCGAGCCAGTTATAAGTTTGACTGGCGAACTGATTATATTGTGTACCTGGGTCTTAAAATAGCTAGAACTCCAGAAAAACTGTTTAATTATAATTATGATAGATTACTGTCAGAGGTGAAATCGGTTATATCACTGGAGACTTCGGGAGATCTCATGGTTGGGCAGGATGGCGGCGGTGAAGATGATGGTGTTGCCAAAAATTTTATACGTTTTTCGTACCCTCCCCTTGCAGCTGCCCACGTCCTTCCTAGATACCTTACAATCTATCATAATGAGATATATTTGGAATCATAAGGCCCAGAATACCGAAAAAACTATTGTATTACCGCCATAGAGATGGAGGCCTTAACGTTACCCACATAACTATTATTGGGCCACATGTTTGGCATCACTAGCAGAACTGGTACACACCCTTACCCTATGCCTCAATGGCTGGTAGTGGAATATACTTTTATTCCCGGACACACTTTGGCCGACCTATTCGTGCCTCGTACAAAGAGACCACGTCTGCCGGAGATCTTACCCTCCACGATTTTGTATGTTAAGGCGTGGGACCGTTATGCCCACTTATTTCAAAACTACAATCCATTATCCATGGCCACACCTCTCACATCGATGTCATACTTGCTGCCTCACTTTAGAGCGGGGCCCTGGATTCAATCTGGAGTCACGCACCTACACCATCTGTTTTCGCTGCCGGACATCTTGTCCTTCCAAACTTTACAAACGAAATTTAAGGTACCATCCTCAATGTTTTTGTCATACATGCAACTCTATTCTTATTTCAAATCCAATGCAGTAATATCTAATTTACGTACCACATTGCCGCTCCTCTCGGACACTGAACTATTTTGGCTAGACCCGCACGCCACCACAAAACCCATCTCGTTGTTTTATCGATTGCTTAATACCCCGACTGGAATAACATTGTGGAAGTTTCACAACACTTGGGAAAAAGACCTTTCTATGCAATTTACCCCCTCGCAATGGGCCATGGCACATTTGTTTTCGTCTGGAGCCTCAAGGTGTGCAACGCTGATTGAAACACAACGAAAAGTTCTATACTGTTGGTATCTTACGCCCTCAAGGATTAGCCGTTTTGCCCCAAACACTTCGGACGTCTGCTGGAGATGTTTGCCCCGGGTACGATGGGTCATATCTGGTGGCACTGTCCACTGATAACACCATTATGGAAAGATATATCTCTTCTTGCGTCGGAAGTCTTGGGAAGTCAGATACAGTGCGCACCGGAGATCTTATTGCTGGGAATGGTCCACCTTCCTCGATCACACCTCAGAATGTTATTTATAATTGTCTCTACAACAATGTTGCTTATTGCCCGGAACTGGAAATCGACCGCTGTCCCAACACAATATCGTTCCTTCGACTCCAAAGCTACCTCGGCGTGGGGTTTTCGCCCCACTAAACATGACCCATGGGCTATCTGGGACATTCATAAGATTTATGAGGCGTGTGGTTTGTGATAACAGTGTTGATAGAATTATGGTTCTAGGTCACTTTTCTGCGAGGTTTAAGGAGAACTCCTGGTGCACTTTCTGCCTCAGAGAAATTGCCTTCTCCTGCTGATCCTGAGATCCCCTTCCCTGTTTGTTAGTTCATTTTTTTTATTTTTATGTATTTCCTTTATTTTTATGTTATATTATAGTTTACATGCCCTTACAAAAAAGTTTGAGATACCGCGGCAATCATACCAGATTCTTTCATACGATGGTTGAATGTTATTTACCGTGATTATGTTGTAAACACCTCAATAAAAATATTTTGAAAATAAATTAGCATTGTGTGTGAGTGTGTGAAACACTGATATGCTTATACACTGTACATTACTGTGAGCTTTATTGCTGTGAAGCTCTGATACACTCATGCACTTCACATTACTGTGGGATTTATTGCTGCGGAGCTCTGCGATACACTCATGCACTACACATTACTGTGGATCTGATACACTCACACTGCACGTTACTGTTATTGCTGTAGAGCGCTGATACACACACTGCACATTGCTGTAAGTTTTGAGACCAGTCCATGGATGTATTTGTTGGGTTTTTTGGATGTTGCAGGTGGGGAGCAAAATTATGCGGCCGGCGTACTTTCGGGGAGGGGGCCCAAGAAAACGTTCGCCCAGGGTCCAGTCAATATTAAAGACAGGCCTGATGGACAGCAATGAGTACGGTCAGACGGACATGGGACAAAGGTTCCACAGAATATTGGCAGCTTGGAGTTGATGACTGTCATTTCACCTGCATTACACCTGGAGTCAAATCCATAAGCTTAATTTTCAAAGATGGTTCGCATGGCTAATTATATTTATAATGTAGGAATTTCCAGTTTGGATTTGGAATCCTTGAACTGCACACATTTCCTGATTTCATCTTTCTACAAGGCTTGGTACCCAGGGCAGACTTAAACGAGCGAAATCTCATGTATCCTTCCTGGTAAAATAAGAAATTCCAAAAACCGCTATTGCTTTTTGCTGCTAGAAGTATGTCTGGCTGAGTGGTTCTTGTATTCCAGGTATCATAAGGACCCACAGACCGTGCCAGTGTGGACTTTTTGGCATGCTGTTTAGTAGTCCCTTAGGAGGGTCAGGTATCTGGTAAGTGTGTCTGGAGTTGCCATCCATAACAACCATCTGTGACCAGACGTACACACGAAAAAAGAGGGGTTTTGTTTCTGCTTTGGAAACTTTTGCAATTTAAGACACCCGAGGCTGTCTCCCTGCTGCACCCTTGGTTCCAGGAGCATATGGCAATTTAAAAGGGATATTCTTGCATTCTTTGTGCCCTAGTTATGTGCTTCTAACTGCTTCATGATTTTTAATTTTTATGTATTTTACCAGGAAGGATACATTGAGATTTCTCATTTTCAAGTATGTTCTGAGTGTCGCGTATGTACCGTTAGGTGTCTTGCCCAAGGACACTCCAAGAGGTGCTCTTGCCGGGATCGAACCGGTGTCTCCACAGTTCTAGAGTGATGTTGCCTCTACTCCACCCAGCTAGTACAATAAATATCTTTATTTTAAAAGTACTTGGCAAGTTTATCTGTTTCTAGTTGAAAAACAGAAAGGTAAGGAGTCTTGTTTTGTGCTTTGCTCTGTAACCTGATACCATATTCCCCCTCGTCACTGTACAAACAATATCAAAAACTCCCACCCCCCTGCTTTCTAGAAGCTGGTGGTGAACACATTCTGCTTCATAGGCTTGTTGACCACTAACAGTGTTTGGACGTGTAAGTGTTACAGCCAGTAGATGTAGCTTTAACACGTGCCCCCCCCCCCATATTAACCTTCCTGATGCCAAGCACTTAAAACTGTTAGCACATTGGTATTTACGCTAGCTTTGGTGCGCTTTGCGCTTCAATGTTCGGTATAGGATGCGCAAACATTTTAGCTACACAAAAATAGCGCTAAATGATTCTGGATTTACAAAATCATTTTGCACCCCCCCCCCCCCATAAATCCCATGCTCTCCTCTCCTTCCACGGCAATGATGTTGGCATGCTCTGCCGCTGCTTCTGACCACAAGCCGAGTCCTATGGACTTAAGGAGCTGATACATGTGGTAGTGCCTCAGAGTATCACTGTGGTTAATGCTGTGTTGCAGAGAGGTGCTCGGCTAGCAACGGTTCCGGCGTATCGCACTAAAATGGGTTGCTACAGGGAATACAGAGTTTGCCTGTTACCGTCCCCATTTTGGCACAGCGTACAGAATAGTGCCAATAGTGTCCAACAATTGAAGTACATATTGTCTGTTTTGGCTCTTGCTCAGCATTTAGCAAGGTAAGTTTTACATGTGTTGTACAACCAAGATTTTATACATATTGAATAGGGCAACTCACCCTGATTATAAATCATGTTTGTTCTTGTTATACTTGAAGGATCAGACCCAAAACATCTGGCAATATGGTCTTTTAATGTTTGGAAATACAATGCATATATTAACCTATAAATCCACTAGCTAGATTACTATTGTAAGATCACTAGCCGGATCCTCTCGCCTACGGTTCTTTTTAACACCTATCTCACCTTGTACAGCACTACAGAACTTGTTAGCACTTTATAAATACGTGGGTGTAAATTTTTTTTTTTCCATCTATTGAACCAGTGCTTGTTCTAATCAATGTGATATTCCAATTTAGTGCCTAGGTGCTAAACTCTAGATTTAGAATTGCTCCACATGGAGGCACTTCAATAAAGTTTAAGCAAATCTACATTAGAAAATAGACCTTTTCGACCCAACGCTAGCAGGGTTATTCAAAGATCTGAATTGCTGGCGAAAGGTAACCTTTCCTGGCCATTCGGCTTTTCAGAGAGCAGGCAGTTCCCCAAATGTTGGTGAATTGCCTGCACATATGGTACCTGTTCGAGGATAGTGAAAGCATTGCTTCTCTATGGGGATTTATCTATTCAGAGAACAAAACCCAGCAGTGAAGTTGCCGAATTGGCCTGCCATTCAGTGGCTTCATTTGATAGGTTTATTCAGGCGAATCCTTTTGGCTTCAGTGTTAATATTCCTGGTTTATTACAACATCTAATAAACCAGTGATTTTATAATATTCTGCAGTAAAGTCTTAGATTATTATTTATTTTTTTGGATCATTTAGGCATTTTTTGGGTTTTTTGCATACCTTTTCCCTTCTGTAACAGACCTTTTTATTCATCGATCTTGTATGTAAATTTCAGACATTTTTGTTCTGTGGTTTCTTTGCAAACTGCGTTTTCACTTCAAACATTCAAGCATACAGGTTTTTTTTTTTCCACTGCATTCGTCTGCGGTGTCGGGTTTTTCTGGCGGCTGCTCTGCACTGTGATCGGCTCCTGCTCGGTTTTGCTGGTGTGTTCGTCAGGGTTAATCCAGATGTGTTTTGCAGGTTAGTGAGCCTTCGCTGGGTTTTTCAGTGACTTTTCCCTGCATTACAACAGCCCTGTGATGTTTGCTCAATACACCGCAGGGTCATCGAATTGGGATCACCATATCGCACCGAATTGAAGAGAATAAAGTCACCGAACATGCAGTGACTTTTCAATTCTTTGAATAAACCTGGAGGTTTTTTCCCCAGTCTCATTGGGCTCTAGCAGTGTATATGTACCGTATATATATCCTTCCTGATAAAATACTTACAATAAACTTACAAATGTTGCAATCAGACTACAGAAAAAAAATGTAAGTATAGATTTATTTAACTGAAAACCCTTTTAGTTTGATTAGTTAATCCCCGTTTTCTGGATTGGGCTATTGATTGGGGGGATGACTGGGTAGATTGCTTGAAGCTCCAAACTGCTGGAGGCAAATTCAAACCCCTACCCAAACTTTTTAAAAGGTGGTTTGCAAGGCTTAAAATGTATATTTAACTTCGGAAATGGAAAGACACAAGAATTTTTAGTAGAGGCTAAGTTTTATCTTTATAGACAATTTAGGACTCTAGCCTAAGTGTCAGCCTTGGAATAATGTCGGATGAATGCATTCTGAGCGCACTCTGCATGACCTTTTTGGCATATCTATTTTGCAGTAGGCACTTTATTAGCATTTGGTTTCAGAAGGAAGCGCTGGTGCAGCCTGCTACTTGGAACGGTGCTGTATGCTGCTACAAGTATCTGTTCCTGGAGTCCATAGGACTACGCCATGGAGCCCTGTGCGACCTTGCTATAATCGCTCACCTGCTGGATTTTATAGGCGCCACAGATGAATTGCAGAGGGAGACTGGGGAACTATTTGTTCCTTTCTCACTTGGCTCCCGGCGAGATGAAGCGGCAGGTTGTGCCACAATCTCCACTGTGGGACAAGAGTTGAGTATGGAATGTTTTTGGGGTAGTTGGTGGTTTTTTTTGGTTTGGGGATTTTTCAAAATCCCCAACACCAGTTTATAGGAGACTGAGAAATGCCTCTGTAATGGATGAGCTGCCTTGGAAAAAACTTAAATTTGTGCATAGGAACACGTCTCCAATACCTTGTGTGCGGTATTAATTTACAGTATGGACACGCTATGCTCAAGACACAAACACGGCGTGTGCAAAAGGTGGATTAGTGATTCCCCAGCATTAAGAGAACTTTGAGACGTTCTACTGGAGACCTTAGTGTCCTTTTTCAAAGTTGACTAATAACATTGGTGCTCATGTTGTGAACCTTAACCTCCCTGGCAGATTTCCCAAGTGTGGCTTTAACTTTCACTGCTAAAAGCAGTAACCCCGAGCCACACTCGGGCTGGATACATACCTGTACCTGCGCTCCCTCGCTGACCTCCGCAATCTTCAAGCGGTCGCAGCATCCTGCTTTCCTTCTCGCAAGAAGGGAAGCATGAAGTCACGATCGGCTGGAGGTATGTATCCAGCCCGAGTGGCTCAGGGTTGCCGCTTTCTGCAATGTATTTAACCTCGAGCCACACTCAGATACCGCTAGGGGGCCAAATAAATTGTAACAATTCTAACATCTAAAATGTCAGAATAGTAACGCCGGGGAGTTTAATATTAGAAGAAACATAGAAACATAGAAAAATGTCGGCAGATAAGAACCTTTCGGCCCATCTAGTCTGCCCAATTACATGGATACTTTACCTGGATTTATCTTTTGTTTAGGATAGCCTTATGCCTATCCCATGCTTGCTTAAATTCAATTACTGTTTTGGCCTCTACCACTTCAACTGGAAGACTGTTCCATGTATCCACCACCCTCTCAGTAAAATAATGCTTCCTGATGTTACTTTTAAACCTTTGCCCCTCTAATCTAAGATTATGTCCTCTTGTTTTGCTATTTTGTTTCCTTTTAAATATACTCCCTTCCTCTACCTTGTGGATTCCCTTTACGTATTTAAATGTTTCTATCATATCTCCTCTGTCTCGTCTTTTTTCCAAGCTGTACATGTTAAGATCATTAAGCCTTTCCTGGTAACTTTTCTCCTTCAAGCCGTACACCATTTTAGTAGCCCTTCTCTGAACTCTCTCCAAGATGTCTATATCCTTCTGGAGATACGGTCTCCAGTACTGCACACAGTACTCCAAGTGAGGTCTCACCAGTGCTCTGTACAGTGGCATGAGCACTTCCCTTTTCCTACTGCTAATACCTCTCCCTACACAACCAAGCATTCTGCTAGCATTTCCTGCTGCTCTATTACATTGACTACTTACCCTTAGATCCTCTGAAATAATAACCCCTAAATCCCTTTCCTCAGATGTTGAGGTTAGGACTGTATCAAATATTCTATATTCAGCCCTTGGGTTTTTACGTCCCAGGTGCATTATCTTGCACTTATCCACATTAATATTGAGAATAATTCGCCCTAACGCGGGCCGACCATATTACAAAAAATATATATGCCCAACGTCTGCAAAGCCTCGACTGTACACATGTACAGAGATGACACCGTAATCCTTACCAGCAAGCCAAATCTCTCGCAGCTGGAGGCAGTGGTGCAAGGACAATTCAGAGGTAGAAAAGTGGATCGCAGATGACAAACGTTTTCTAAAATACTGACAACTGTTACAATGTTCTTTGGAACAGCACCTAAACTACACAAATTGCAATCGCCCCATCTAATGTCAGGACAAAATCAAATGACACGCTGACCAGTCACTTCTCTTAAATATCTGATTAGACCCAAATCTATCCTTTGGCCCCGACATCGCAAAACTCTAAACTTTACCCCAAACTAGGTGCCCTGTACAGAAACCCTGAGCCCTGCAGTAAAACAGATTCAATAGCCGGCAAAAGCATTTGTTGTACAGATGTAGTGTATGCAGCTGCCCCGCAAACACCTTCATAAACTTACTACATTGTAGCACCGTGGCAGAATGAGTTCTACAATGTAACTACATGACCCACCACTGACAGTTTAAAAGAAACTGGCAATCGCTGGAATCTAGATGCACCGTTCACCTTTCCAACCGGTTTAAGAGCTTTTCTGGGAAGCTACAACCTTACCTGAATAGACTGCTTCCCCCAGCGGTTCACGCCTCCTATAACCTCCAATCCAGGACTTGCAATACCACAATACATAAAGTGGCTCGATCCTCCCTTTCCTACAGAGCATCACAAATGTGGAATAACATCCCAGACACAAATCTTCCCCCAGCCTAAAGTCACTTAAGAGATCCCTATTAACACTTTCACTGCTGTGGCATTTCACCGCTGTTGAGCTAATTTTTACTGCTTTCAATCAGGTTTAAACGCGATTTGATATAACATTTTATTATATGGCCCAGATGTATTCTATTAATCTGCCAGAAAGAACATTTTTATATATACCTCATGTTTTGCCTGTAATATTACTAAAAATTCTAATTTTATTGTATTTTTATCTGCAGCGCATAAAGTGTTCACATTTTATCACTTTCTATGGGGTGCTCTTGTACAAAAACTAGAAATGGGGACTTGTTCCATTTTTTTGAATTGTGTTTTTTTTTGTTTTTGTTTTACCAAACGCACCCTATAGAAGAAAAATCATTACTGCAGAATCATTGTTCACATAATTGAAACGTGAACAATATTGCTGCATTAATAAAATCGGTTAACTTTTTTTAATAAGGAACCCCTTATCTCCACCTTGGAATTTCCAAAGGAAATCCCCTGGCTGCTAGGGGTTCCCTGGCTATCTGATGGCATCACGCTATGCATGATGTCGGGCAGTGAGGGTCGACCCGGGGGTGGCGCCGCCATCCAAGATGACGGCCCCCACCGGAGCTAGGTTGCAATTCGGCACAGCAAGGTGAAGTACGACCCCGTGCCTGAGGGGTTAAAGCCAGGCACCACTTAAAAGGGGAGACTCTCCCCTCTTAAGCGGTGCTTGACTTGTGGCGCTGCTCGGATCACTCTCACTCGATCTGGAAGGAACAGATCCCCCCCCCCCCCTTTCCAGGCAATCTCCCGGGGGTCGTCTGGAAATGACACATGGAAATGACACATTGACGTTGGGAGGGACTTTGACTTCAGCATCCTCAGACGCTTAAGTTGACTGCCGCGGGACCCCAGAGGGGAGTCTCCGCTGGGGCTCCCGCAAGCAGATGACGTGTGGGGCACATCCTCCACATATAGCAGTCAATGAGGATGTGCCCCACACGTCATCCACAGAGAAGGGGTTAACCTACCTCAATACGGAATGCACCTGTAAACATGTAACCGATGAATAGATTTATTTTCTGATTTGTGCTGTTTAATATCTTGCATTTTATTACTTTGAATTGTTACAGAAATACAATGTTCTTGAACCCAGGACATACTTAAACGAGAGATCTCAATGTATCCCTCCTGGTAAAATCCTTCATAAATAACTACACTGGATTGAAATGACTTTTTTTCGTCAAGGGACAGTATTTAGCTTATGAAATTACATGTAAAATTAAGCCTTTTTGAAAATTGTCTCCTGTACTACCTGAGGATCTTTTGTGGAAAGCACCATGAATCTAGTTGTAATTAAGTAATGTTGTTTTTCTAGTCTGTTTTTAAATTGAGCCTTCAAATTCCAGTGTTAAACTCAGTCACTAGTGATGGCAGCACACAGGATGTGTGGCAACGTCCAGAGACCCAGCACTGTAGCAAGTGGACTCCAAGGCAGTTGATGGGTTGGAGCTGCGCTGTGGAAATTGCTGTGCAAAGTGTGGAAGTTCCATAGTGCTGCAGTTTGCAATTCTGTTAAAGGGGGGGTGTTTGTGGGTCCAGAGAACGAGCAACAGCCTAGTGGCCTGCTCTACGGTGGGTCCTCACTCAGGTCTTACAAGGTTTTAGCTTGCTTGTGCCATTACAGGATTGCTCCATATTCAAATCAGTCTGTGCTCACCCAGAAAGGGTGGCCAGTAGTGATTGTCATGGACGTCATCCCTGCACGAGAGTGCAGCAACCCCCGACGATTGTTTTGGCCTTGTTAGGCCTTGTCAGGAGGGCATAGCCTGTAATGGCACAAGCAAGCTAAAACCTTGACCTGAGCGGGCACCCACCATAGAGTAGGCCACTAGTGCTGTTGCTCATTCTCAGGATCCTCACAAACATTTCCTTACCATTAGTTTAGTTTAATCTGGGCGTGGACCCCTTGCTTGATGTGCCTAAAGGTGTCGACTATACCCTCCTGTCGGTCTAAAGGCTGACATGATGGCCGGGGGGTTGCTGCACCGCTCATGCAGGGATGACGTCCTTGGCAGTCAGTATTGGCCACCCCATTGGGTGAGAGCAGGCTGATTTGCATATCGAGCATTCGTCCCTGTAATGGCATAAGCAAGCTAAAACCTTGACCTGAGTGGGCCCCACCGTAGAGCAGGCCACTAGTGGCGTTGCTAGTTCTCAGGACCCTCAAACCTTTTTTTTTTTCTTACATTACACAAGTCTTGTGTAGGAGTGTAAATGGTGCAGAAATACTTCAGGGACATCCAAGTTCAGGAAACCCAGAGCTGAAGAGGGGAGCTGTGCATGGGAAGGGAGAAAAGAGTATACCCCCAAAACAGTAAAAAAAAAAAAATTTTAAAAAAAAATTGACCGGAGGCTGTCCGCCCAATTAAAGGCAAAAAAATAGGAACTTTATTTTTTCAAGAGTATCCCCTTCAGTAATCAATATTGTCTTACAAGGTAAAGACACAGGAAGACAGATAAAAATAATTTTGTGTTTTATAGCTTGTTTTTTCAGCTGAAAAGCTATGAACTAGTCGTGGTGACTTTGTATTACAATCGACCACTGCTTACAAAATCCTATTTATAGGGATATTTTAGCAGTGACCAAAACATTTTCACTTGGGACCATTGCGCCAATTGGCTAGCTGTGTGTCTAAAGGCTGGGGCTACAGACGCAGAAATAATTTACAGAAGAATGGATGTTTTCCACGCAGTGGGGGCCGTGGCCCCGGGTGCAGTTTTCTTAGGGGCGCATAATTTCAAAAGAAATTTGCGCCCCTAAAACTTGTGGCCCGGACTGACCCGCCGGGCCCTTGGGCGCCGCCCGCGGGTTGAGGGGACCCAGATGCCGGGCAGCGGGAGTGCCTGCCCGGTCCTAAACAGTGAGTCCGTCCTGTTGAAAGAGGCGGCTGCGTGCAGGCGCAGGTCACGTGGTCCGTCTAATCAGGTGGTACTGAGTCTCTGTACCACCTGACTTGCCGGACCGCGTGACCTGCGCACGCACGCAGCCGCCTCTCCTTCAACAGGACGGACTCGCACGCTGTTAAGGACCGGGCAGGCACTCCCGCTGCCCGGCATCTGGGCCCCCTCAACCCCTGCTGGATCCGGAGCTGGGGCAAATCCATGTGTGAGCTGGCTGGGGCAAATCCATGTGTGAGCTGGCTGGGGCAAATCCATGTGTGAGCTGGCGCAATATCGATAACGTGTCCACAGGTTGGGGGGCGCACAATTCTTGGCTGGCCCCGGGCGCTGACAACCCACGCTACGCCACTGTTTCCACGCGGATGACAGTGGCCACCTCGCCTTGCGCACATGTCTAAAATTTGCAAGCCTCCTGTAAAGACTTGCACTTTGTAGACCCACCTGATGTCTGTCGTAGGTGTACAAGGAGAAAAATGTCCACTATAAAGTGTATTTCTTCATGTGGTCTTTCCAGCCGTTCCATCGGAACACTTGGGTCACAAAGACGCACTGAGTGCACCAGCAGCCCTAGTCAAAGTGGATTAAATATTAGCTGTTGGTATTAAAAAACTAAGTGAAAGTTTAAAACTGGGCACATTGTGATATGTAGAAAAGAATCTGCGTCTTCATTGCTTGCCTTAAAGCATCCACGGCAATGTTTGTCTTTTTGTGGAGCATTCTTACTGGGTGGGATAGGGAGTTACTAGCAGGAGGATGTTGCGCCACTGTATTGCACCATTTATTTGTTTTCTTGGAGGTCCTCTGGAGTTTCTCAAGGCCTCAAGTTATACTTCACTATTGCGCAAGAACTTTGAGGTGCTATACTGGTATCTGGGTTGAGCAGGAGGATCACACAATATTCTGCAGGTTCTCTTACCGCTTCCTCTGAATGCATGGATTCAGAATCTCTCACGACTCGCTATGGATACCGGCAGGGACTACCAGTGCTAATGCTACTGTTGCTACCTTGTGGTCCAGAGCAAATGAGTTAAAGCAGGGGTGGGCAAAGTGCAGGCCGCGGGCCACATGCGGCCCACCAAAGTTTTTTGTTGCCTGCCAAGCAGGGCTAAAGTCATTGCCGCGTGGTTTTCCTCTTATGAGTGACCGCTGGCATGAAGCTCGGCCACTTTCCTGGGATCAAACAGCCAGCCGCAATCTCACGATCAGAGGTCGCGATCTCGCAAGATCGCGGCTGACTGATAGATCCCAGGTGAGCGGCAGAGATTTATGCCAGAGGCTGTTCGTAGGCGGGAAAACCACGCAGCCGCCGACTGACTCAGAAGGGCCTGGCAGGCCAGACGGCAGAGAGGTGGGCTGGGGGCAATATATCCATGTGAGGTGGGCTGGGGGCAATATATCCATGTGAGGTGGGCTGGGGGCAATATATCCATGTGAGGTGGGCTGGGGGCAAGTGCAGCCCTCTGCTAACCTGTTCCCACAAAGTGGCCCCCGAGCCAAAACAAATGCCCACCCCTGAGTTAAAGAATAGTTGTAAGTGTTCTAGTATCCTGTAAATCTACTTGACATACAATGAACCAATCGTATGATTGGTCTTTTCACATAAATGCATTGTTACCACCATTATATGTAGTAGGATGGGATGTAATGGTTTAGTTCTGTTGCAAAAAATGTGTGTTCCTTTCCTCATTTCTTCTTCATGCATGTGGTAGATATATCTGCCATTAAATTGTATTTTCTGCAGTGGCAAATGGGAGGGGGTTATTGTTGGATTTTAATGCTCTAGTTTACTTTCTCTGTACATTTCTTTCGACAAGACTTTAGAATTTTTGAATCAGATATTGAATTTTTTTTCTTTATGGTGTCTTGATGCGTTCTCTTCCATGAAACGATCATAAAAGGTTCCCTGTTATCTTTTAAACACGCCATAAAGCTTTATTTTCACTGTTAAATTTTATGTACTTTTCATTGTTTTGCTTAAAGACCTCGTTACACGGCTATTTTATCAATTCTTGCAATTAATGCTATTTTCAAGACAAGTCACTAACTGGCGAGTCGATTTACCAGGTAAATGGACATGTTGGGCTATTAAATTTTGATTGTCTTTACAAATATTGGATCAGTTTCTGCTTTTAACAAATCCAAATTTTCTTCGCCGTAGATTGCTGTGATCTTCTACATTGCTGTGTACTTTTGATGTGTTTTAGTTTTGAGTTCCTAAATGGATTTGGACAACTGGAATTTTCATATTTCCATTTCAATAAATTTGCTGAAAGCATAAATTGTAAATCTTTTTTTAAAGAATAAAAGATGTCTGGGAAAGGCTAAAAGGGTTCATGATGTAGCCCTTTAATTTCTCTTGAATAAGGAAACCTGGCTGTGGTCTTAATGTTGCTGTCCTGTCTCTAATTTACCCTCATCCAAACGGCCCCCACCCTTTTTGCCTGGCTCTTGGTCTGCCATTGTTCTGAATGTGACCATCTTTTCTTTGAGGCAGTAAGTGTTCTGGGATTGAGACCTTTACGATAGTTTTGCAAACTGTATCGCAAAGTTGCCTAAAGCACAAACGTGTGAAAGATGGTGAGGTTTGTCGACCAACTTAGTGTTTTGGTGGAAAGCTTGTCGAGCTGTGCATGGAGTGTCAGTTATTATACAGAGGTCAGAACCCATGAAGGGGTATAAGCAGCCCAGATAGCTTTCCCCCCCCTCCCCTCTTCCTCATAATTAGCATATGTTCCCATTGACTCGTGGTGTATTAGAGTGGCGTGTGTCGGGGTCACTCGTGCTACAGATGTGTGGGTGGAGCTGGGAGTGTGCCCAGATTGACAGACGTAAACTCACAATGCATCAGGACACACAATCAACTGATGCCTGGGCTCGGCGCACTCGCTCTATTAATGATGTCCACAAAGCTGGAGTGATGTTGGGTAAGGCTCATCTGATTTAAACTTCTCCCTTGGGCAGCTGCTCGAGCGCTTTATGGTTTATGAATGTGATTAACCCTTTGACCACTGAGGAAACCCCCCCCCCCCCCCCCCCCCCCATTGCAATCGTCTTTAAAGATGCATTCAAATCTAAATGTCATTTTTGTTTTCAAGTTGGTTCTAGCATAATAGTCTGGGCTGTCTTTAAAGACCACACTGGGCTGATGGTGTAATATCTGCATTTGGTCCTTATGTGGTTATCTGTATCGCTGCCAACATCCAACGCTGCTTTTATGGGGAACTAGGATAAGGCCCCCCCCCCCCCGCTTTAAATGCTTTTTCTTTGCCACAGACTATGTACAAAGGATTCATGGGGAAGGAAAATGGAATCTTAACCCCTTCAGGTTTAATTGAAATCAGTTTGGAATTGAGGGACGGTCCCTGTTCTGAAGGGGGGGTTTAGAGTCCTGTTAGGCAGCATGACAACAAAGGAAACCTTGAATGCCATGGCATTAAACTTATTTATTTTTTTTTAAATGGATTTGTTGCGCATGACAATTTTTCCATTCACTTTGGCGTTACGGGTAAAATGACACACCCGTTTCAAAGTCTGAAATGTTCCTAAAATGTGAGCGTCGACCTGATACCATAAGTGGAAATTTGACATCGTCAACAAAATTATTGTATGAAATGCCCTACAGGCTGAGACCATTAATTTTATGTTTTATACTTGGGTTCAATCCCCAAGAGTTCATCTCAGTTGTATATAGATATTCCAAAATCCCAATCATTTTGGATACTCGACCTGTATTTTATATATTCGTGAAAGTCCTTGCTGGGATTATTGTCGGAGCAATTTACACTGTACAACGCTTGCAGCTTTCCCTGCTACTTGTGACACCATCGTACCTACATAACTGCAAATTGGTATCAAGACAGTAGTCCTTGGAAAAATTTTGCTTATGCATAGAAACCCTATACTTATAATTTGCACTTTGGGAAGATGCTGGTGTTTTTGTCTGCTTGATGGCTGTAATCAAGCATAGGGTTGCGTATTCTGCATTCTAGTGACAGAATAGCTTTAGACAAAGTAGCCGCTTGGAAGTGGTTTTGAGGCTAAACATCAGCATTTCCTCGTAATTCAGTGTTGTAATAGAGCGTACACCCTTACTATATATAATATATATAATTTTTTATTCTTGCTAAATTTCGTGTAGTTTCAGCGTACAATCTGCTTTAGCAATATGGACAGAATTAGTTTGACCTGAGTTTCTAAAGGTTTAGAGCAGAACAATTACAATGCAATATTCATGAAGGTCTTTATAGCTGGTGGCTTTGCAAATGGGATCCTTTCAGTTCTCTCTGAAGGTTGGTTTAAACTATGATCTACAATAGATCTAGAGGAATATTCTTGTCAGATTGTAAACTCTCGAGCAGGGTCCTCTGTAAGGTTTAATGTGTATTCTGCTGTCTCTCCCATTGTACAGTGCTATGGAACTTGTCGCTTTATAAATACTTGGACAATATTTTTTTTTTTTTTTTTGTCTTTACTTTAAACGTGGTCATGTTTGGTATCATTGGAAAGGCCATGCTCTGGCCTTTCTAATGATACCAAACCTGACCCTGCTAGCTGAAAACCGTCAAGATCAGGGTTCAAACAAACCCCTATCTTTAAGAGTCAATAAGGACGTTCCCCACACGTCCTCGGCAGTGAAAGGGTTAATACTTTAAAATAAATGTAAAATCCCTTTTCAGAAAACTTTTCTGTAACTATCAGGGTTATTCAGAGAAAGGTGAAAACCAGGAGAACTGGTAGAAGGGAACAATCTAGACCAAATGGCCAGTTTGGAAAGTGAGATAAATGGGAGAATTTTTCTGGTTTGGCATTTTTACCTAGGATTTTCACTTCTGCCAGTTCTCCAGAGTTTCAACTTTCTTTGACTAGACCGGTGTGTATTCTAGTTCAACTAGATAACATGGAATAAAATGGTATTGAATGATATCAAAGCGCATAACTGCACGTGCGTGCAGTTTATTATACGAAAATATTCTATTGGAAAGATCATTGTTGCTATGTTAAGCTTTCTTTCAGGATCCTAGAGTAGCAGGCAGGGCTCGAGTCGAGCGGGAACAGCGTTCCCGCACTTCTCCCACAGCGGGAACGCAGCATGAGACCGGGGGCCCTTATCCACGAGACCGGGGGCCCTTATCCACGAGAGCTGGGGGGCCCTTATCCACGAGAGCTGGGGGGCCCTTATCCACGAGAGCTCCGGGGGGCCCTTATCCACGAGAGCTCCGGGGGGCCCTTATCCACGAGAGCTCCGGGGGGGCCCTTATCCACGAGAGCTCCGGGGGGGCCCTTATCCACGAGAGCTCCGGGGGGGCCCTTATCCACGAGAGCTCCGGGGGGGGCCCTTATCCACGAGAGCTCCGGGGGGGCCCTTATCCACGAGAGCTCCGGGGGGGCCCTTATCCACGAGAGCTGGGGGGGCCCTTATCCACGAGAGCTGGGGGGGCCCTTATCCACGAGAGCTGGGGGGCCCTTATCCACGAGGGCTCCGGGGGGGCCCTTATCCACGAGAGCTCCGGGGGGGCCCTTATCCACGAGAGCTCCGGGGGGGCCCTTATCCACGAGAGCTCCGGGGGGGCCCTTATCCACGAGAGCTCCGGGGGGGCCCTTATCCACGAGAGCTCCGGGGGGGCCCTTATCCACGAGAGCTCCGGGGGGGCCCTTATCCACGAGAGCTCCGGGGGGGCCCTTATCCACGAGAGCTCCGGGGGGGCCCTTATCCACGAGAGCTCCGGGGGGGCCCTTATCCACGAGAGCTCCGGGGGGGCCCTTATCCACGAGAGCTCCGGGGGGGGCCCTTATCCACGAGAGCTCCGGGGGGGGCCCTTATCCACGAGAGCTCCGGGGGGGCCCTTATCCACGAGGGCTCCGGGGGGGGCCCTTATCCACGAGAGCTCCGGGGGGGCCTTATCCACGAGAGCTCCGGGGGGGCCCTTATCCACGAGAGCTGGGGGGGGGGCCCTTATCCACGAGAGCTCCGGGGGGGCCCTTATCCACGAGAGCTCCGGGGGGGCCCTTATCCACGAGAGCTCCGGGGGGGCCCTTATCCACGAGAGCTCCGGGGGGGCCCTTATCCACGAGAGCTCCGGGGGGGTCTGTGCCTGGATATATATATACACGTTAGTCCAGTTGCCACAATCACGAGTATACCTGTACGTAGTGATACCTTTCACTGATCCGTATAGTTTCCAGTTTACGCTCTTGAAAGTTTGTCTTTTTTAAATGTAAAGTTAACCCAATAAAAATGGTATCACCGGCTCATCCGGATATACTCGTGATATATATATATATATATATATTTTCTTAAGGTAATGGGGGTTGTGGAATTCGTGGGTGAGTTCCCTCACTTTTTTTTCCCAGGACTTGACCCCTGGTACTAGCAGGAATGTCCTACTCCAGTCCAGCCCCTGGATGTTGACATCCTAAATATCCCACAATTTGAAAACAATAGATGGCAAGGGAATCATGGGAGTTTTAGTACAGCAACATGAAGGGAAGGGGGTGCTGGTATTTGACAGCCCTGGTGTAAGATCTGCCTAACATTTATACCAAACTTAAAAGCCAGATCATATTTGGAGTCTGTGGGTGCATGTGTGTATCTGCATAATATTGTATAAACCTAAATACTAAAATGCAAAACAAGTCAGTGTAAATGTCACTTGTTCACAAGCAGCCCGTCTTCAAGGCGAAAGAACAAGTCAAGGACTCTTGTTCTGTGACAAGGTTTTGTTTGCTTTAATGTGAGCATTGGATGACAGCCCGTGCGTGTATAATTTTGTCTTGATTTAATACAATGTAGTGTTACACAAAATAATGGGTATTGGGCTGAAGTTTCTTTTATAGATATAGGGCTGTCCCTAGCTGTTGACCTGTAGTAATGTTTGGGGGGGGGGGGGTATAATGTGTATTTAAGTTGAGATACTTGGATTGTTTTAACTGGGAACTCTACAGGTTTGTTAAACCTCTCTGGCTGGGACTTAATTACAAAAATTCTATAACCACAAAGACCATTTAAATGGTTGGGAATTTTCCCCTCACCCCGGCAGATGTCAATCAGCTTATCCTTCTGTGGCTTAGGTCAGTGTACAGGTCTGTAGATTCCCAACCAGTGACTGTTGATGCACTTCCATAGTATTAAACCCCTGTTACTCCTTTGTTTCAACTGTAGATTGGCACTTGGATAACAGACGCATGCACAGGCGTGTGACTGGCCCCATTGCAGCGTCGCAACGCTGCGACTGATGCCGGTAAGCACGGGCGCACATAGTCTGATTCCAGCCTCAGAGTCCCTGTTTTTTAGCATGAAGAATGTAATGGTGCCCCTGGGTTTTAAAGGCACGTCTGCCTTAACCTGAGGTCGGTTCTCTCATTCCTTCTTTGCACACACCAGAAACTCGCACTGCTGAGAACCTGAAAGAAGGGAGCAGAAAACTGAGGGTGCAGAATCCTAAAGGTGGCTGAACAAAAGAAAATTTGCGTACCTCTGGGCAGAAAATAGGTTTCAACTACTGAAATGCATATTTTACCTGGCAGTATTTAAGCCGGTCTTAAAGTAAATCCCTTTTAGTGCAGCTGAGGTATAACCTTGCATGTCGGCTTGTGAAAATGGTCACATGATGGTAGCCAGAAATGCTCAGGAACATCAAGTCATCTGCTTGGAATGACTTGCAACGTCTAATCGTTGTGTGAACCAGTGTAGAGTATAGCAATCCCCCAGACCCATAAGGAGGGGAGCATGACTGCTGGCCTGTGCCAGACAGTAAGTATGTGTGGATTGGTCTGTGGGGTGCAGCAATGTTTCACTTGCCTATATATACAGGTGCGGCAGGAGGGTTGAGCCTCTTTGATTCTTGCCAGCGTGTCAACAAGTCAAGACTGAGATTGACGAGCCCTGCGAAGAGAATCCATTAATTTTAAAATTTGAGATTTACAGAGTATTGATATTAAATGGCATCACCTTTTGTGCATGTTTTGTTGGAGCAGCTGCGGGATCATGCTGAGGCCCAGGGATCCACGGTGCTGGAATTGCTGGACAGGGCCCTGGCTCGGCCTTCAGGATGAGGATCCTGGGGAGCGCAGAGCATGGAGAAGGGAGCGGCAGTCCAGACCGCCAGCAAGACGGAGTCCCAGTCCCTTGAGAGGCTGGAGAAGACCGTTGGACCAGGAGGGTGATAATGCCAGAACATCTGGTTCGCCTAGGGATGCTCCACTGGAGGTGTGCACTGACATGACAAGACCAGGGCTAGCGGTGCGGGTGAGTTCGGCCATTTAACATGGTGGACCTTGTTCCAAACAAGATGGCCGTCGGGCTTAGATCCAGAAGCCCGTGCTGTCCACCTTCACTTCCAGTGGAGGGGGACGTTTCAGAGTCAAACTCCAAGCCTTCTGATGGCTCCGCCCCTGGCATCGTCAGCCGTGACGCGCGGCATCTGGGTCTAATGCTAGGCGCCAGCCACCAGCTTTGTCACCTGGGTGACAGGTCTGCCCGCCCACAACATGGCAGCGCCCATATCCAAGATGGCGGCGATTCCAGTGTGGAACGCGCTGTCTGGGGGTTGCTGCATCGCACCAACAACTTGCCTTGCCACCCGATCACCTGCTGTCTCAGGAAGGCGCAGGACCGAGCGTGGAACACACGGCTTGCCAGATTAGGGTGCCCGCTGCTCACCTGACCTGAGACTCTTCGTCAGAACATGCAGACACGTGGAATTTTTGGAAGATCCTTTGCTGCACTCTACTTTTTCGAGGACTGCAAGACAAGTGGCCTCGCCTAGGCTGACTCGGGATCCTGAGGGGCTGTGGAGCAACCAGAATATTTCCAGAGCGTTGCCAGCATGGAGAAGCAGATCGGGGGAATCGACAACTGAACCCACGTGCTGCGGGGACCGCTGGAGGATCTTCGCAGCTGCTTACAGCATGTGAGTCTGATTTGGCCTCTACACAGCTGCGCGTACTTGTGGGTGGCAGCAGGGATGCAGGGTTTAGATCGACGGGGTTGATTGATACTCTGAGGCACTCAGGCGCTGGCAGGAAGAGTCGACAGCCGCCACTGGAACGTGCGTATAACGTGGCATCTGCCCAGGTGCTGCAGGGTGTGGGTAATCGGCATGGGATTAGTGACACCTGGGAGTGTGACTAATGTGGCTTCTGCACAGAAGTCTCAGGTTGCTGCTGCGCCGGCGGCGCATGCTCCAGTTAGTAGTCAGTGGTCAAGCCGTACTGATGGGGACATCCATTCCGGGTACATCCATTACAGGGTCTGCTGTTCATGTGCCAGTTGCCGCACCGGCAGTGCCTTTTAGCGGCAGCTAGTGTACTTCAGGTGCCAGCAGCTGCACCTGCAGTGCCTTTACCCGGGGCCAGTGTAATTCAGGCCACTATAGGTGTGTGCGATTTATCCCCCTTAGGTTTGCAAGTCACGTCGGAAGTTAAGGATAAAATCTGGAAAGGGGAATATGTAGATATTCTAATTGATTTTCTTCCGACAAGGAGACCATTGACAGGCCTCGTAAACAGGATGCCTTGGTGGAGAAGGCACGTCCCCGCACTTTTGGGAATTGGTTGCAGGGTTTAGATTTAATCAGGGGTGCCTATAAGATTTATGGAGGCCAGTGCTGGTTTCTTTATGACCAGCAATTTAGGGAAAAAAATGGCGGTGCGTCCGGGAATGCGCTTTGATATTCAAGATACTAATTTATGGTTGCTACTAATAACTTTACTGCCCAGCCATGCAGCCTTTTCCAGGTTCCGCTGCACCCAGGCCCCCCCAGGGTGTCGGCTGGGGTTCGGAAGGGGTGCTGCTGGCTCTGAGTCCCATTGTCAATGGGCTGCAGCATGCCGTTTTAAGCACGAATGTTCAGGCTGCGGGGGTTCCCACCCCGCATTCCGCTGTTTCAAAAAGGCAGAGGTGGGGAGTCTAGTGGCCGGTCGGGAGGGGTTTGGTGGCAGGAGTAACGCCAGTGAAGGTGCAAGAGATGTTCCCTTAGCTCGTTAGGTACCATAAAAAAACACATTGCACAGCTGTTGTTGGACGGTTTCTTTTTTGGTTTTGAGATTCCCCATACCCCATCTGATTTTCCAGTTTGCAAACAATCTCCTTTCTGCGCTGCGGCGAGAGGATGTGGTAGCCCAGAAGTTAGAGAAGGAGGTATTGCTAGGGAGGATGAGTCCTTTCCTGGACTTGCCCTTTGCTAATCTCCAGGTGTCGCCCTTGGGCTTGGTTCCTAAAAAGGAGGGTAGGTTCAGGTTGATCCATCTTTCCTACCCGGCTGGATTGTCAGTGAATGATGGCATCTGTAAAGAGGTTTGTCGGGTCCATTATTTTGATGTGGCCTTACATTTACTTTGGACTGTGGGCCCTGGGTGTTTGCTCGCAAAAGCGGATATCGAGGCAGCATTCCGGTTGCTTCCTATTCGCCCTGCGTGCTATCTTTTGGGCTGTGCCTTTCGGGGTAGTTATTACGATCTGTTTGCCGATGGTGTTCTATATCCTGTTATTTTGAGCAATTTGCTTCCTTTTTGGACTGGGTGGTCCGCTGTCAGGCAGGTATTACAGCTATCGTTCACTACTTGAAGGGCGTTGCCACATACAGAAAGTCATCCAAGTTTTTCAGACTGTTGTTGCAGAGTTTGGGGTGCCTTTGGAAAAGACACAAGGTCCATGTCAGTGCTTGGCGTTCCTCGGTATTGAAATAGATACTGTTCGAGGTGTTTCGCTTGCCGCAGGACAAGATAGATGTGGTGAGGGCTCGTGGTGTATCCAAGCTTTGTTTATCGGACCTCCAGTCCTTAGGACATTTTGGCCTTTGCTTGTCGCCTCGCCATGGCAACCGGGGACACTAGGTCACCACATCATTTTGTTCGGATCGGCAAGTCTTTGAAGTTGGACTTGGCTGTTTGGCACTCATTTTTGTGTCCTATAATGGCCGCAATTACAGGCAGGTAGCGGAAGCCAATAATCAGTCCCTTGAACGGTTTACGGATTCAGCTGGTTCTCCCGGGGTTTGGGGCTTACTTTCAATGTGAGTGGTGCGCTCAGGCTTGGCCTCCGTCTTGGGGCGCTTTGGGACTTGTGCGCAATTTCCAATGGTGGTGGCCCTGGAGCTGTGGGGAGAGCGTTTGGCTAACCACTGGGTGGTTTTCTGGACTGACAATATGAGCGTGGTTCATGTGGTCAACCACTCTTCGTCCAGTTCACCCCCGGTGTTGGCTTTGTTGCGCCGCATGGTACTGCGTTGACTCAACTATAATATCTGGTTTCAGGGCGAGGTGTGGATAATGTCATTGCTGACGCTCTCTCCCGGTTCCAGTGGGACCATTTTTGGCAGGTGGCTCCGGAGGCTTTGAGGACTGTGGACCCTTGCTTCGCTGGATTGATGCTGTTGGATCGTTCACTGCCTCCAGCCACGTGGCGAGCATGTGTTCAGGTCTGGCAGGCTTGGGAGGGTGGCGGTGGGCTCCCGAGGTTGGAACACTGAAGACCGTCGGTGGTCCACATGGGAATATTTCGATGCGCTGCTGAGTAAGGGTAGGTCGGGTTCGGCTGCGGCCAAGACTGTCGGCACTGTCCTTTCTTTGTCAGGTGATGGGCTGGAAGGATCTGGGACGGATTTCCTTCTGCGTCGGGTTGTTCCAGGATGGAAGAAAGGCGTTTTGCCGGATGCTCGACCGGTAACAGATTTGTTTTTAGGGTTACTCGGGGTCCTAGGGCGGGGTTTGTTTTTTTGTGTTTGAGACTTTTATTCCAGGTAGCGTTTGCTTTTTGTTTTTACGGGGCACTGCGTGTGGGCAAGTTGGTGGCAGCTTCTTCTGGCGTCCACTCCAGTTTGCGTTTTGACCATGTTTCAGTGTTCGGGGGAGGGGTTCAGTTGTATCTTGCTTCGTCTAAGACCGACAGAGTGGGCCGGGGATGTCATGTTACGTTAGTTGTTTCTGGGTCTGGTTGTCCTGTTGCGTTGACCTCTCGGTATCTAGCCGTCCAGCCGCCTCTGCTGGAGTTTTTTTTTTTTTTTTTTCAACGGTTCAGGGGCCCCGCTCACCAGATATCAATTTGCGGCGGTTTTCAAGCATAGCCTTCGCGTGCTGGGCCATGATCCGGCTCAGTTTGCGACACATTCGTTTCGCATAGGAGCCGCATTCGACTGTGGGTGCGTCGGATGAGATGCTGTGTTGCCTTGGGAGATGGCAGTCCGAGCGCTTCCGTTCCTACATTCATCCTAATCTTTTGTAATACTTGCAGGTCACTCTACCCGGTTGGTGTGGATCCTGGGCCTTTCTTTTGTTCATTGGGCAGCAAGGCGGGCAGAGGTGCAGTCCTTTGGAAGGAACCTGGGATTTCCAATGGATGTGGTAAACATACGGTGGTTGGGTACTCGGGGCTTGTGTTGGCCTCAGGTTTATAGGGAATGTTTGTCTCGTAAGGTCCCTCGGGATTATTTTGATTATACATGCGGGGGGCAACGAGATGGGTGCGATGCTTTTTTGTGGATTTAATCGGGGCCATTAAGATGGATTTGGCGTGCTATTTGAGGGCGTGTCAGTTTGGTCCAATATCATCTCTTGCCCATGTTGGGACAATTTTGCCTCTCCCAGGGCGTTAGGAAAGGCACGCAGGAGGGTTAACAGAGGTGTCACAATTTGTGCGGCTGGGGGGCGTTTCAGTATGTCATCGGAACCTCATAAGAGTGGACGGGGTTCATCTCAACGACATAGGGTTGGATATTTTCTTAACGGGTTTGGAGAGCGGTATTGAGCATGCGCTGGCTGCAGTGGGGCGCAGGGGCAGCCATTGAAGGGGGCAGCCCCTGGCGTGGCGGGGTGTTTCCTTGCCAGCTGCAATTCAGGTATTGTAAGCCGCCTACGGATGGGCCTTGGGAGACAAGCTCCACTTGATTGGGGGCAAGCCCTCGGTGATGAGCTTGTAACAGTTGGGAACTGCCTACCGCGGGAAATGCAGTAGGGTCAGAAATTAAGCAAGGAGCACCGCAGGTATACTGGTATGAATTTCTTTAATAAAGCTGTGGTCTTTGCCCTTTTCCAGATATTTGTGTCCATGTGTCTTATTTGGGAAGGGGCAGGGGAATGGTTGGGAGGTCACAGGTTTAAGCAGTCATGCGTTGGACACTACACGTGGCATGCAATCTGGCAAAATTCTATTCGGAGAGTGAAGGTTATGGTGGGCAGCTTGCTGTGGTATTTTGAGGTCTACTTAATGTTTTTGATCATTTTAATTTACTTGTCCTGCCTATTTTAATTTTTTTTTGTGCTTGCAGTAGCCATAACAAAGTGCCAAGTGCTCTTTGCTGGGGAGCTGATGTAATCAATGTACTTCAAATTCCAAAATGAAGTAATAACTATTCTCTGAATAATGCTGCAAAAGGAAGGCAAAATGCAATTTCCAGGGATTTTCAGACAAGCATACTCAGAGCAGTACTGAAATTAGAGCCTATTCTAGTGAAGGACTCTCAAAAATAACTTATTTGTACAAAATAATGGATGTTCTGTATTTTGAATTAAAACGAAGCTGTATTTCAGCTGAGATCTCTAATGCCAAATGTCAGATTCAGTGGCATTATCGGGAAAATGTATAGTGTGTATTCTGTTGCCATACATAATTTAATTGACACTTGTTGTTTTATGCATTTTAGTCACTCCTTAATCAGCATATTAATAGTCTAGTAAGAATTAACAGTTTTCTGGGACCCCAGGGTCGTATGCAGAGTATGAAGTCAGATGGCTCAACTCACCCCTTTTTTAAAAGCACAAGTCTTTTAATTTACAAATAAATTGGGGAAAATAACAGCGACAGGTGTCATGCAGGAAGAGAAAGCTTCACTTGGTATGCTTTGTTATGGGGAGAAGGGATGCAGTCGCAGTACAGGATTTTTACTCCCATGCCTCTATGGTAGACTGGGGGATTGACAGCAGGAAATGAAGCTGGACCAAACTATATGAGCTCAACAGGGAGAGTGGACTAATCCATTTTAAGTGAAAACTAATCTGGTTCAATGATAACCAGCTTTCTTTTAAATTTTATTGTTACGATTGGTGTTCTAATTTAATTCACTTTAATGAACATATTCAGGGACCAGGGGCCGTAGCTTGCATTTTGCCTTCTTGGATTCTAGATTTGTGCAGAATATACTTTAATGTACAATTAATCTGTTTAGTCCCGCATTAACCTTTTTAGAATCTGATTCCTCTTGCTACCACCAAACCTGAGGTTTGGGTTATTCTTAATGAATTAATGTAAATATTCCAATTGGGTTTTTTCTTTATTGAATTCTAATTCTGAAAGTAGCCTGCTCAGAGGGAAGACTAATGATTCTAGAAGTGGATTTTGTTTTTTTTGTTCCCCAAGTCAAAGAGGTGATAATCTGGCAGATGTCAGAATAATGCCTTTTTTTTAAAATTGAAAAGCGACTTCTCTTGCATAAACAGCAGGAATTAATACTATTTACAAACACACAGCATGGTCTAGCAGGAGGTGGGCAGCAAGGACTTGAATAGGTTTTTATTGACATGGATTCTACTTTTCAGGCTTTGGAGCACCCCACCTATGTTTTTATAATGGTTACAATTGGGACCTGAATAGAGGCTTTCATTAGGGACAATACATTTAAATGTGAATGACCTGCAGATGATTAGAGGTTCTTAGAGATGGTAAAATACAGAGGTAATTAGACCTCAGTAGCAGCGTGTTGTAGAGTTTTGCCTATGAACTTTGTTCGTTCCGTTTGCTTTTTATTGTCTTAGTATTTTTAAACTCGCATTTAGTAGGACGGAGGGTGGTCAAAAGTTAAGAGAACCTGGTAGCTGAGTTAATCACAGATGTGCTAAAAATTAACCAGAAATGTATCCGCCAGAGGTAAATTGTAGGAGTAGGCTTGCTTTACTCAAAGGGTCAGAAATGTTGGCCTTTTGGATGTTTTGGATTCTTCTTCCATGATGCTCTCCAACTCCTCACATTGGAGACTTAAAGGATATGTAGTTCCTAAACCTCTGGAAGGCCAGTGTTGCTAACCCCTGCCGTAGAGGTTCAGCAAATCTGGGTACCTGAGCATCATGCTAAATGTCTCTAATAGGGATGCATTGAAATTTTGGCACCACATACACAGCACGGCCAAAAAAACAATGGCTGGAGCCTCCAGCTGGCACTGTGACTGTACCCAAGCCAGTGCCCCATCTGCACAGGAGGAAAGTATTGAGGATTAAGATCTCCATTCCATACATGGAAATGCCGTGTCAGGTCTGTGCTCTTGCCCTCCCTTTAGAGACAAGAGCATGCACTCTGTGCTGCCTGGGTGAAGGGGCGCTGATTGGCCAAACCATTGACCCATTTAACGTCCAGTTACCACAGATGAGAGGCAAGAGTACCTGCAGCAATAATCAAATTGCAGGAAGTTAATTTGCTTCTCTGTATAGCAATGCGTCAATACAGAGTGTAATATCCTGCTGGATCTGCAGAAGATGTATTACATAGGCTTCATTCCATTATTATACAGCCCTAATTAACACCAGGGTAGGCCCGATGATGGAGCAGGGTGGAGCACTTGTGCCAGGTGGCCAAAAGTGAGCGGCAAATTTTGTGCCACACCCATCCTGCACTTTTTTTTTTTTTTTTTTTTTTTCAACAGCCCCGGTGGAAGGCTTTAAATTGGAGCCTGGCACATGGGCGCAGTGAGTGACGCCGTCTGACTGCTCCCACACACGTCTACACGGGCCAGCCACCAGCGTGGGATTAAGTGTGTCGTGTGGGCGGCAGATCCTCACTCAGCTTGGCTGCAGGAGCTCGGAGCTGGTCATTGTCTCCTGTGGGCAGCCACTGGCAATTTAAAGAAACAAGGTTTTCCCTGATTGCAGCAAAAGTTTAGCACTGTATAAAAATGTAAAGTTCCTGTCAAAGCAAAGCAGCTCAGAGCAATTGAGGATTCTGTTTAAGAGTCCCTGATTCAATTCATTTCTTGGCCATCTCCCTGTGGTGTTTAAAAAATATAGGAACACCACACAACACATTTGATTTGATACTAGTCACTACATGCCTGAAGGTCAGGAACCCTCTGCGGCTATGTCAGAAGTAAAACAAATCTGATCCACAGAAAGATGGCCAACCCTTTCAATAAAGTTAACCCAATCCAGCAGACTAAGAAAACTAAAGGGTTTTGTGGTTGTGTCCAAGGGGTTAATGTTTAACCCTCGTTTTTACCTTTAAGGAATACCAATATTAAATGTGCTGAGGCATTACATGCAAATATTTAATGGAATTGAGCTTACACTGTTCTTTAGCCGCTAGAACTGCTTTTTAATAGTAAACATTTTTAATGGTTAATTTAACCCAAAGGCTGCAGACAATTTGCTTGAATGTCCTTATTTCCTACCAGTATCTCCAGAGCCATTATAAAATCAGTTCACGTAAGGAATCATTGAGCAGGCCTTATTACCTTGCCAATGATACCAAACATGAATTTTCTATTTAACCAATCTAAAACACATTTATTAGAATAAAGTGTTGTTCACTATTCCATTAGAACTTTAACAATGATGCACCAAATCGGTCTCATTTCCCATGCCACCAGAAAGTGTGGAGGTGATAGCATAATGCATTGCTCAGAAACCTAAAATGGCCAAACCAGAAAAATTCTCCCTTTACAAATCGGCTATTTGGTCTAGAGTGTTCTCTTCTCCTGCCAGTTCTCCTGGTTTTCACCTCGCTCTGAATAACCCGTTAGTGTTATACTTGGATTTTAGTTATAAATATCATGACCTAACATAATGGACGTGGGTGTATGTTGTGGAGGGGGCAGCATTTCAGCCATCGCTCCAGGCAGGACAATGTCTTGGGCCGGTCCTGATTAACCCATTACTATAGAGTGTAATAGCTTGCTATCAAGTAATCCCTTAATGGAATATTTATATGGTGTAAAATAAATGATGGGGATGCTACAATTATACAAAAAGTTAAATTTTGGTGCATCTTTTGTCTATTTTAAAATAACTGTTTTTTTTCATTTTCCGGCCAAGGGAATCCTGAATTTTTTCAGTCCAGAAATTTCATTTTGGTGCACTATTGGTCAGCCATTGGTTTATATCATGGGAGAGGTAGTTCCAAAACCGGGAGGGCCAAGGTTGCCAATCTCTAGACCTTTAGCCTCTGCCTAGCTTCCATTTGAAGTTGAGGCTCTTTACTGGATAATCCACTTCCTGGTTTACCATCAGAGGTAATGTCGTAAAGCTTTTAGATTTACCGCAAATGTAAATGTACTTGAATTACCAGTGGATTGGCACTGCACCGTGATAACTTTAAAATTTTAACCTCTTTATGCTGAGCTATTTCACCGCATGTGCGGAGCTGCATGTAAATGTTTTTTTCAATCTTATCCATTGTATTTATTTTTAATATTCAGAACTGGAGAACACGGTCCTGTGTTTTTCTGAAGTATTTTGCCATGTTGCGTTTCTTTAATAATGGGAGTAAAATACTGAAAGTGTTATCGCTTTATGTGGGTCAGGCAGGAAAATCTAATTTTATTGTGTGGGATGTATTCAAAGGACATCATTGGGGTTCAATTAAGTTTATTAAGCTCCCCTGTCTTCTGTCATTCAGTAGTTTTCATATCTTGGGTAGCAGAGGCTGGACAATTCCCCCCCCCCCCCCCGCAGTCCTCTCTAAACCTACCCTCTTCCAGGTCAGGTCCCCATAACATTTTTGGTAAATGTTGCATATCATGGGAAAATACACTAGAAACATAATCTAGTTACCACTTACGTAAGAGGTCATCTGTTTAATCAACTGTGTAGCGCTCACTCACGGAGCTGCTGAAATTTGAACCTCGGGTCAGTCTCCCCGCACTAGGGAAGAAATATACTCCAGCACCGTTGTGGATTTTATAAATTATATAGTTTACTAGAATAAATGACATATAATGAATAACACTGTTTTAGATTACTTCGTAATGTGGAAAAGAAATACGATTCTTCGTAATTCGAGAAACACGCAGCGGAAAAGAAATACGATGCTTCGTAATTCGAGAAACGCGCAGCGGAAAAGAAGAAAATATATCTTTAATCCCCTTTCTTATGTCCCAGAATGTACGTGTGTTATGGTACCCGGGTACAATATCCAACTGGCCAGTGAATTGCTTATGAGGTATCTTCAACTAGTCAAGTTGGGGCCCTGTGGGTTTCGGAAACCAACAGCAGCGTGCTTTATTTTCACAACGGCCTGGAAGGCCTCTCACCCATCCGCCAGGTACTTGATGCTCCGCTCGACCCAGGACATCTCTCTGCTCGATGTTGACCGGGGTTCTCTTGGTTACTGGATCCGCTGTCGGCTTTCTGCACCTGCCACAAGATGTCCAGCTCACCGCCTGCTCTCCCTGTTCGATCGATCTGCGGTACTCCTAACTCGGTCTTCCAGCTTCCTCAATATCAGCGCGGGTAGTCCTGTGAAGCTCTGGGTCTTCCTCTGGTAAGGCTGAATAACCTGGTCTTTAGCTCTGTCAGGCCCCAGCTGCGCTCCGGCCTAGCCGCTGTCTCGTTCTGCTGCAATGCGTCTTGCTCCTCTCTCTCCCTGGCGCGCTCTGCCAGCTCTCTCCACGAGGCTCAGGATGTCAGCGTCTGTGTCCCACCCACTTCCTATGTCCGCTCTCAAAGCATGCGGGGAAATGTAGTCCCAATGTTCAATGTCTCTTATCGCGCTTGTCTCCCTCCGGTGGCCAAAAATAGGTACTACCACGACAGGGAATTAAACCCAGCGCTACATATGTATAGAACAGGGGTCAGCAACCTTGGCTCCCTGATGTTTTGGGAACTACATATCCCAAGATGCTCAGTCCCCTATTAGGCTGCCTGAGCCACATGGGAAATGTAGTTCCCAAAACATCAGGGAGCCAAGGTTGCTGACCCCTGGTATAGAACGATCAGTGTTCTTTCCAGTGAGGGGCCTTATTCCAACCTGGCAGTGTATCGCCTCTCGCAAGTTGATCAGTTTTCCGTTTGCAGCTGGTGGCCGTGTTTCAACAGCCACTGTATTAGTGGCTGAAGTCAGGATATTTTGTGAGCCATCCGATGGTGGCAGTGGTGTGCACATGAGCCACCAGTGTGAACTGCCCCTGGAGTCCATTGGTCTCAAAGTGTGAGCAGGGACATAGGAAGAACACTGGGTGAGAGGTAGTTCCACGAGACGACATGAAGCAAACGTCCGCTTTCTAGATGGACCACATCATATCAATTTTTTCTAATTTATTTTGGGTTTGCAATAATTATACACGTAATACCAGTTAATAGACCCCAGGCTATTGCTTATCCTATGACATAGTGCTTTTGGCAAAGAGCGGAGATAATAAATCCCTGTTCTTCGGGGTATATTAGACATTGTGACATCATGCACCCAAATACATTACAGCCCTTGTCACTGGGGTAGAATGTAGTGATTGAAGCTAGAAACTAAGAGTGGAAACTGTCTCCTAGGTGGATAACATGCCAATGCCTGCCTCAATTGAAAGCTGCCAATCTCGCCATATGAGGCTTTAGTTATTTTACAATAATTATTCTCGAAGACCGACCTCATTGGAGAAAAATTACCATTCTCTTCCTAATTATGCCTTTTCTTGGATCTAGGACTGTTATTAAAGTGGATATATTGGGTCCAGTGTCCTGACCCCTTCCATTTAATATCCTAGTCGGCTCTGCTGAGGTTAAGATGTCACCGTA
This sequence comes from Leptobrachium leishanense, assembly GCA_009667805.1. NCBI lineage: Eukaryota > Metazoa > Chordata > Amphibia > Anura > Megophryidae > Leptobrachium > Leptobrachium leishanense. The sequence goes on along the minus strand of CM019071.1, from coordinate 113,355,947 downwards.
TACTGGATACAATATCACCAGTAATCTGGGATTTCCCAAGTGAAGCTTTCAGTCGGCAGACTGTTTCACCAAGGGAAGACATGCTGTTCTCCTTGGGATTTGGAGGGCAAATAAACATGGCAGAGAATGTATGGGAAATGTCGCTCGTTTTCCGGAGTGAATACTTCCAATGCAAATGTATTGCAATAGTGGCTCAAGTTGAGCAATGCCAATAGGCAGCCTTCCAGGGTTCCTACCAGTGTGCTGAGAAGCTTGTCGGACAGCAGCTCTGCAGTTTAGATGGCTGTCAGCTCCTGGGACATCCAATATTGGAGGGGGCATGCACATAACACTTTTCACTATGACCAAACTGGTCAGTGTTCCTTTAATGAGAATCATGATGCAGCTTGGATGCAGAATATAGGGTGCGACTGAACATTGACTTTATAAATAAGCAATCACAAAATACTTCACTTGCTAAAAGGATAAAGGATTTTACCAGGAAGGATACATTGAGATTTCTCTCGTTTTCAAGTATGTCCTGGGTTCAAGAACATTGGTTACAGAAATACAAAATAATAAAATGCAAGATATTAACACAAAACCAAATGTACAGATTAACAGAAAAATAAATGTAGGAAATAAAGTCATTATGTTACTTGTTTACAGGTGCATTCCGTATTGAGGTATGTTAATAGGGAACTCTTAAGGGGCTTTAGACTGGGGGAAGATTTGATGGCTTCTGGGAGGTTATTCCATATTTGCAGTGCTCTGTAGGAAAATGAGGATCGAGCCACTTTCTTTTTGTATTGCAAGTAAGGTGCTGGTCCTGGATCGGAGGTTATAGGATGAGGGAACTGCTGGGGAATCGGCCTATTCAGGTAGGGTGGTAACTTCCCAGAAAAGCTCTTAACCTCCCTGGTGGTCTAATTTGTTAAAAATTTTGTCTAAGAGTCTCAATTCTTTTTTAAAAAGTGTTTTTGTACATAGTTAACCTGTAATAATTAGGAATCACGCACTGAAATCCGTGCAATCAAGAGTTCTTACTGGTAAAATCCTTTATATATTAAATTAAAAAAAAAAATACACTGAGTCCGATTAAGTTTGAAACATGAAATAATTTTCCCAAAAATAATTATCCAAAATAATGCAAATGATTCAATAAAATAAAAAACAAACACTGAAATCTGTCTGAAAACAAGGGTAAAAGGATGTATGGTCTATTTCTTATCCTGTAGTGCCACCAAGTGGCTGTTCATAAACATTGCACTTTGGATTACAGTATTTTATAAATTGTTTAAATTTGCTGATGGTTCCCACCCACCCTGCACCATGTGACTTGCAGGGAGCCTTCCAGGAAGCAGCTCGCCACGATCACACTGCGGGGGACAGCAAGGGAGCCAGGAGGTGAGTAAACCTCGAGTGTGGCTCGGTTACCGTTCACGGTAGTGAAATTTAACCCAGAGTCACACTTGGGAATACTGCCAGGGAGGTTAAACACCAGGTTGGAAAAGTGAAAAGTGAAGAGTGCATCTAGATTCCAGCGATGGCCAGTTCTTTTAACATGTCACAATGGTGGGTCATGTAGTTACATTGTAGCACAAAGCGGCAGAATGAGTTATACAATGTAAGTTTCTGGACGTGATTTGAGGGGAAGCTGCATACACTACATCTCCGTATTCAATGTGCAACAAATGCTTATGCCAGCCAATCTGCTTTCTTACCGCGGGGGGGGATCAGGCAGGATTTTTTATTTTTTTTCTGTACAGGGCACCTAGTTTGGGTAGAGTTTAGATGAGTTTTTCGATGTGAGGGCCAAAAGATTTGGGTCTAACCACATACCTAGATATTTGAGTGTAGTCAGTATCATTTGATCTTGTCCCCACACATAGATGGGGTGTTTGCAATTTGTGTAGTTTAGTTGCGGTTCCAAAGAGCATTGTAACAGTTATCTGCAATCCACGTTTCTACCCCTGTGAATTGGTCTTGCAGCACTGTCTCCAGCCGCAGGAGATTTGGTTGGTATAGATTAGTGTCTGCGTACATATGTACAGTTGAGGCTTTGCAGACATTGGGAAGATCATTTATGAATATTGTGAATAGCAGGGGGCCGAGTATCAAGCCTTGGGGTACACCGCACGTGACTGGGAGGGGAAGGGAAGTGCTGTCAGAAATGGACACATATTGCAACTGATCAGACACATGATTGGAACCAGGTTAGTGTGCTATCACCAATACCGGAGTTTTTAATTTTTTGTAATAGGATGCCATGGTCTACTGTGTCAAAGGCCTTGGCAAAATCAAGGAAGATGGCTCCAGTTAGGTTTCCTTGTTCCATGCCAGCTTGGATATCAGTACAAACTTTTAAAAGGGTGGTTGTAGTTGAATGTTTTGGATGAAAGCCAGATTGATCTGGGGTTAAATAGTTCCTTGATTAGGGTTGCGACAGGTTTTGCAATTGCTGGCGCACTAATTTTCAGCAGCATTGCTGGGATTTGATCAGGTCCAGATTGGCATTTCATTTTTTTGGCTACTGAGAAGTTTAGTGATGACAAGGACAGGCACTGGTCTAAAACTGAATTTCTCTGTTACAGGGTCTTTGCACAGTTGGTGGGGCCTGGCCTGTGTGCAGCTTTTCTGATTGCTAAACTAGGAAATGACACGCAATCAGGGTGGTGCATCCAACAAAATTATTAAAAGCGTTTGCTACATCTAGGGGGTGTTGTAGAGTTTGGTTGTTTACTTTGACAGCAGCCAGTTGGGAGTGGACGGGGTGCTTGTATGTTATGATTTTCCAAAAATATCTAGTGTTTGATATGTTGTTGCTTTAAATTTTCATTGAAGTATTGGGCTTTAGCCATTTTTGTTTGTGCATGCATTCCGGTATTTTCGGTATTCAGTGATGGTTCATGGATCCAGTTCTCTTGAAATTTGACCACAGGGAGTCTCTAAACTGGTATGTATGAGGTCAGCTGTAACCCAGGGGAGGTGGGCCCCTTTTACTCGCACTTTGCGCAGTGGGGTATGGGGGTTCCAGACTTTCAGGAGCTCGGATTGAAAGTATTCAATTACCGAGTCCAGGTCTGGGATTAGGTTTAGTCTACCATGGGAGCTGTTTGAGATCATTTAGGAAGGATTCAAGATTAAATTTCTTAAGACCGGGTGATTATGACCTTTGGACATTTTGTGGCCCTTATTTTGCACACACAGTACACTGGGCAGTGATCGCTGAAAATGTTAGCGAATGCCTGCTTCCTGTATTTGATCAGGACATGAGAGAATCCAGTCCAAGGTGTGGTTAGGTCTTTCATATTAATGCGAGTGGGGGAGGAGACTAATTGTGTTAGCTGCAAAACCTTAAACAGTGAGCAGTGTTTATTGTTTTAGGATTCAGCCAATCAACATTAAAGTCGCCAAAGACCAGCAGTTCACTTTTTTGGTTTTGAGCTACTAATTTACTAAGGATTTGGGTTATGTCAGAAAGGGAGTGCACTGGGGAACTCAGTGGGCGGTAGAATCCAGCAACAATAATTGTTCTACTGAATGGGATCTCAATAGTACCAGAAAGGAAATTAAATGTAGCTGGGGAGCTAGGATTCTGCAATGGGGTGAACTTTATGGAGTTGTCAACATAGATAACAATTCCCCCTCCTCTCTTAGCTCTATCCTTTCTAGAGCATGAATACCCTTGTATTGCTATGGCAGAGTCTGGCACTTTAGGGGGTTAACCATGATTCTGTCAGCACAATGACTTAAGGTTTGTAATAGAAGCACCAAGCTTTAAGCTCATCCAGTTTAGGGAGTAAACTGCGAATGTTGCAATGCACAGAGGCCTTTTTTAGTGGGGAGATTAAATATGGTGTCAGCTATTGGACCAGGGTTGGATTCAACATCTGCCAGTGCAAGCAGCAGAATAAAAAGGAATTTGTACATGTTTCTTTTTGGAAAATAACGATTGGAGAGTTTTAAAGCTCTGTGGGGGTGGGAGGGCTGGATTTTTAACGCTCTCCACCAGCTCTCAGCTGATAAGTTAAAGGAGCTGAGCAAACTATGGTGTATTTGGGTTTCTTTTCCAGGTTGCTGTAATTTGTAGGGTGTATAGGGAGGGTAGATTTAGAGAGAAGGGAGATGGTAGAAAGCGGGGGCGGGGGGGGGGGAGGAAGGAAGAGCGGGAAAAACATTTCTAGAGAAAGGTGGTGCAGGAGAAGTAGAAGACAGGCAGGGAATTGATGAGGAAAGCAGAAGATGGGAGTCTGGTAGGTAAAGTTCCAGAGTGGCATAGGTTGGTAGCTGAAAATATCACATGACCAAATTAGTTAGGTATAAATTAAACTGGAGTGGGTGGGAGCCAAGTCCAGGAGGGAGCTAGGAGCACAGTGATAGAGCCTGGCCCCGGATGCTGTATGGAGGGGTGTATGCTGGAAAGACAGAAATCCAGGATTACATTGCATCTTTGGGGGATGTAGGTGCAATAAATTCTCTAATGCAGTGAATCATGACCGGGGGGGAGGGGGGGGACAGAATAGCAGGCCCGAGTGGAAATCAAATATAACTGGTAAAAGATGGCAATTTTGGAGAGCAAACAGGACTGGTAAAGATGTGGCAATGATGGCAAACAGGACTGGTAAAGAGATGGCAATGATGGCAAACAGGACTAGTTAAGATATTTTGACAGTTACACTATGTAATTTTACTTTAACATACAAATTCACATGGACATTGCTATGAAAGCATACATATTAAACATTGAAAGTTTAAGCCTAAGGCCAGTGACAATTTTGTTCCATAACCCCCACATCCATTTTCAGATTTGGATGGTGACCACCTGCTTGGCATTTCATGATGTCTTCATAAGCCTAAATAGTGGCAGAAGGATTTGCAAGCTTTCATTAGGTGTTAATGGGTCTTAAAACTTGAAGGAGCCTAAAATCAGCCAGATGGACCAAATAGTCACCCTGTTTACCCCCTAGTGATTCCAAAGGTGTCGTTACAGTAAGCTGTACAGGCCATGACTGTAAATTGGCAATCTAATCAAATATTTATACTTTGAACATCGTATCGGTTAGGAGTCCATTCTTCTGAGTACATGGTAGCTTTAAAACCTCCCTAAAACAGAAGATGCTTGTTCTTAAAACCAAAGGGGAAAAAAAGTTGCCTTTATTGATGACAAGAATTAAATGATACCTTAGCATGATTTATTTTTTTCCCCCAGATATGTGCGCCTGTACTGACGTGCTTACTGGTGTCAGTCGCAGCGTTGTGGTGCTGAAACAGGGCTGGTCACATGCATGTGTGCGCACAAAATGCATGATCAAGTGTCCGTTATTAAAGCCTCTCCGTCAAAGTGCTAGGATGTGTGTTGACGGAGCTGCAAAGCCTGATTCTCCATAGGTGGCGAGACAAGCATGGAGTGGAAGGAACGTCCACTCTCACGGACATTCCTTTCACTCTCCAAAGACGCTCGTCTGACACTAGCCTGTATTGGCCTTGGTAAAGATTTTGAACATTTGGAGGTTTTCTTACTGATTTGACAATTTTGTTTCCTATGCCGACCCTGCAGCGGGTGGGCCTTGACTATGCAGGGTGGCATAGCAATGGGTGTCTGTGCTCCCGCCCACCAGTTGGTACGCATCATTGCAGATGCTGACAGTCTCTGCCAAATTGTTTAAATGCAAAATAAGGGAATTCCATTTTTAATTGGGTATCGCCTTTAATGTGCAATTTCAAACTCTTCTGCTCTGTTGGGCTCATAATGCCTTTTTGAAGTGGTCCATGTGGTGTCGGCTTGGTGAATATTTTCAAAGTTTAGGTAGCGGTATTTACACGCTGATTGGTTGCTGAGCAGAGTGGGAGTCTGACAAATTTACACTAATGTCCTGAGAATTAAAAATTGTTTATCATATTGTTCTAGTGTACTTAATTGGTTAGTTCCTTTTAAAACCATAAACTGTACAAACCGACAGCTAAGGCTGGGGTCAGACGAGCGTAGTGTTCACGTCCGTGATTGCGCCTAAAAGTACGTCCGTGATAGCATGAAAGTAAGTCCATTGGAGCCTGACACATGAAGTACGTCCGCACTGAACTGCGGACGCACAACGGCCGCGGCAAACGGACGCAGGTTAGGCAAGAACGTAATACTGCTAGAACGGACGTGCGGAGTGCGCCACGTCCACAACGTCTCCATAGCTTTGTGTGTGAGTGATGGAGCGAGGTCAGACGGACTGCATTTATACGTCCAGCATTTTTGACGGACAGAATGTTTTTCATTGTAATTTATTTTCCCCTCCTACATCCGTCAAAAAATAACTTCAGTGAAAAAACGGACTGTGTGACCACTACTGCGTCATCCGTACTGACGATGTCCGTACTGCACGGACGTACAGTCCGTAGAAATCACGCTCGTCTGACCCTAGCCTTAGTAGGCATATCTGTTGGGCTAATCTGTCACCGTTGGCTGCCAATAGTGTCGTATCACTTATTACCCTATTAAGATAGACTAAATCAGACTCTGTATAATAACCCAAGACTCCTAGGGAACTCTGTGGCAACTAGTTAGAAATATACCGGCACACGTACTCATATTCTAAAGCAGAAGACCTCAGAAAATATGCAGTCCTCCAGTGTAATCTACAGTAGGCCTACAAGGGCTGTAACTATTTTCATGATCTATTTTTAGTTGGAAGATTAACCGAAAAAAATCATTTTGGTAATCTAAACCCCTGGCTACCCCACTTTTTTAAGCAATTTGCCTAGTACAGAACTTTCATATGTGCATATTTAAATTGCGTACTATTCACACACAAGGTATGTAAGTGCCTGGTCGGCATGATGATGCTGTGTGCGCAGTTCAAGCCCAGGTCTGATTTCTCTCAAACGCTGCTACGAGCTCTCAAACAAAAGGGCGAGAGGGGAGGTGCTGCAAGTATCCTGACAGCTTTATTAAGCTAAAAGTGGTAAAGGTGTTTAGGGTGTCCTCTTAAGATATTTTCATGAACAAACTGAGCGGGAGGAGGGTCTGGAGGTGGGAGTGAGTTTGGGTAAGAGACTTGACCCGTGAGTGGGTTTGGGCAAAAGACTGGAGTTTGGGACAGGACCAAAGGGAGAGAATGGCAGCTCCAGACCAAAAGGGTGGCAGGAAGGGTTGGGTGACACAGGACTCCAGCACCCATACCCAGTAGTGGTATCCCAGTGTTTGTGTTATAGCACTGCTACTGTTGTAAACAAAGTCTAACATTACCGTGCAGAATTTTGTTCTAGGGTTAAGCGTCCCGTCTTCTCCAGTCAGGTCCAAAGCAGAGTCTGTTATTTAACTCGGTCTGACTCAACAGTGCTATACACATTATCGTCAAGTAATCAGTTGTTTGGACTTAAGGCTGAAACTGACGAGCGTGATTTCTACAGACTGTACGTCCGTGCACACGGACGTACGTCAGTACGGAAGACGCAGTAGTGGCCACAGTCAGTTTATTCACTGACATATTTTGACGGATGTAGGAGAGAAGATAAAATTAAAAGCAAAACCATTTTGTCCGTGAAAAATACTGGACGTATAACCGTCCGACCACGTTCCATCACTCACACAAAGCTATGCGGACGTTGCTGGCGCAGCTCACTTTGTGCGGCCGTTCTAGGAGTTGTACGTTCTTGCCTGCCTTGCGTCCATGGGCCGTGGCTGTTGTGCGTCCGCAGTTCAGTGCGGACGTACTTCGTGTGTCGGGCTCCGATGGGCTTTCTGTCATGCTATCACGGACATACTTTTAGGCGCAATCACAGACGTGAACACTACGCTTGTCTGACCCCAGCCTAAAGATCAACAAAATTAAGGTTCCTAAACCACAAATCTAGACTTGGGCAGATGCTAAACATGTACATAAGGTACAGTAGCTAAATGCCAAGGCTTTTGATTTGTATGTACAATATAAATAACCTGCAGTTTGTGCTGCCTACTTAACCCTCTGCATCTTGCAGTTAATTATGCCGCCTCTAAAAAGACACAGCCTAGGAAATCTCCAGCTAGTAAATTAATAAATCAACCATGAGGAATTACTGATCTGTCATGCTTGCTCTTTCTAGATCAAGGGGTTCTGTACATTTACGTAGGGTTCATAATCGGCAGGCACGTGCCACTCAGCCTCTTCTTGAATGGGCAGGTTCCCAACGTTATCCCAATCCCCATCCTTCTATACATCCTGGTCTGTAGGCCCAGTATCTAAGATCATGCTTCCCATAGCAACGCCATCCAGCATCTTCCTCATGTCTCAAAGAATTTTTCTTTTTTTCCTTTGGCATATTGACTTGATGCATTTTTTTTGATTTCATCCCTTGGTGGATTCCAATATTTTTTAATTATTTTTTTTTGCTTTTGTGCTAGAGTGGGCATTTTTGTTTTGAACACTTAACTGCCATGGGGCTTGCTATTCTAACGGGTAGGTCTAAATGCTGCAAGCGGCATAGCACACCCTGCTGTCTCCCTATACTCACCTACACCTTGCACGCTGTGAGTGCTCATGGACTGCCTGATCGCTGTCCCCACGGCAGCCATTGATGCGTTCTGGTTTGCTGGGACGAAAGGTGGGCAGATGGACCGCTGCAGAGGCTATGAGGCATGCTATGCAGCTTTGAAGACCATCTTTCTGTTTGGAGGACCCCAATGGCTAGGAGTTAAAGGAACACTGCACATCCTGACATCTTTTATGATCCTGATCAGTTGCAAACTGTCAGTAAACTGTTATCGTCTAAGGATACTGTCTATGGCAAGCGTCCTGAGAAACCAGCCGATGGGGCTTGCACAAGTGTTATAGAATTTACAAAAGCTCAAACTTTCCAAGCAATGCAATGTGTCCTTCACAACGTAAGTCGCTTTCTTATGCATATTACGGAAGCCCTGGGGTGGAGGAATGGAGCTGCTGCATGCCGAAGACATCTGCCCAATTATTTGAGGGCATAAAAGGGGTCATTTTTATTTAGTGCTGCTTTTTCAGGAGGTAAAATGCACAATTCCTCAGGCCATGCAGGTTAAAATGACAGTTTATGCATAAATCAATACCATCGGGGTGGATGCACAGACCAGAAGTATCCAGCCCACTTAATGTATAAAAAAATGTTATTCATGCTCACCACTGCGCAACAAAACATTTTTTGGTTTTACGTAAATGACCATTAAAGTGGTAAGCCCACCTTCCACTTCACGGCACCTCTGGGTCAGGTGGGTCTTGCCTAACGAAATGAGCTGCTTTCTAAGCGACCACACATCCACCGTGATGCAGCGGGTGGACTTACTTCAATGGCCATTCAAGTAAAACCAAAACCTTGGTTTTGTTTAGCATAGAGTTACAGTGGGGAGTGCAAATGACTGCCTTTTTCTTGTGGTTTTATACATGGTTTATTGAAATTGGGAATGTCCTTTTCCAAATATGTAGAGCCATTTATTGGCACCTTTTCTAACTCCCATAAATGTCAGTGGCAAAGACTAGTATCCAAACCTGAAGTCAAAACGGAAATGAGTCATACTATAATAGTACATATTATACAAAATTGTTTTGACTTTACAGATGTTTAATGTTTTATGCCTATATTGAGTGTCAGGAATTAAACTTTAATTTGTGATCGATCTCCATTCCTACATAGAGGGCTCTAGTCTTTTTTTATTAAACACTAAAATGGGGACGCTAACAGGGAAAGCCTGCGGGTGTAGCATTGGGAAGGGAATATGAGAGGCATGTTAGTCACTTATCACATAACATTCACTAGGGAAGTGACCAGAATCTGTAGTGACCAGGTTTCCTTTCTGTGTGATATTCAATCAGTAGTTCAATATTGCAACATTGGTTATGAAGATCAATGTGACAATTCATCCCTTGAGATTTCTGTCTGCACTTCCTCTGTTACAGTGCAGAGTGCCACCATGTTTATCCTTTGTGGGTAGTGTTGTGCAATTGGTGCACCAAATCTCAGCATACCTTCCTGCAATCAGATGCAAGGAGTGGGTACTGTCCTGTTGGATGGCTCTTATGCTCATAACTGTCATCTTAATGGCATGCCACCAAACGTGAGCAGCAAAAGCTTGAAAGGGAATTGCTCAATTTTCATGTGAGCATAAAATCTAATAAAAAATAAATGCCAACACCTAGGCTCATTTGACAGGGAATCACTCCCTGTTGCGGGAACCAAGGTCGCAGTCTGTCCCTTGGCCATCGTATGTACTTTCCTCTAGTTTCTGGATTGTTCTCACAGCAGGCAGCGCTGACTTCGTGTCCGCTCAGTTTCTCCCAATAAAGATGACACTATCCTATGGTTGAACAGACTGACCATCCATTCTGGCAGGTCTCTTTATTTGGTACAGAATTCGATAACGTTTAATCCCATTACCAGCTCAGCCCACCCAGACATCCGGGCAGCGAGTCAAACATGCTCCCCATAAAGTCCACCCAGCATGTAAGTCATACAGAGAAAGGGTCCCGGTTTGGGGGATTTCAGGGGAGCAGTGGCACTTCTGGGGGACAATCACATAGCCCAGGGAATGGGGTACAAGAAGTGCTTATTCCTGTACTGGGATCCAAGTGGCAGCCCAAAGAAGGGACCAGGGTGTGTCCCATAAACAGATATGCGATCAAAGTCTTTTGTGGTGGGAAAGCTGCAGGGGCACTCATGGGAACAGTCCATAAAGTTACATTAGCAAAAACACAGAACCGTTCTGAGTACGGGGGTTCCATGACAGAGCCCAACTTGTTTTGCCCATGACAGAAGTGTCAATCATGAACAGGATTTAAGTGGCAACCAAAAAGGTAGGACATAAATTTTGTGGTGCAGACAGGACTAGTTAAGCTAGTGTTATCTGGGCACCCTACCTGTTTAATACAAATCTCGTTGGTAGAATTTAAATCCCTAACAATGCTCCTCTAGAAGTCTTGATCTATAGATGAAATGGCTGGAAGAAGTTGGTCTTGGTTATCTTTTGCTTTGCGGTGGAACAGATGCATTCACAACAGTATTTAATCAAAGAATAACAATCCGTTATTGATTTCTTCTGACTTATTGACAGGAATAGATCAGCTAATTACATTTGCCCTTTAATATGGTACAAACACGAGTGTTGGATATTCTTTATTTCTCAAAGGGATAAATCCAACTAAGTGTTCCACCTTGATTATCCTTTTTAGTTTAATGGTTTCATATTTGAAATTCAATGTGTTAAAACTATAGACTGTGGGTGTTTAATGTGTTTCTTTTTTTTTTATTTTTATTTTTTTATGGTGTACACTTACTATATGCTTCCATAATGCATCGTTTGCTCCTGTATACTTATTTTTAGCTGTTACATTGCTTGTATTTGCACCTTTGGGTTTCAGAAATGCAGAATTAATGTACATTTGTTTTCAAACAGGAAATTTGTAGAATTACAACATAGCGTATAACTGTGTAATAAACGTGTGTACATACACACAGCAAAAATTGAACACTCACGCTTTATGAGAGCTTCTAGCTCTCATGTGGTCGCCTCTCAGGTTATTGTAGGGCTACCCCGACTGCCTGTATCTCCCGACTCGCTGGTGTCCTCAAAACATGGCTAGCCTTCAGTCTGAGAAAAGGATGGAGGTGAGCCGTCCTCGGAGCAAGTGGACATATATATCCAGAGACTAGGAGGGAATTTTTTTTATACTAAACTTTAAAAAGTGAAATTTATTTCCACAATGGGATAAAAGAAAAAGTGAATAAACAGACAAATATTCAATCCGCCAGATGCGTTTCGCACCCTTCCGGGCACTTCCTCAGTGGCAAAGGAATGAAATTACCTTCCTGTGTCCAGTACTTGTATACAAAAGGGAGTGGACACAATCCTGATCACCTGGTTTCATCCTGGTTGTTCCGGTTCTGATTGACGTGTTACCATCTGTCAATTTCAGTTGCTCCTAGTTTAGATTCGTGAAGGTCTAATATGCTCGGTGTACCCCCGGTGTTCTTCTTTGGGTTTTTCCGCTCTTTTCTCGTTATGTGCAGGAGATCAGTTAAAGTGTGGCACCTTAGAGTGGTGGGACAGTGCAATTGCCGAGACTATATGGCTTTTCCGATGGACTGAGACTGACGAATAAGGATATCTATTTATCCATTCACAAATCTCCACTAGGAGCAACTGAAATTGACAAATGGTAACACGTCATCAGTACCGGAACAACCAGGATGAAACGCATGAAACCAGGTGATCAGGATTGTGTCCACTCCCTTTTGTATATAAGTACTGGACATCACAGAAGGACAGTAATTTCATTTCTTTGCCACTGAGGAAGCGCCCGGAAGGGTACGAAACACGTCTGGCGGATTATTTGTCTATTTGCTTTTTTCTTTTATCCCATTGGGGAAATAACTTACTTTTTAAAGTTTGGTATAAAAAAAACATTTCCCTCCTATTCTCTGGATATATGTCCACTTGCTCCGAGAACAGCTCACCTCCATCCTTTTCTCAGACTGAAGGCTAGCCATGTTTTGAGGACACCAGCGAGTCGGGAGATACGGGCAGTCGGGTTAGCCCTACAATAACGAGAGGCGACCACATGAGGGCTAGAAGCTCTCATAAAGCGTGAGTGTTCAATTTTTGCTGCATGTATGTACACACGTTTAGTTATATGCTATGTTGTAATTCTCCCTTTTAATTTTGAGGTTCACACGAACTACTATCCATAACCTACTTGCTATCTGGCATAAGGTGTGTTCTATCCATTATTTACCAACGTCTCTATACTGTTGAGTGTCATTTAGAGCGCTGTTCCTAACTTTTCTATTGAATACACGCATTGTTTGAGATTTTGGAAGGATATCTCCTGAGGACATATATAGCGAACTTAGGACAAGTAGTGCGCTTATATCTTATCAGGAAATTTGTAGAGCCTAGCATTGCGAATTTTACTTCAAAGGATGCAATTCTTTTACCACATACAGTGGCAAGAAAAAGTATGTGAACCCTTTGAGATTACGTGGAGTTTTGCATGAATTGGTCATAAAATGTGCTCTGATCTTCATCTAAGTCACAACAATTTAAACGGTCTGCTTAAAATAATACAACGCAAACATTGGTTTCATGTTTTTATTGAACAGACCATGTAAACATTCACAGTGCAGGGTGGATAAAGTATGTGAACCTTTGGACTTAATAACTGGTTGACCCTCCTTTTGGCCGCAATAACCTCAACCAAACAGTTCCTCTAGTTGCAGATCAGACCTGCACAACGATCTGGAGTAATTTTGGACCACTCCTCTTCACAAAACTTTCAGTGTAGCAATATTCTTGATGGCTGGTGTGAATCGCGCTCTTAAGGTCATGCCACAGCATTTCAATCGGGTTGAGGTCAGGACTCTGACTGGGCCACTCCAAAAGGCATATTTTGTTTTGTTGAAGCCATTCTTTTGTTGAATTACTTGTATGCTTTGGGTCGCTGTCCTGTTGCATCACCCATCCTCTGCGGAGCTTCAGTTGGCGGACAGATGGTCTTACGTTTTCCTGCAAAATGTCTTGGAAAAATGAATTCCAGAGTTTATCAATGACAACAAGCTGTCCAGGCCCTGAGGCAGCCCCAAACCATGATGCTCCCATGTTTTACAGTGGGGATGAGGTTTTGATGTTAGTGTGCTGTGCCTTTTTTTTCTCCGTGTTTTTCCCAAACCACTCAATTTTGGTTTCATCTGTCCACAGAATATTTTGCCAGTAGTGCTGTGGAACAGCTAGGTGCTCTTTTGCAAACTTCAAACGTGCTGCAATATTCTTTTTGGACACCAATGACTTCCTCCGTGGTGTCCTCCCATGTACTCCATTCTTGTTTAATGTTTTCCTTATTGTAGATGTGTCAACAAAAATGTTAGCATGTGCCAGAGATTTCTGTAAGTCTTTAGTTGACACTCTAGGATTCTTTACCTCATTAAGCATTCTGCGCTGTGCTCTTGCAGTCTTTACAGGACGACCACGCCTAGGGAGAGTAGCAACAGTGCTGAACTTTCTCCATTTGTAGACAGTCTCTTACCGTGGACACATGAACATACAGGCTTTTGGAGATACTTTTGTAACCCTTTCCAGCTTCATGCAAGTCAATAATTCTTGATCGTAGGTCTTCTGAGAGCGCTTTTCTGTGAGGCATGGTTCACATCAGGCAGTGCTTCTTGAATCCAGTAAACCCAAAACTGTTTTTTAAAGGGCAGGACCGCTTTCAGCAACACATCCAATATCACACTGATTGGACTCAAGGTTGGCTCACTCCTGCTCCAATTAGCTCTTGAAGTCATTAGGCTAGGGGTTCACATACTTTTCCACTCTGCACGGTGAATGTTTACATGTTATGTTCAATAAACACCTAAACATGTTTGTATTTTAAGCAGACTTTTTTAAACTGTTGTGACTTAGATGGTCAGCACACTTTATGACCAATTCATGCAAAACTCCACGTAATCCCAAAGGGTTCACATACTTTGTCTTGCCACTGTAGGTGTACTTATCACTTGCTAGAGCTGTTTATTTTACAAACATGTTTCTTTCCATGGTTTTCTGAAATGCCACCTAAAGCATAGGGTTACTAATCACCATTGTTTCCCAGATGTTAACCGTAGCTCGAAATAACAATAGCCTTGTGATTTGAAGTGAGCTTTGGCTATCCAGATATTCCAACTTTGCATGCCTTAGCCAAAGTTGCTTTGAACAACCATTACTACTTTCAGAAGACCTAGTGAACATAATCTATTGCAAAGACCCTGAAACTGAGCTGCAGCGCCAAGACCATACAGCGGATTAACAGGACAGGTTCCACTCAGAAGTTGAGTGCACGTCCTCAGCGTCCTATCCAGAGGTTCTTTGAAATAGACATGATTGCTGCAGAGGTTGAAGGGGTGGGGGGGGGGGTCAGCTTGTCAATGCTCAGACCATATGCCGTACACTGCATCAAACTGGCCTGCATGTCAGTCATCCCAGAAGGAAGACTTCTAAAGATTATGAACAAGGCCTGCAATCAGGACGTGGAATACTGGAACCATGTCCTGTGGTCTGACACCAAGATAAACTTGGTTAAGATGGGGGCAAGCATGTGAGGCAGCAACCAGGTGAGGAGTACAAAGATAAGTGTCTTGCCAACAGTCAAGCATGGTGGTGGGAATGTCATGGTTTGGGGCTGCATGACTGCCGCCACTAGAACTAAATTTCATTGAGGAACCATGAATGCCAACATGTACTGTGACATAACACACCAATGAGACTTAAGTCCCCCGGTAATACAATCACCTGTCCTTGATTGTCACACAAGGACCGCACTCCCTCCAGCAGGATTGAACCTAAGTAATGTACAAAAACGAACTCCCAGTTGACAGCTTGAAGAGCCTGTCAGCTGAGAATTGGAGTGGCAACCAACAGGATAACTTTTATAACCTAATAGACACTCCCAGATAATAGACATTAAAAACATAAACAGGTATAGTAGGGAATAATTGTAAATAGTGGCTAGTATAATTGTGTATAAACTGTTCAAAAGAGGATCGCTGATAATAGATTCACCTACTTATTGAATATTCTCAAGTGAGAGCAAAACTTTAAAATTGGACCCAAACGAACCATAAACTGATAAAACGCCATTCCTAGTTACTAGCCCTGATACTATCGGAGCTCATGCTCATAAATTCTGTTCTAAACCCTACATATGCGATGACAACACACACCTCTTAAAAACAAAAGTTGTGCATTAGCTTGGCATGTTTCGGCTACACGTCTGCTTCGTCTGGAGCAAAAAATAGTTTGTACTGCTGTATACTCCTCACTCATAACACTGATCTGATAAGTAATCACCCAATCGGCTCAAGCAAGGTGGAAACACTCCCCGCCAATGGTGCTATACCATTGGTCGAACCCTAGCCAATCAAATGAATAAATAACCACGTGTCCCAGTGAAAAGTAATACACTAGTAAACTACCAATGGAAAAGTTATCACGTGCATCCACCAGTCAATAAACAGTGCATCGACGGAAAGCTCAAGGCATAACCGGCTTAAACATCAGTACAAAAATTTGACCTTTCTATGTACTGTGACATACTGAAGCAGAGCATGATCCCTTTGGAGACTGGGCCTCCAGGTAGTATTCCAACTTAGGCCGAGGGCACACTAGGCATTTTCTTTAATGCACTGGCATCCACTCGATGCCCGCCTGCCCCGCCTCAGCACTGCAAAGCACGATCCTCCTATGGAGGATTGCGTTTTGTAGCCCCGTCAACATGCATTGACTGAGGATCTCTAGGTGCACGCATGCTACGCGTGCACTTAGTGCGCTCGCACAAGCATGTGGCCAGCACCCGTCCACAGCACTAACATTGGAAACAAATAGTTCTACCTGTCCTTCCACAGCCCCAACAACATCCAGGTCGCACTTTACTTAGCAGTTTGTAGATCAAGTCAGTGACGCAAACGCAACAGCAAGGTCAGAATAGAGCTATAAATGGCAAGCCACAAATGGATTACAGCTCCTACAGTTCATCCATTTGCAAGCTATTAATGGCAGAGTTGGAATATTGATCATAGATGGGTAACCAAGCCATGCAATGTCATAGGCACTTAAGACTTTGTACAATTTCATGTGCTGTGTATTTGACATTTTGTGTACCAAACGTATGAAATGATGCCTTTTTTTATATTCAAATGTAAAATCTTTCGTTTTTGGCTTGCATTTTAAATGTCACATATTTTGAATAAAGCTAGGTTTTGAGTTTAAGTTTAGAGCATTGCCCAAGAACTTGTCAAGTAAATTTGTTGGAGCCTGTGGCTACCTGACCTGCAACTTGCTACACATTGAAAATACAGATCACTCATGTAAAATATAGAACCAAAATTTAAAATGGTTTTGGCAGAGCCTTAATTTAGTCTTTATTTCCATTCAGCCTTAAAAGAATTTTCCAATAAAGTGTAGTCTTATCTGCTCTACAGCATGGCTGCAGTTCACCCTGCAGCTTGGTTTTAATCTTCTGGAACGGCACTGACCATAGAGTTCAGAACCTACCATTGAGTACTGAACAGTAAAAACTATAAACCTCGCCATCTACAGTCTAAACCGTATATAGCACATAAATCACATAAACAATAGTTGTTGCATTTTAATACAGGAGTACAGTAGTCAAACAGTCTTCTTGCTGATTTCTGTAATGCTGGATGGGGTAGAGGTAACATCATTGGGATTCCAACCCAACACCATTCTAGAGCAGCCAGAGCATCTCTCCAGTAAGGAGTCTTGCCCAAAGGACACAATCACACGATCAGCTGTGGACTCGAGTCAAATCTCGTTCAGCACACCCTCCAACACCATTGTGGAGTCTCAACTTTACTAGAAGTGGATTCAACCTAACCACCAGCTCACTGACTTATCATGAAAAGATGACCTGATCCCACTCGGACTCCACCAGCAAGTGTCCTTGGAAAAGACCCCAACGATACAAATGCACCTACCTCACAAAATACTTGTACTTCTCAGATTGTAAATCCCCCTGAATCGGGTCGTTATCCACGTGTGGTATTCTAATGTATCAGCTCCTTGTACACTAATCTTGTAAAGCGCTGCGGAATATGTGGTGCTATATAAAGGATGATAATGTCCAAATGATGGTTGTAATTAATGGGGACCAGGTTATGGCCAAGTGGCTGAATATCTGTTATAGGAAGAGGGACTAGATATAGTAGCAACTGCTGAAAGCTGCTTTCATTATGGATTAGTTGATTGATCTGTCTTGATTCACAATAGGCAGTTTGGCAGGTGGCCCAGAACAAATGTTGAAAAGGAAATGGTCCCGTGCACAGGGTTGGCCAGATGTGACTGATCATCTCATTTCTCTTAAAGGACTCATTGCTCAGTTATCTAGTTAGGCATTCATTCCTTCTGATGTCCTACAAACTCAGATTAAATCCTTGACACAGGTTCAGTTTATTCTCATGTCATGACCATTTCAATTTGACCCCGTCTGAGTTAATTCTGTCTTGTGCTAATCTTCAATTTATGTAAAATGATTGTAAACTCATGAAAATGTTGCACAAACCTGGGGTAAAGTAAATTTGGATTTTCCTTTTTGGTCTTAAGACTTCATAGTACAGGCTTTTACAAGCAAAATATTGCTTTCATGAACCCACAATGCCCTTCACCCTTTTCTAATATGTATGAAAGAAGTTTTAAAATACAATTTTAAAGTCCAATGACAACTCTAACTTTTTTTTTTTTGCTTGAATGTTTGCATTCATTGTTTAAGGTAAAGGAAGAAGTCTAATGGCCTTGGTAAACACCAATCTTTGCATTATTAACCTTAATCTGGAATCAGGTTGTTGAAGGATTTAGTGATAACAGTCAAGGCCATGTGAGTGGTGTTGCCTAAATAGTTTCTGATGGGACCCTGGACCTTGCCAGTTGTCTTGCCACTTCATTCATTATACTAAGGGACTTTAATTTGCTTTTGTGTAGTCTGTCTTCATATTACTAACAAGCGAGTTGAATAGACCTTAAGCCTGTTCACAAGTTCTTAAGTGTTTTGGCCTCGGGGCTTAGCTGTTTTATTAAAGCCTTTCCGTTTTAATTGAGTAGCTTGGGTGTACTAGGCCAGTAACATGTTGCCACGTGGAAGGATTAGTTTTGGTGCCCAGTGTCAGAGTGCCGTAAAACGTATGGTGAGCAGCACTTTAATGTGTAAAGTACTTTATGTAAAAGTTCTAGATTACAAATTCTAGATTACAAGTTTGCATGTTATGGCGGGTAGTGTTACTTGCACAATTCAAGATACACGTGTAGTATTCATGGAATGAACTTACTGTAATATCACTGGCCAAGAATGAGTGGGTCTCTATTCATTCTTTATTTTTTCTACCTAGCATTGCTGCCAACAAGCTCTATGGCGCAAAACCTGTAGCGCTAACTGGCAGGACTTACCAGAGCCTGTACTCCTTGGATAGGAGGCAAGAACTGTTTATCACTACAGGATAACATTGTTGCTGATTTTTGGAGGGTTCTGTATGTGTTACCTGTCACAGGGTTTCTTTTGAGGATCCCAAGAGACGGCAACTTATGGGGGTGATCCACTACATGTGCATCCATCCTATCTTTATATTTTTTTCCTTCACACAGGGATGTGTGCATTTGTCAGTCCCTAGAGCATGGGTATCAATCTCCACCAGGACCACATCCAAGGGACAGACTCAAGCGTTCACACACCAAGCGTCAAACATTTTATTCCTTTGTGCATTTGTCTGTTTATTCGTGTGCAACAGTATTTTAATTGACCAAAGTTACGTCTTAACTTTGTGTCTAGCAACCTCAGCTATACAGTTGCTTCCTTATTTATACTCTGACGGAGTATGATCGTTGTAACTTGTCTTGGCCTGGAGCATATCTTCACCACTCATGCAAAGCATAAGAATCGTGTATGCATTCACCAAAGGGCTTACTGTACTTAACAGCAGGTACTCGAGGGTTCTCTGGGGTAACCTGTCCCACAGCAACGCAAATGAAATTAAATATGCAAACCAGGTACTCGAAGGCAATGTCTTTATTTCTGAAATGTTTCAGTTGCTGTGTGTAGTTTGTCAGGCTTGAAAGTTGCTCGGTAATAATGTCGCTGGTTCTTTTTTCATATTTCTTGGCAACTAAACTACAGACTGGGGAATGCACAAAGTGGAAACTGATGCTTTTTTCTTTGTCCATCTTGCCAAAGATGGGGAGAAAAGGGAATTTCATGAAAGGGGCAGAATACAAAACTCTATCTTGCGAGCATTTTAAGTGACCAGGTTGCAGACTATCCACCATGTTTAGCTTGATACAAAACCAAAAGGAAAGTGAAGGACTACAATGGTGGACGGGTGGAAGAGGGCTGTAAAGGTGTTCACCAGAACAAGAGTTTGCTTCTGCTGCCATTGACATACATCCTATGAACTGGGTCAAGTGCCACCATTGCAGAGAATTTATTTTTTGTTATCAAGTACTTACACTTTGCAGAGACTCAGTTAACGGAAAAAATATCAGGTGCTTGCTGATATTTCGGGGGGGGGGGGAGCTCGGGCTTGAATATTTCAAGCGAATCAACTGGTTAGATTTGAAAACACTGGCTGGCCCAAAAAGTCTGCCAGTTAACCTAAATGCTTACATTCTGCCGACACATAACAATTTGTACTTTATTTCTTAGAGCAGGGGTGGGGAACCTTTTTTTTCTGCCAAGGGCTATTTGGAAATTTATAAGATCATTCGAGGGCCATACAAAATTACCAACTCTAAAATTTTGCCAGCTATAGTTAGGAAGAAATTAACTTGCCCCTAATGTGGTGGCTGGAACTGCTTCTCTTTGAGGCGCGCAATGTTAACTGGTACAGGTGTTACTTGCAATTTTCCAGGTTTGTGCCCCTCCATTTAATTTCACCTCTCCCCATTCAATACATTTCACTCCCTCCCCATCCCAATTTAATATCCCTCTCCCCCTCTAATTTCATCCCTTTCCATCTAATTTCACCCGCTTTAAAACTCCAGCACCCACCCCGCGGCGAGTAGCATTGAGGGGGCCCTCAGAGCGCCACAGCAAGGGGGTGCAAATTCCCACTCCTGTGGCCTTTACCAGACGTGGCGAGTAGAATGAGGGGGCAGGTATTATCCCCACTCCCTTCACTCGCTGAAGCATGCCGGATCCGCCTTCACGCTGCGCCCAGAAAATGAGGGCCACAGCGTGTTGGAAGATCTGGCGCACAGCAGCTAGTAAGGGAAGCGGGGATAATCCCGCCCCCTCATTCTGCTACTCACCACGGTCTGGTAAAAGGGCCGCAGGAGAGGGAATTTGCACCCCCTTGCTATGGCGCTGTGAGGGCTGTACCAATTGACACCGCAGGCCATATACGGCCCGTGGGCCGTATGTTCCCCACCGCTGTCTTAAAAGGGAATACATCTGAATTCTTTAACCAGACTTTTCTATCTCCCTGCCTCCTAAATCCATTTGTCAACACCTTTTGGCATTTAATATTTTTTTTTCAGAAATCTGCCTACCGATAAATTCAGTTGCTAAACCTGATATTTCTATTAAAATGTATAGACGCAAGAGCCAGTATTCAATCCAAATTTGAATCTCCTGTATCAAATGTCTGAAATGCAGATGAGAAAAAGACTACACCATCGAGCCAAAATAAATCATGCCCTTGGTCACTCATTTTGCAAAGAGGACACCTGCTCCGATGTCTGTGCGTTACATAATGTAAGTGACTCAACTAGTTTATAGGATTTGTTCTTTTCAAAGAGGTCTTTAAAATCCTGATTTTATGCGCCAATTCCCAGCAGAGATGGGAGGGAAAGTCCTGGAAAAAATTCAAGTGGAGGTAGACAGGCAGGCAGGCATTGGTACTAAATTTTAACCTGTGTCCTTACATTTAAGTGTTTGGGTAATTTTCATCATATGCATCCATACTGCAGCAGAGGAATTATTTGGTAAACCATTCATGTATACATTTTGATTCCACATTAAGCATAACCATTTCAGTTTTTCTATAAAAATGAAGATTGTTTCAATTTTTATTTGAAAATTGTTTTGAAGGTAAGCTTCTCAGTTTTTAAATGACAGCCCAGGATAAAGTATTGGGGCCGCACTGAGTTCTGGCAGTTTTGGGGAGATCTCACAAACTCCAAGATCTCACGAGAGCACGGTTGGAGGTACTGTTAAAGCATCCTGCCAGCAGCCACGGTCCCCCAGGTACCGCCTAGTGCTGGCTTCCAGTATGGGGAAGCCCTTTTATGACTTCTAGAATCCCAGATGTCCAATTTTTTTGTAAATTTGTCGTTATGACAATCATCTGGCAGCAGTTAAGACACGTGGACATCCTGCCTAAAGCATGAACAATACTTTCAAATAAGTAGTTTCATGACCCCTTGTGTATTATGGGGGACGGCAAAGGGGATACCCCCCTCCTGCACTTGTTTCATAAGCAAATGGTGCCTTTACCAGGTCACTGGTGCTGTGATATTTTGAAACGCCCGGAGAGTGGAACTCCCCCCCCCCCCCCCCCCGCACCTTATGTTCTGGTCTTTAAAGACATGCTCCAAATTTTGAGGATTCTCGGTGTCAAAAAATCCATCAATTTGACTTTTTAGGAGCAACAACTCTAGGGTTATTACTACTGTGATCATATGCAAGTCAGTGTGCCGTAACACTTATTTAAAATTTTTTTTAGACCATTCCTTTTTTTGAATGGAGTCTCTTCTACAATAGACAAGCTGCATATCTGCACACTCTATCATGAAGAAGAAAAACCCTTGCCATCCATAGAAGGTAGGTTCCCCTTTTTGTAAGGGAGTATCTCCTCCTTGAAGTATCCCTTCTTGTTAATCCTCCACTACATAGGGAGTTGAGGAATGCAAGGATGTGTCCCACACATCAATGGCACTGAAAGATCTTTGTAGCTGCCCAGTCGGAATCTGATATTGGATAACACAATGGTGGTTTTCAGAGTCCAGTATTTGTTGTCTAGAAGCAGGAGTAGCACTTTTTTTTTTGTCTGGAAGATCCACAACCTCATATTACTATTCAGAGGGACGATTTTATCTGGTAAGTAATGTAGTCAATATAACATCTGACAAAGGTTTGAGACTTGGGTAGATGGCTCTCAAGGTTGGCACCTGGAATTATTAAATGGTTCCTGGGAATTACACAGTGCGTTTTGAAATCTGTTGTAAAACTGCAGCTTAAAATTGGGAGATTGCCACAGGGCAAGTCTGGGTTATTTGTGGTAGAAGGGGAACAGTGAAAAAGGAGGCTGGGCAAAATTAAATATGGTAGATGGAGTCAACCAAGGAGGCCTCGTAAAGTGGCAGTTCTTAGTGTTCTCAAGGTGTGGTTAAAATTGAGTCTCCCAGTAGTCTATCATATAATGAAAGGTAGTGATACACGAGAGATTTTTTTTATGCTTCATATGATCGTGTATGTAAGGGGTCGGGGACTTTGGCTCCAGATGTTTTGGAACTACATCTGCCATGTTGTTCAGCTACTCATTAGGTTCTTAAAGCTTCATGGGAAGGATAGTTCTAAAAGATATGCAGGGCCAAGGTTGCTGACCCTTGCTATCGAAATGGGTACCAGAAATACAAATAGACCCCTGCATCTCCTGTATAGGGAATTCCCTGCCAGATGGGAGGGAATCCTTATTTCTGTTGACACTCATGTGCAATACCATTAGTGGGCAGGGGAAGTACAGCAGCAAGAGTTGTCAGCTTATTGTGGGAGAAGCCCCAAATCTGCACCTGATTGGCAACGTTCTGTGGGACCTCACGTATCCTGGCTGCAATGAGCCAACTTGTCCCGTTATCAGCAAATAAAAAGCAGGTACTGACATTGGTGATTTGCTAAATATTGGCCGCCGATATTCGGTCTATCCCTAACATGGTAAAAAGGTTGTTTCTCTTGTTGCTTGAATTAATGGGATGACATGGGTGGGCTGAATCTCCATGTTTTCTGGGGCCCCGGAAATATTTCTAGGAAGTGGCTTTTGCGTATAATAAAGATAAAGCCGGCTTGAACTGTATAAAGCTTCACCCCATGTGCGTAACGCAGCAACGTGGGAAAGTTTGGGCTAAACACTCGGGGTCACTCGCAGGAGTCCAATGCTATGTCGCAGGTTCAGGCGAAGTTCATTTCTAGCTGTTGCACTCTCTACAACACCAAGCTTGGCGGTGAAGAGGGACAAGGGCGGTCACAGGTCGTAAGAAGTTCAGGAAAGCATAACCTCTCCAAATGCTTGGCCAGTTTCTGTAAGCAATGATGTTTACGGGGCAGTCGTAAAACTCCCATGAAGGAGGCTGCATGGTACCACAGAGCAAGGAACCCATAAGAATGGGCTGCATTGTTGGCTAAAACAGGAGAAATAATTGATTTATGTTTGCTGGTGTAATTAAGCCATAAAATGTAATGTCACAATCCCTGGCGTTTCACAGCAGCATTTTCTTTATTGTGGCTGCAAAGGCCGTGTTATTAAAGGTCATCCTTTCTGAAATTGAATTATCCCATTGAAAAAGTATAAACAATATATAACTTGGGTGAATAGCTTCCAATTGTTACCTATCACTTTTCGGGATGGGTCATGGCCGAATGTTTTATACCCTGAGAAAAGATGGTTTAAGAAGGGATAAAGCCAAACCCTCTGATTTTTCGCAGTAAGCAACAAGGAGACTTAAGGTTTTAAGCAATTTTTAAATCCCTCCCCCAACCCCTTTCTAAATATTTAAAGGTAAAGTTATTTTACCACAACACATTTAAAAATCTGATCGTGACAAAATAACCCATCTATTTATCCAGACACTATATTTTGTTACTGAGCTTTATACGTGCAATAATTTTAAAGCTGTAAAATGTCAGGCATCTTATGTGTGGACTAGCAAATTACTTTATTTTTCTTAACCCTTTCACTGCTGAGGACATGTGGGGAACGTCTTCATTGACTCCTAAGGATAGGAGTGGAGATGTGGGATTTCCTTTGAACCCCGATATCTCCCGACTGACAGCTAGCAGGGTCATGTTTGGTGTAATCAGGCCAGAGCATGGCCTTTCCAATGATGTCAAACATGACCATGTTTTAAAGAAAAAAATGTTTTTTTAAAGATGTGTAGCGCTCACTCCCGGAGGAGCCGCTGAAAATGAACCACGGGTCAGTCTCCCCGCACTAGGGAATAAATATACTCCAACACCGCTGTGAGTTTTTATCATTTAAATAGTTTACTAAAATAATAAGTAGGGTTGCACCGATACCGATACTAGTATCGATATCGGTGCCGATACCGGGTACTGCAGGAGTACTTGGTACTCGTGCAGTACCCCCGATATTTTTTTCCGATACCGGAAGCCGGCATTGAGCCGGCTTCCGGTATCCGAGGGGCTGCGGCGGCTGTCCGAATGCTCTATCGGCATTCGGACAGCCGCCACTGGAGCTCTGCGATACTTACCTTCCTTCAGCGCCGCCGAGAATGTCTTCGCGCGCGCGCGCTGGTTGGAAGGACCCCAGCCGCGACCACGTGGGACCATGTGATCACGACTGGGGTCCTTCCAACCAGCGCACGCGCGGAAACTTTCCCGGCGTCGCTGAAGGAAGGTAAGTATAAACAAAGTGAGCAGCTGCAGGGCCTGTCCGAATGCAGATAGAGCATTCAGACAGGCCCTGCAGCTGCTCTCCGCTCATACTCACCTTCCTTCAGCGACGCCGGGAAAGTTTCCGCGCGTGCGCTGGTTGGAAGGACCCCAGCCGCGATCACATGGTCCCACGTGGTCGCGGCTGGGGTCCTTCCAACCAGCGCGCGCGCGCGAAGACTTTCCCGGCGTCGCTGAAGGAAGGTAAGTATGAGCGGAGCGGAGGGGGGCATATCCATGAGCAATGGCTCAATATCCATGAGCAATGGGGCAATATCCATGAGCAATGGGGCAATATCCATGAGCAATGGGGCAATATCCATGAGCAATGGGGCAATATCCATGAGCAATGGGGCAATATCCATGAGCAATGGGGCAATATCCATGAGCAATGGGGCAATATCCATGAGCATGGGGCATATCCATGAGCAATGGGGCAATATCCATGAGCAATGGGGCAATATCCATGAGCAATGGGGCAATATCCATGAGCAATGGGGCAATATCCATGAGCAATGGGGCAATATCCATGAGCAATGGGGCAATCCATGAGCAATGGGGCAATATCCATGAGCAATGGGGCAATATCCATGAGCAAGGGGCATATCCATGAGCAATGGGGCATATCCATGAGCAATGGGGCATATCCATGAGCAGGGGGCATATCCATGAGCAATGGGGCAATATCCATGAGCAATGGGGCATATCCATGAGCAATGGGGCAATATCCATGAGCAATGGGGCATATCCATGAGCAATGGGGCATATCCATGAGCAGGGGGCATATCCATGAGCAATGGGGCAATATCCATGAGCAATGGGGCATATCCATGAGCAATGGGGCATATCCATGAGCAATGGGGCAATATCCATGAGCAATGGGGCAATATCCATGAGCAATGGGGCAATATCCATGAGCAATGGGGCAATATCCATGAGCAATGGGGCATATCCATGAGCAATGGGGCATATCCATGAGCAATGGGGCATATCCATGAGCAATGGGGCATATCCATGAGCAATGGGGCAATATCCATGAGCAATGGGGCATATCCATGAGCAATGGGGCATATCCATGAGCAGGGGGGCATATCCATGAGCAGGGGGGCATATCCATGAGCAATGGGGCAATATCCATGAGCAATGGGGCATATCCATGAGCAAGGGGGCATATCCATGAGCAAGGGGGCATATCCATGAGCAAGGGGGCATATCCATGAGCAATGGGGCATATCCATGAGCAGGGGGGCATATCCATGAGCAAGGGGGCATATCCATGAGCAGGGGGGCATATCCATGAGCAAGGGGGCATATCCATGAGCAAGGGGGCAATATCCATGAGCAAGGGGGCAATATCCATGAGCAAGGGGGCAATATCCATGAGCAAGGGGGCAATATCCATGAGCATGGGGCATATCCATGAGCAATGGGGCATATCCATGAGCAAGGGGGCATATCCATGAGCAAGGGGGCAATATCCATGAGCAAGGGGGCAATATCCATGAGCAAGGGGGCAATATCCATGAGCATGGGGCATATCCATGAGCAATGGGGCATATCCATGAGCTGGGGGGCATATCCATGAGCTGGGGGGCAATTATCCATGAGCTGGGGGGGCAATTATCCATGAGCAGGGGGCATATCTATGAGACCTGGGGGCTTTATAGGAGGTCTGTTCTTATTGGAAAGCGTCACATGGCATAAAATAAAAGTATCGGTACTCGTACTCGGTCTTAAAAAAGTGGTATCGGTGCATCCCTAATAATAAGCAGATGAGGTTGAGTGACCCAATAAGGACTGACCGGTCTCACTCAGGCTCTGGCCTAGGCCCTCTCGCGATCTCTTCAGTGCGTCTGCTTTCTCTCGTTCCCTGGCGCGTTCTCCACGAGGTGGAGGATGTAAGTGTCCAGTCCCCACCCACTTCCTGTCTCCTTGCAAAGCATACCGGGAAATGTAGTCCCAATGTCCAGTGTCTCTAATCGCGACTGTCTCCATCTTGTGGCCAAAAATAGGTAATGCCACAGCAAGATTTTAACAGCGCTACAGACGTGAAATGGCTCAGAAGTTAAGGGGTTAAATACAATTTACATTTGATACGTTAGTGCTTTGAGTTGTGTTTTTGTTTTACTATATGTGCTAGCATGCTGTAGCATGGTACAGGGGTTACATTAGGCTGTGAAGTGCCCTATAGAACTCAGTCTAAAATGTTTTCATGGTAAAAAAAAATTTAAACGCCACTTGCTGAAACGTTTCCCAAGTCGGAGACCGACAAATCCAGTAGCCAAAGGCTACAAAGACTTTTAAAAAAAAAAGTAGTGCTTCTGATTTCCGGTTTGCTCTGCACTAAACTATACTTGACTCCTTCACTGCTGAGGACATGTAGGGACCGTCCTAATAGTCTCCTGCTGTATGCTGAGGATGTTCCCCACACATCTTCAGCTTAGCGGGAGCTTTCGCTAATACTCGCGCCTCTCCTCCAGGGTCCTGTGGTGTTCTGACTTCCTAGAAGTCGGCTTCTGCTTTTGAGACCCCTCCCGGCATAGTGACATTTTCAGGCGGCCACCTGGCAATGCCGGGAGATCACCTGAAAGGAGGGGGATACTGATCAGTTGAGTTCCGGTGGGGCCACCATCTTGGATGGCACCTCCGGGCCCCCCCCCCTCAACATCGCCCATGTCAGTTAGCCGGGAAACCACTAGCCACCTGTGGATTTCCTTAGGAAAATCCTATGTAGATGGGGGTTCCTTTGAACCCCCCCCCTCCCCTCATCTCCCGATTGGTACCTAGATGATGCCAGTTTGCAATAACAAACATGACTGTGTTGAAAGTAATAAAAAAATTATAAAATTAAAAACGTGTTTTGTTAATGCAGCAATATTGTACCCATTTCAATTATGTGATCAATGGTGCTGCACTTTTTATTCTTCTTATGGAGGGTTTTGGCTAAAAATCATGTAATTCCCCCCCCCCCCCCCCGTAATGAGTTTCCATTGCTAACTTTTAACAGGCATACCCCATAGAATCTATAACCACAAAGGCTTGGATGTTACACACTGTAGATTGAAAATTCTAATCTTATTGCGTTATGTATATGTCATGCCCTGCCTGAATATATGATCTATTATGGATCTGCCAAGAAAAGGATATAGAATGTGTCAGGGTTGTATAATAAAATGTGACTTCAAATAGTGTTTAAACAGCTCAGTGCACAGGGGTGAAATGGCTCAGCAGTGAAGGGGTTAAATGAAGTTCTATACATGTTTAAGCCCAGTGTTTGACTAAAAATTGTAGTCTAGTTTTAGTTGACAAAATACAACGTGTTGATTTAAGATAATTCAGATGACTAAAATTACATGGCATTTTAGTCAAAGGACAACTAAAGCAATTTGCTGTAAAGATGAACACTGGTTAAGCCTTGTAATATCCTTTTTACTGACACCTTTGCCAAAATTTGTTTATCCTCAGTTTGTTAACATGACCCTTGCATCATTTGAGTAGAATCTCTTGCAAATGACTTGGCCCATCACCGCCTTAACGCTAGCGCTTACATAAATGGGCATTAGCGCTAGGTTAATTGAGCTGATGGCGTGCCACACAGATCATCTCGCTCGGTAATAGCGATTTTTTTTTAGCGTGAGCTTGCATACTTTGCACTTATTAAGCCTAGGGAGTGCAAAGAATAGAGTAATTGGTGTTAGGCCTTTTTGATGCCAACGCGAATTACTCCATGCTGTCGAAACCAAGTTTGCAGGTTAGAGCTGGTGCTGACTGTCTCCACTTCTGTGGAATCAACTTGAGAAAAATCAAAGACTCGCCTCATCGCAGTGACAGCCTGATCTACCTCTTTCTGCCAGGAGCAGAGGGAGATTTGTGGGGGGGGGGGGTAGAAAGTCCCCAGCTTCACTCTGCGATCCCTCCCGGACCTGCAGGATCGCACAAGAGACTCCATGGAGGGGATGCGTGCAACTGCAGGCATGCTGGAGCCTAGCAGCCACTGTGGGGGTAGGCTGCTGGACTCATGTCTGCCCTGTAATGTACTGGTTAAAACGGGGAAACTAAGGTGAGATTTGCAAGCGCAAATTTTTCCTTTTAGCGTCCCCATTTTGGCTCAGGGTAGCTGACAGTGCCCAAAGGTTAATCAGAAGGGATGGTTTCGGTGTTTTCTCGTTCGGTGCACTTTTGGCGACTCAGTTCACCGACCCTGCGTTTAATTCAGTGTTCACAGGAGGGTCCCCGAGGTGTGCCGATTGGGAGCAGTAATCGGCCTACAGAGCTGGTTAAAAAAAACTCTTTAAAAACAAAATGCATGACTGTGTGGAAATGATAAAAAGGTACTAAAAATAAAAATGCCTTTTTAACCCTTTCGCTGCTGAGGCTTTTCACACCTCTGTGCTGAGGTCATTTTTACCGGGTTTGCTCATCATGTTTAAAAGTGTTTTGAAGTTTTTTTTAGTACAAATCATATATCGTTCTTTCCGTCAGACTCGGTAGATTCATAATATGTCATTATTATATGTATACGTTATGTCATGTCTGTATATTATAACAAAAAATGCAATAAAATATGTGTTTTCAATAATTTACAACGTGTAAAGTGTTTTTTTTTTCACATTTTAACATGCGAGCAATTGCGGTTATATTTTGTATGGGGTGCGCTTGTTAAAAAAATTATAGATGGGGTCTCGTTACTTTTTTTTTGGGGGAAAATTACGCGATTTTTAACAAACGCACCGCATACAAAAATCGTTAGTGCAGCATCATTGTTCACATTATAATTGAAATGGGAACAATATTGCTGCATTAACGAAGAAAAAAAAAGAAGAAAAAATTTTTAAATATATTTTTATTTTTCATTTTAATTTTTAAAAACTTTTTTCACATTCGTGTTTGGTATCGTTGGAACGGCCATGCTCTGGCCGATCCAACCATACCAAACATTAACCCCTAGCTGCCACGGATCGGGAGATAGGAAGTTCATTGGAACCGTTGGTGGCAGTTGGGGGTTAACTCTAGGACTGGCGTCATCGTGCTACGCACGATGACGCCAGTCCTCAGGGGGAGTTCCCGGAGGCTTGGCCGACATCCAAGATGTCGGCCAGCTCCGGGAAAGGATCGCGAACCGGCGCTTTTCAGCGCCGATTCGCGATCCAGCTCCCCAGGGGTTAATGCCAGGCACCATTTGGAAGGGCAGACTGTGCCCTTCCAAATGGTGCCTGGGTTAACCCCCGCAACGCCGCCGATCGGGAGGGAGGTCCGAAGGACCTCCCCCCTCCCTTTCAGGCGCCTCCTCCGCACATGCGGGGGGGCGCCTGAATTAGGTGTCATCGCGCTGCCGCGATGACACCTAATTTCAGCGGCTGCAGTCCCGGATGCTGGGCTGACATCGGGGGGGCCAGCGATCGGCCGGAACCCGGCCGAACGCTGACCCCAATGGGAGGACGCGCTCAGCGCGTCCTCCGCATTGAAGTGGTTAAAAAAAAAAAAATTTAAAATTTGGCAAATTGACTTCGCGTCAAAAACTCTCAAAATTTAGTTTAATATTAAATCCTATGGGATTCGCCTGTTTACACCTGTCGAACTGAACCGATGAAAATCTGGTATTTCCCTATTACCTCAATGTAATTCGGTGTTCTCTGAATTGTCGCATAGAGAAGTAATGGTTCATTTCACTGCTGAGTTGCAGCGCTCTGCATAGGTTTTTGCTGTCACTTCAGCTATTCAGAGAGGTCTGTCTTTCTACTATTACTCATCTCAGAATTAAAGCCATTTTCTTTTGTTTTCCAGTGGAGAGAATCCTCTTTTCCTGCATGGGATTATCTGCTTTTTATAGCTACCTTTTTATTTTATCCCATTTGGTTGACTGAAATTGTTCCAGATGTGGGCAGGTGTAAGTTACAACTGTGGAAGTAGGGGCTTGTGATCAGTGGCTGTAACGGTCCTGATCTAAGCGTCCTACCATCTGGTCACTCTGGAGGTGTGGACACAGATTCAGGCCAAGCAGGTATGGGACTAGTGACCATCTGCTGACCTCTGCCTTTACCCCCCGCAGTGCAGGAGGAGCTGACCCATTCCAGGTTGAATATTAAAGGCTTCCCCTTGTGTGCTTTTAGCCTGTACTGTATTGTACAAATGTGCTGAGTCGTGGCCTCTGGAAGCATCTTTCAGCCAAAAACCGATTTGTGCTGTACATTTCCCCCCCAAAATATTGATTTGGTTAATTTATGAAGGAAGGGGTAGGTTAAAAAAATCCCTAAAAATTTAAGTGGAATTTTGCTAAATCTAAATGTGTGTTGATCTTAAAACCATATTCAAATGGCAGGAATAATTAGAAGTCGCACATCTTTTATTTTAATATAAACCTAGATTGTCCAATTTTCTGATTACGTTGTAATGTGCTTCTCTAAGGCAAGATTCATAAATGATTTCTTTTTTAAAAATATATATAGATCTACCAATAATTGCGGAGCACTCAGTCTTCTAAATAAAAAAAACCTTTATTGGTGACGCATTAAATTACGGTACTCCATTTCAGCTAAAGTGCAAACTTTCATCAGATGAAAGCTGGGATATCCTTGATGAAACAGTAATTTTTAATGCATCACCAATAAAGTTTTGTTTTTAGAAGACCGTGAGTGCTCCCGCAATTGAGGGGGGTGGGTGTCCCCATATGCAGCAAGGAACTCTCGGTAATACATGTGTAGCGCTCACTCCCGGAGGAGCCGCTGAATTTAAACCTTGGGTCAGTCTCCCCGCACTAGGGAATAAATCTACACCAGCACTGTTGTGGATTTTATACGTTAAATAGTTTACTGATCTCAAACTGGCATATATAAAGCAGCACGGTATACATATATATTTACAGAAGTTCGTAATGCGAGAAACACGCAGCGGAAAATAAAAATATTAACCCCTTCATTGTTGGAATGTGAGTCCCGTACAGGTTGTGTCCCAAAAAGGAGTACGTGTATGCATGTGTTGGTACCCGGGTACAAGATTCAACTGGCCAGTGAACGATTTAATTCTGTCTTCGATTAGTCACGTTGGGGCCCTGTAGGTTTAGACAAACTTGCAACGTGCTTTATTTACTGTGGCCGGGAAGGCCTCTCACCCATCCGCCAGATACTCTGCGCTCTGCCCGACCCAGGATGTCTCTCCGCTCGACCCGACTGGTACTCTGTGCCACCGGATCTGCTTGTCCGTTTCTGTCACAAGATGCTCAGTTCACCGCCTGCACTCCCACTAGATCATCGCGGTCTCCTCACTGGGGGTCCTTCAACTCTGTATCTTTGTATACTTTGCAGCGGTGGATTACTAGGTCTCTGGCAAATAGTGTGAACCGATCTCTAGCTCCAAAGCCACACCTGCGCTCCGGCCTGGTCACGATCGTTGTCTGTCTCAAGTGCGTCTTGCTCTCTTCACTCCTCGGCGTGCTCTGGGTTTCCTCAGCACAAGGCTGCGGATGTAAGTCTCTTCTCCCCACCCACTTCCTGTTCCCGACGCAAAGCATGCTGGAAAATGTAGTCCTATTGTCCAGTGTCTCTTACATTGCGCTTGTCTCCCTCTGGCCAAAAATAAGTACTACAGCAACAGTGTTTCAAACCAGCGCTACACATGCAAATGACACCTGCCTCACTTTTGCATCCCAGGTCTGTTTTTGCAGGGTGCTGTGTGAAAACAGACCCAGGATACAAGTGAGAACCGGTGTCATTTGCAGGTCTTACCCAGAGTTCCTTGCTGCATATGGGGAATGTAGCACAGGAGCTCTGTGCAAATGGCTTCTGCAAAACTAGATGTGGATCTACCGTTCTCCTTAAATGGAACTCCTGCCCCTCTACCACCGACCCCTCCCCCCTACACTATCTGCATCTCTCTCCCTCTCTTCCCACATGATGGCCTCACATGAGCTACTTTGTTTCTTCAGTACATGGTCTCCCTCAAACTCTAGTGCTGCCAATCACTCCCACACAAATCCCATTCCCACCGTCTCTTCCTCACTCTCCTGCTGTTACTTTATGCAGGTGACATATATCCCCTAATCCTTGCCCCACAACACATCCAATACTTCCCTCTCATCCTATCTCCATCGCACATAAATCAACTCCCTGCAAGCCAAGCAACCTCATTCCCATAAACCCTCAGCGCCTGTCCTTTCTCCTGCACCCTCTGGAACGCTCGGTCTGTGTGCAACAAACTCACAGCCATCCATGACCTCTTCCTTTCAAACTCAACCTCCTAGCTTTAACTGACCCTGGCTAACTCCCTCTGACACGGCCTCCGTTGCTGCTCTCACATGGTGGTCTACACTTGAGCCAGACCGGGTGAGAGAAATGGTGGCGGTGTCAGAATCCTGCTCTTCCCCCACCTGCACCTACCAGCATCTCCCTCCACCCCATCCCTCTCCTTCTCCGACACCCTGCATCCGCCTGTTCTCTCCCCTGGCTCTGGTGGCAGTCATCTACCACCCACCGGGACCAACCTCCCAGTTCTTTGACCACTTTGCTACCTGGCTTTCTCACTTCCTGTCTTCTAATCTTCCATGCCTAGTTCTCGGACTTCACAACATTCCCATTGATCCTGCTGCCTCCAAACTTTTCACTCACGTCCTCCCTTGGACTCGTGCAATCCTCCCTACCCACCGTGATGGTCACTCTTGACCTTGTCTTTTCCAACCTCTGCTCCGTTTCGGAGTTCACCTGTCGCCCATTCCCAATCTCTGACCACCACCTTCTCTTTCAACCTATCTGGCCTTCCTAAACACCCTGTTCCACACCCCGCACTCTCACTTGCAGAAATCTACTTGCTGTGGATCCCCATCAATTCTCCAATCTACTTCACCACCTCCCTCACACCTCATCCTTCACCTGCCCTGATGCTGCCACCAACCACTACAACACCACACTTCTATGCTTTAGACACAATTGCTCCTCTTCGACTCTTTAAGGCCCCACGCCGCCAGCTTCAGCCCTGGCACACTCTCCAGACGTGCTACCTGCAAAGATGCTCCTGCACTGCAGAGCGTGCCTGGAGGAAATCCCGCTCGGAAGCTGATTTTGTTCGTTTATTCTCCGGTCATACACCTCTGCCCTTCACTTGGCCAAACAATCCTCATCTCTTATATCTACACTGTCCTCCAACCCTAAAAGACTCTGGTCCACCTTCTACACCCTCCTCTACCCACCCGCACCTCCCTCATCTGCCTTCAGCACTCAAGACCTGGCAGATTTCTTCATCAAAACTCTAACTGAAGCAACATCCCATCACAAGATGGTTATCTGCCACCTCCCCTCCCAGAAGCCCCCTCTGCCACCCTCTGCCGCTTCCTCCCAGCCACTGAGGAAGTCAATTCCTTACTGTCCTCCTCACATCTCACCACATGCCCGCTTGACCCCCCAATCCCTCACATTTAATTCCTCCCCTCTCCTCCCTCACCCCTGCTCTCACACATCTTCAACCTATCTCTCTCCACTGGCTCCTTCCCATCTGCCTTCAAACACGTGCTAGTTACCACTTTATTAAAGAAACCATCCATCGATCCCAACTCTCCAACTGCCGCCCTGTATCCCGGCTTCCCTTCACATCTAAGCTCTTAGAAAAACTAGTCTTCAACCGTCTCTCCCTCTTCCTTCCTCCAATTCCCTACTCGACCCACTGCAATCGGGTTTTTGTCCCCTACACTCAACTGAAACTGCCCTCACCAAAGTCACCAACGACCTAACTGCTAAACACACACCATTCTATCCTCATCCTGCTTGACCTCTTGGCTGCTTTTGACACGGTTGACCACCCCCTCCTTCTGCAGACCCTCAGCTCTCTTGGTCTGTGACACTGCACTCGCTTGGGTTGACTATTTATACAACAGGTCCTTCTGTGTCCTTTGCTGGTAACTCCTCCTTCATTGCCTCTGGTGTACCTCCAAGGCGCTGTCCTTGGTCCTCTGCTCTTTTCCATCTACACCACCTCCCTGGGCAAAATCAATAGCTTTGATTTCAATTACCACCTCTTTGCTGACACTTAGATCTACTGCTCTACCACGATTTCTCTCCCTGTCCTTTCCAAAGTCAGTGACTGTTTATCTGGCATCTCCTGGATGGCCTCCCACCACCTAAAGATCAACATAATTCCTCTCCACCTCCTGACTTTTCCTTCACGGTGGGTATC
Organism: Leptobrachium leishanense; assembly: GCA_009667805.1. Taxonomy (NCBI): domain Eukaryota; kingdom Metazoa; phylum Chordata; class Amphibia; order Anura; family Megophryidae; genus Leptobrachium; species Leptobrachium leishanense. The sequence goes on along the minus strand of CM019071.1, from coordinate 113,320,680 downwards.
CCAGTCTTGGCATTACACTTGACTCTGCTTTCCTTCATCCCCCACATCCAGTCTTTCCTCCTCCTGCCGATACCAACTGCGTAATATTTCCAGAATTCGGCCAGCTGTTACTGCTGTCACCACAAAACTAATCCATACCCTGGTAATCTCCCAATTTGACTATTGCAATCTCTTATCTGGCCTCCGTCTCTCCTGCCTCTCCCCGCTACAATCCATCCTGAACGCCTCTGCCAGGCTAATCCACCTCACCCGCCACTCTCTGCCACTCCCCTCTGCGAGTCCCTTCACTGGCTACCCATCCACTGCAGAATTAAATTTAAAATCCTTACCTGGGGGGCGTGGCCGGCTGCCATCGGAGATTGACGTACATTGAAGGAGCTCCACATATCTGTGCTATTAAGGACCTTTTAGAGTAATCTGTGCTGCTTTCTCTGAAGGTACCGGGGTGACAGGCTACTTGGACCCCCCCCCCCCGGAACACGCACCCCGTTCCAGGCCTTAAGTGCCTGCGGAGCACGTTCTGCCGACTGACATCTTGGGGCCTAGGCTTCGGCTCCTGCACCTTCGGGCCTTCCTCTGGCCACCTTTACAGAGATCCAGATTGAGGCGAGCTGCGGGGATGGAGGACCCCTGTCCTTTGGCTGCTGCTATAGGACTCGCAGCAGAGTTACTGGGGGTGAAAGCGGACCGGCAGCGGCTGATCTGCCCACCCCCGACCAGATCTTTGGGGGCGATTCTGGAGGCCTGCCTGGCACTGATGCCCGGGACAATGAGAGTCCAATCACGCGTGGCATGTGGAATACGCTCATGGAGGTACTGGGAACGGAAGACAGCGGTGGAGGACGAGGTGCCGTCGGCTGAACCCTCAGCTTGCACGGAGGTGGTGTCCGGGTCAGAGCGGTGTTCCCGCAACGAGAAGGGTAAGTGGACCCTACCCTGGAGGATGAGGCTGGGGTGGACATACTCACTGATGTGGTGGATTGGGAAGAAGCGGTGGTGGTCGTCAGAGGCGGAGAATTGGGAAGCCTGGGAAACTAACGGATGCTGGTCCCCCTGTGTGCAGTGATGTCTGATCCGGGTGTCAGGAAGGCTCTGGTCATCGGGAGGAGCACCGCTGTGATGGAGCAAACTGGCATATGTCCTCTTGAGACGTCCACGGCGGTGGAGTCACTAGCAAGAGGTGAACTGCCCCCTGGAGTGGCGTGGAAGGACACTCAGCCTCTCGTGGACGCCTGTCCTTCAACCGGTGCGATGTGGACCTTCTGCAAGATGGATGTTCTCTACGATGACACCCGCCTGTTCATTTGGTTAGACACAGGCTGAGGAGACCGGCTTTTGTTTTCCTCCTCTCCGGTACCAAGCCCCCTTTGGATTTCAAATGCCCCCCCCCCCCTCTCCCTTGTAGATTTTTCTCTGACCCCCGCCTTCTGCACCTCGATTTCCCTGAGATGTGTTTCTGTATGTCACCATGCCTGTCTTACAACCTTCACCATTCAGAGACACTGCCTGAGAACTTTACACCATTTTTGCCTGTGAGACACCTCATTTTGCAGATGACCCCCTTCCATTTCTCATCTTTCCCCAATTTTTATTTTTTATTTTAAAACATATTCTTTGGCCCAATGCTAAACATAACTGGTTTTGGTTTCCTTGAATGGTCATTAAAGTGCTGAGCTCACCTGCCACCTCACGGCAATCTTTCAAGGGGGATCCACTCCAAACCTAATGAAACCAAAAGTTGCTTTAGAAGCAACCACATGTCCTGCTGCTCCTCGGCTAACCAACAAATGCTTGGTTTATATTTATACCCTCACCAAAATTTTTTCCACTTTAGGATTGAAAAAGAAAACACGGACTGCAGCAAAAAATGACCTGGAAATGTTTATAGGATTTAGGACTGTTCCACCCCCCCCCCCACCACCAAAAAGATAATCTTTGTATGTAAATATAACAAGTGACTGGTGTAAACTGGACTTTTTTTTTTTTTTTTTTAATGGCCAAGTAAACTAAAACCTATTTTGTTCATGGAGCCACAGGGGTAAGCGCAAGTGACAACCACATGTTCTATACATGAAGTAGGCTGGATACACCTGGTTTATGCAGCCGCCCTCGTAGGGAACAGTATGCAAAACCGGGTTTTGTGTAAAATAGAAATCATCCCTAGTGTCTAGGGATTTAGGACTTGGTGCCCCCCCCCCCCAAAGTGACTGACGTAATCGGTTTATGGAATGGAGTTAAACTGGGACCTTTTACTCTGTACATTGGTAGCTGAATAGTGAATATGTACATGAGTTCATTTTTTATATAAAACTCCATTGCTTCACTACAAAATGGTCCCCCCCCCCCCAACCAATGTTAGAAACCAGTGTCTTGGGGAATACTGTAACCGGAATCACAAGGTTCTCTTCAGGACGGCGCCGGACCAGACACAAGCAAGGATTGTCTGAACACGAGTCTCTTCAGGAAAGGCAAACTTTATTGTGTCGTCACACAAATGCTCACACAGGATTGAATCGCAAAGCGTGAGCCCCGTCTCCTCCCCCCCCCCCTCCCCCGACAAGGGGTTTTATACCCCAAATACATAATTAGGTACATCCCAATTAGCCCACCTCCCGATGACACTTTATTCCACCCCACGTGGGTTAATACCTCCCATTGTTAGTTCAAAGGGATTCCATACATTGATCGTAAATTGGCAAACTTCATGTTAGTCTGACAGTTTGATTTGCTGCCGCACTCAATCCGGGCCGTGCCCACCTCCCTAAAGGCTGTTTATTTTTCTACAGATAAAGCATGTTCTGTTTTCTATGCTCTTTGTCTTACTGCAGGTCTCAGTGACCTTGTAGTATCCATTTGTCATCCTGTCTTTCCGTGCCAAGAGCTGGCCGGATTTTTCCCTCAGTTTTATTGCTTCTCTGCTAATCTACCACATTCCTAAAATTCTATGTAAGCTTCATTCTAATGTCTAGTGAAATCTATCTAGTTATTTGCAAGTGAACCAATATTCTGAACAAGATGGCCGCTTGGCTCATAATATCGACCATCTTCCAGCCTGATTCCACTTCATTCCCCCCCCTTGGCTCAAGCCTCAGGTTCTTTTCCTGATGCTTGTAGCAATCACACCCCGCTATTCTTAAACTCCTCATACCTTGGACTTTTTTTTGTTTTGTTGGGAACATGTCTTGTATCTTTTGTGTCTGTAGGTGTCAGTACTTTCTTGCACAGTGGCCATAGGCATAGCCCTATGCGGTATGTCAGTGTTCCTACGACCAAGATCACCATCAGAATCATGGATCCGATCTGTGAGATGAATCTCAGGATGGATCCAAACCACTCTCTGATTGCTCTGAACCCACGGAGTGGATTCCAGCCTTCAGCAGCGATTCTCCTTGCTGTGTTCTGCAGCTGTGCTACCTTCTCTTGGTGATCCTGGATTACCTGGTAATAGTCTGGGACATGTGTGGTGTTTCTGATGTAGGTGCAACATTCATAATGCATTGTCATCTCACACAATCCATTCAGGGCTGCACTGATTTGTTCAAGCGCCATGTCATGTATCCTCTGCACCTTCCGTATCTCACGCACCTCCAGATTCAGCAACTGAATATCCATACTAGTTTTATTCAGAATTTCATCCATCAGACTGGCATAACTGTTCAGTCTCACCATCAACTCTCTTCCCCATCCAGTCCATGCCGGCAGCCATGACCATATCCGATCCACCTTTTTAAACAACTCTCTTCTGCCTTTCAAACATCAGTGGGTACCTAGGGTGGAGTGCTGTGTCTGTATTGGTGTCTTCTCCCCTTACCCTCTGAATCGGAATGAATTTTGCCAGGTAGCACATTCCCGTTATTGTTGGTGGCACCCACGTGTAACACACCTTTCCACAACACACCTGGTATCCCCCTTTCAATATAAATGGAGACAAATGTAGTGTTCCTTTCACTACTTCTATCAGTCTCATTCGTCTCGTCGTATCCAGAACACCCTGCTTTCCATCAGACACCCCCACAATCACTGCCTCTTGTTCACTCGTGAGCTTTCTACATTGTATGTATAGAAAATTTGCCTGCTCTTTTGTATCAATCGTGTAAATATATGATGTCCAGTTAAACTTGCTTGAGTAGCACCCTCCATCCTCATGTGTGTCTTTATCTGGTCCTATTTGGAAGCACCACTCTGGTGGGTATACTGGTCCTATTATGGGATACCCGGGACTGAATGATTCTGGTTTTTCCCTCGGTGCATCAAAGGAGTGTATTGTGACATTCCCTGATGCAAACCTACTCAGATTCATTGGAACAGAAGCAAATGGGATGTGGATCGTCTCTGGATGCATCCTACTACACACCCAGCACGCAGTTTGTCCAGACTTTTTAGCATAGTCATATTTAAATTGCACAAGTAAATGCCCTCTCGGCAAAAGCTCGGATGTCGCTTCTCGTTTTTGTCTCCACATAGTAAGATTCTCCATCACTGGGTGCGTACCATTCCAGATATGGGAAATGTCCACTTTCTCGGCAGTGCTTGGGCACTCGGGGCAGGCTCCATGCGAGAGTCCATAAATCAAGTTTGCAAGGTACAAAATCAGTACCACAAATGCCCTGAATGTCAGAATTCCTTGGGCAATTCTTTTCAGTCACATAAACCCAATCCCTCCCCACCGGTATTTCAAAAACAAAGGACATTTTTGGATGATCAAGGGTGGGGGCTGGGCCCCTAAAAAGCACCCTTGGGGTATCCCCCGTTGGTGGGTGGTCAGGACTTGTGTCCATCAAGACACCCACTTGTGGAATCATTTGGGTGTCTTCAGTTGGATCATTTAGGTGCTCACGGCTGTGGTCTTTGTCAGCTTTAGCCTCAGTGGATTAGTCTCGTTGGCGACGACCTTCCATGCTGGTTCAGGACTGGCTGCAGCTACTTTCAACCTGGAGTGATGTATCCACGGGACCACCTCGGCAACCTTTACTGCTGTAGGGGTTGATAACAGGACAAGGTAAGGACCTCTCCACTTTGGGCCTAGTGGGTCATTTTTCCACTCTTTCACCCATACTGAATCACCTGGACAATACTTATGCAGTGGGGGATATAAAAAGTGAGGGATGTTATCTCCCACCCAAGTATTCAATTTCTGCATTGATTTGCCCAACAGTACAACCTGATCACTTAATTTAGTCTCTCCCAATGCCCGAAGGTCCCCCCTTAGTCCATTAATCAGAGGGGTAGGCCGTCCAAACATGAGTTCGTACGGACTTGGCTTCAATTGGGGGGTTGGCCTGCACCTAATGTGCAAGAGGACTATCGGCAGCACATCCAACCAACCAGCCTAGTGACGTCTCTTGGCACAATTTGGACATCAGAGTCTTTAGGGTACAGTTCATTCTCGACTTTTCCCGAGCTTTGGGGCCTGTAGGCAGTATGTAGCTTCCAGGTGATGCCCACCAGGCGGGTAAGCTGTTGTAAACAGTTCTGTATAAGGGTCGGACAATGGCCCTGCATTATCTCGAGGCAATCCATAACGTGGTATTATTTCTTTCATCAGACTCTTTCCTACTTCCAGTCTTTTCAGTTCTTGTTGGGAAAGCCTCCACCCATCCTGTCAGAGTACACACCATTACCAGTAGGTATTTGTATCCTTTGCAGGGCGGCAACACTGTAAAGTCTATCTGTAGCGATGCCATTGGGGATAGCCCGATTGGCTGTTTCCCTGGAGGTTTAGATGGGCCTGTTCTCGGGTTGTTCTTGGCACATGTCACGCACTGCTGGGCTATTGCTTTGCAGACTGACAGTCCAGGTACGTAAAAATGTGGCTCTAGTTGCTGTTCCATCATTTCTCTCCCTCCATGGGTACTTGCGTGGAGTGTTCTTACAATTTCAGGGGCCAATGTTGCTGGGAGGACTTTGTCAATTCTTCAGCTGGAACCACCCGTCTTCTCCATATTCGCCTTGCTCTCCCGACATCCATTTCTTTTCTTTGAATACACAGGTGTCCATTCACTCAGTGGCGCCGGTAGGAGTGCAGCCACCACTGGTTTTGCTTTGTATTGTGCCAATTCTCCATGGTTTCCCCAGACAAATTCTTCTTTCGGGAAATAGTATCGCCATGCGAAGAATAGCAGATCTTGTCTGTCTTGTGTATCTTACTGCTGGTATAAAGTTCATTGCACTTTTCTTCATTCTTGGCAGTCTGTTCTTGATAAGAATCTCCTTGAGGAAGAACCTTACCAACGGGGCTTGGTACTCTTCTGCTCCCAACTCTCCCAAACTTAACAGCATTCGTGTAATCCGTAGATTATTATGAGGGTTGGCTGTCAAATTTTCAAAACGTGAGGCGAAATTTTCTGCTCGTTCAACTTCAATTACTTTTGTGTCTTCATCCTCCCCATTACTTTTACGCCGAAGAATTTCAGCATCATCTTGTAAGCTCTGCGTAATCTTTGCTGAACTTCTGAGGTGTTAATCATCAGGCGTGTCTCTTGCGGATTCAGAGTGGAATAGAAATTTCAGCCTTGAGTCTGAGTTGGGAAAAGCCATTGGATATAATCATGATTAAGTTCTAATAGTTCATAATCATCTTGCCATTTGTGCAATATTATTTCAATGAACTCGCCTTTGGGTTCAAATCTTCTCCAATTCATGTAGAATTCGTAGTTTGGCATGGGAGGTTGAGGCTCTTGCTTGCAAAGTAGGACTTTGGCTTGATCAATTGTTGTGGCTTTGCAGCTGCCTTTGCGGCCTGGTCAGCGCGCCTGTTGCCTCTTGGGATTTCATCATGACCCTTTTGGTGGCCACGACAGTGCATGATACTGACATCGCTTGGTTTCCATACAGCTTCTAGGAGGGCTGCGATTTCAGCTGCATATTTGATTTGTTGTCCTGAAGAAGTAAACAGGCCTCTTTCTTTGTAGAGTGCACATGTGCATGGACGGTCATGAAGGCATACTTGGAATCCATGTAGATATTTACTCTTTTGCCTTCGGAGATTTCTAGAGCTCTGGTTAGGGCCGTTATTTCAGCCAGTTGTGCAGATGTGTGGCCTGGTAGTGGATTTGCTTCAATAATTTCTTCTGAGACTACTGCATAGCCGGAGACTTTCTTCCCATCATCCATGTAGCTGCTACCATCAGTGAATAACTGTAGATCGTATTTGTCTAGGGGGTACGTCTTTCAAATCTGGCCTGCTACTGAACACTTCTTCCATGACTTGGAGGCATTCATGATTTGGATCCTCTTCAGTCAGGCAGTAAAGTAGCAGGGTTCAAGGTAGCGATGAGGTCCAAATGAACCTGTGGATTTTCACACATCATAGCTTGGTACTTTGTCATCCGGCTGTTGCTGAACCAGTAGCTTCCTTTCACATCCAGCAGGGCCTTGACAGCATGGGGCACCTTGACATGAAGAACTTGTCCAAGGGTCAGCTTGTCTGCTTCTGCTATCAGCATTGTGGTGGCTGCCACTGCTTTCAGACATGGGGGTAGGCCACAAGCCACAGGGTCGAGTTGCTTGGAGAGGTAGGCCTCAGCCAAGAACCGAAACTTTGGATCAATACTCCTGTTGCTGTTTGATTGTGTTCATGCACGTACAGCTGGAAGGGCTTGCTGTGATCTTGCAGTCCCAGTGCAGGAGCTTCCATTAGCAGAGTCTTTAATTTCAGGAACGCTGCTGTTTGCTCTTCTCCCCAATGGAAGGGGTCTTGTTCTCCCCCTTTGTGGCTTGATGAAGGGGCTTGGCAATATCTGTGAAGTTGGGGATCCACAGGCGGCAGAAGCCTGCAGCTCCCAGAAACTCACGGACTTGTCTTCTGCTATTTGGTTGGGGTATTCGGCATACTGCTTTTCTTTCTGCCCCAATGCACGTTTGGTACCTGTTAACTGGAAACCCAGGTACTTTACACTTTCTTTGCATATTTGTGCTTTCTTTCTAGAAACTCTGTAACCTGCTTGGCACAGTAGATGTAGCAGGGCTTTTGTGGCAGATAAACAGTCTTTTTCTGTGGGGAAGCCAGTAATAAATCATCTACATATTGTAACAAGACAACTTTGTCTGGCTGAGCGTTGAAGGAGAGGAGATCTTGGCTGAGTGCGCATCCGAAAATCGTGGGTGAATTTTTGAAACCTTGAGGGAGGCGTGTCCAGGTCATTTGATGGCGCGCCCCCGTGGTGAACTCTTCCCACTGAAATGCAAAAAGGGGCTGGCTTGCTGGAGCCAGGCGGATGCAAAAGAAAGCGTCTTTTAAATCAAGCACTGTGTAGTATTTTGTATCTCCGGGAATTAACGCCAGTAAATTGTATGGATTGGGAACCACAGGGTGTAGGGTTACTGTGGCTTCGTTGACAGCTCGTAAATCTTGGACCGGGTGGTACTCTTGTGTGCCCTCTTTCAGTACTGGCAACAGGGGTGTGTTCCATGGTGACACGCAAAATTTTAATATGCCGTGCTCTTTAAGTCTCTGTAAATGCGTTTGAATGTTCTGCTTGGCTTTTTGTGGGATATGATATTGTCTTAAAGCCACAGGCGTTGCACCAGGTTTTAAATCGACGTATACTGGGGGAATATTTACTGCTAGTCCGGGCAGATTTTCCTCCACCCACACCCCAGGAATTTCAAGGAGTAGTGTGTACGGGTCCGGGCTTGCCGGCGGCGTTGGTGCTGTACGCCATTCTTCCGCTCTCGGCATAATTACTGCAATTTTCACAGATCGGGGGTTCTGGCTGGCTGGGTTGTACTGCCGAGCAGAGCTGCCACTCTCAGGCAGGTCTAATTGAGCGTGTCCCCCGGGAAGAAACGTAATTTGGGCTTGCAATTTGCAAAGGATATCCCGCCCCAGGAGCTGGATGGGACAATCGGGCATATACAAAAATTCATGTTCATTATGCCCACCCACACTACATTTTCGAGAAGCAAGGAAGGGGTACTTAGCAGACACCTCCATTGCTCCCATAATATCAACCTCATTTCCCATTGGGGGTGCAATTTGCTTAGTTACAACAGAATATTCGGCACCGGTGTCAACCATAAAAATTTCATCTTTATTTCCCACTCTCATAGTGACCGTGGGCTCGTGGTTACAGAGCGGGATGGGCCCAGGTCCTTGTCAATATGCATCCTGCCCCTCAAATGACGTTCCCGCCAATCCCACAAACCCTGCTTCGGCACCCTCATTTCTCTCATATCTGCTGTCCGTTACCTGACCATTAGGACCTTGACCTCCCGACTCCCCAACCTCTCCTTGTCCCCCAAATTTAGCCAAAAATGCAGGTCAGTCGTTTTTCCAGTGACCTTCACCCCGGCACCAGGCGTTCCCTAGGGGCTCCCCTACTTCTTCCTCTAGCCCCCCTACCCCTTGCTCTCCCTCTGTCCGGGCCACCTCGTCCTCCACCATTTCCCATATATCCCACAACACCTGTGTGTCCTGTCTCTTTATCTCCTCCCGTTTTTCTTCTAAATCCCAGTTATGATACACTTTATTAGCAATTTCTACCAATTCGCGAATACCTTTTCCCAAAAACCCATCCAATCTCTGTATTTGATTCCGTATATCCCTCTGACTGTCCCACAAAAGAGGAATTAATTAACCTCTGAATCTCCACTGCCTCCGGATCAATGGGGCTATACATCCTATATGCATCTAGTAATCTTTCCAAAAATGCGCTTGGAGACTCTTTAGCTTCTTGTACCACATCTGCTATTTTTCCCATGTTTGTGGGTTTCTTCCCTCCTGCTTTAACACCCATTATTACTGCTGTTCTGTACGTCTGGAGGTGGGCAATACCCTCCGCGGTGCTGTACGGCCACTTGGGATCTGTTTTGGGGTAGTGTTCCTCTGCCCACGCTTCTGGCTGGGGCTTAGCATCTGCTACAGCTTGGGCAAGTAAAATCTTTTGCGCGCTACTATTTATCCGGGCTCTTCTGTGGTAAACATTGTCAACATTAATTGCTGACAATCTGCCCATGTGGGGTTATGTGTAAGAATGACTGACTCTATCATACTGGCCACTGCTGCAGGATTAGTGGAGTACAGTGGTGTGTGTGTTTTCCAGTTGAAAAGACGGGTATGGCGGGGGCAAGGAGTCGCCTTCCTCTAGGTGTGCTACCAACACTGACCTCTTTCTCTTTATTATTTGGGGGTACCTGCTTCTTGTGTTGTCCCGCCAACATGATAAAATGACTTTTATCTTTTACACAGTATCTCCCCATATCTGTATACGGGTACTGCTCAGGATGTCCGTATTTCCCGGTGACTTGGGAATGCACTCTGTGTATTAGCTCGGGGTCCATTGACCCCTGCTCTGGCCATTCAGAAACTAACAGTGGCCACACAATTGTACACATTGTTAGCTTCTCCCTAGTTAACTCCACACCATAGTCATGCGTTGTATATAACGCTTCAAAATTCTGTACCATATACTCTAAGGGCGTCTCACCCTTCTTTACCTTACTGGGTTTGGATGACCCGTTACCCATTGTTACTCTTTTCAGAAAACCAGTAAGCTCTTTCACAATACAGATACAACTTTTTAGCAAAAGCACTTAGAATCTACTGTCTGGTACTTCAGCCAACAATTCTCACGTGTCTGAACCGCTTCCTCCGTCAGTAGCTGGACTGCAGTCGCCTGAGCCGGAACCGTACTTCGGGAGTCCGCACTCAAGTTTGCTTCCTCGCAGGGCGAGTAGGCGCTCGTTCACTCACAGCATTCAATTCACTCACAGCATGTACTGTACCAGATACTTTCAGCACATAACAAAACATAAACAATTCAACTCTTTCTACTAGCCGAGTGCACGCCGTCCCTCCTTTTGGCTCCTTATACCCCGTTAACTGAACTCTAACTCTTGCCTGCTTGTGACTATGTGCACCCTGTTCTATAACAACACTCTTGTCTGCAATTCCAATTTGCCTATGGGCAATCTACCCACCCGGCACCACTATCTCTGCAGCTACCACTGGCTTCAATAAGCCCTCTTCACTACACGACGTACACACTAGCATTGACTCAGGGCTCTCAGCCCAGTCACAGAAATCCCTCCTCCTTTCCTGGTCCACGTGCAGAAGCTCTGTTTACAAACAGACTATGCAACTCCACGTGGCTACTTTCTCCCTCTCTTACAGAACTACCCTTTGGTTAACATTTGATCCCCCGGGTCCAGACACGCACTGGCCACTTTCTGGCCCCGTGCTATGTGCGGCGGGTTCAATATGCTAACGAGACCGTGGCCGCGTGTCTCCTTATCCGACTTACGGTCGGACGTTTCCCTTTTATACCAGTATCTCTGATACACATACAAACACAGACACTTTACCTATCGCCGCGCTGCTCGCTGTTTCCTCAGACTCAGTGTCCCAGCTTCCCGGGCGGGGAGTCCGTTTGGGACGAGACTAGGTCCACTGAACAGGAAATCCTGCTTGGCGCCTGCAGATGTCAGCTCACCTTCAACGGACGCCCAACCGACGGGATCACTCGCACCTGCAGTCAACCGCTACAGTGTTCAGCAGCCGTTGCCTGTGCTGGAAAGGGCCCGTCTATCGAGCCCCCAAGAATGTAACCGGAATCACAAGGTTCACTTCAGGACGGCGCCGGACCAGACACAAGCAAGGATTGTCTGAACACGCGTCTCTTCAGGAAAGGCAAACTTTATTGTGTCGTCACACAAATGCTCACACAGGATTGAATCGCAAAGGGTGAGCCCCCATCCCCCGCCCCCCCCCCCGACAAGGGGTTTTATACCCCAAATACATAATTAGGTACATCCCAATTAGCCCACCTCCCGATGACACTTTATTCCACCCCACGTGGGTTAATACCTCCCATTGTTAGTACAAAGGGATTCCATACATTGATCGTAAATTGGCAAGCTTCATGTTAGTCTGACAGTTTGATTTGCTGCCGCACTCAATCCGGGCTGTGCCCACCTCCCTAAAGGCTATGTTTATTTTTCTACAGATAAAGCATGTTCTGTTTTCTACGCTCTTTGTCTTACTGCAGGTCTGTGACCTTGTAGTATCCATTTGTCATCCGGTCTTTCTGTGCCAAGAGATGGCCAGATTTTTCCCTCAGTTTTATTGCTTCTCTGCTAATCTACCACATTCCTAAAATTCTATGTAAGCTTCATTCTAATGTCTAGTGAAATCTATCTAGTTATTTGCAAGTGAACCAATATTCTGAACAAGATGGCCGCTTGGCTCATAATATCGACCATCTTCCAGCCTGATTCCACTTCAATACGGCTTTGCACCAGACATACTGTGAAATGTACATGGAAATCTCAAGCACCTTTTCCTAATACACTATTTCCCATGCATATGACACCAGCTGGCTAAAACCGTGCTACTACATCTCTAGAATACAGCATGGGCCCTGTTTTTTTTTCCATGGGGGGGGAAAATGGACCTCCATACTAATCAAGTGTTCATGCCCAAAACATTTGGGGCACTTTCTGGAGTCAACTTGCAAATGAATTTCAATTGGCATGAATGGAAAAAATTCCTTTTGCATCGCTGCTTTGCTTCAAAATTGACCATATGGCTTTTTATACTGTGACGCCGGCAGGGTTTTGAACACTATATGCGATCTTGGTAGTGCGGGGGGGGGGGGGTGAGAGTTTGATTGCATGTAGTATAAACTGATGGTCTGCTTTGCCATGCCCATTTTCTGCTTCTACTTTGAGAGGAATATTCAGGAAGCGCCGGTATTTGCCATAGTTGCAAACAACTGCGACCGACTTTATTTCACAAAGGTCCTCTCCTGCCATTGTTTGAATTTCCCTAAGTGTTCTGAAAAGCTTTTGTGTGATGTGCTATACTGATTTGAATATTTTCTTTAGCAGGAAAGAGACCTGATCTACAGTCTGAGGGATTTAAAGAACACGCAGTGTTTGGTAAGTGTCGAATGCTGAATTACAAGACAGTCATTCATGGGGGGGAAGTATTCTTACTGATATGTTGGTATGTTAGTCTTCTGCACACCTTATTTGGCCCTTTTAAATACTTTTCTTAGTCTTTGCATAAAATAACCTTGACACGTTTGACATTTTTCGCAATTGTTTTCCAACTGTTAACAAAACTACATGCTTAGCCTGCTCCATGTGAGCCAAACCCAGCACCGCACATTCAAGTAAATGCACAAATCATGACAGTTACAACTTTTTATTTTATAGTACAAATTGAGTAGTCCTTATCCAAAATTCTGAATTTGAGCACCAATATGACGCCAATAAGTAGATCATTCGACACCTGATCTCGTGTTATGCCATCGGGAGGGTGGCAGCCCATATGATCAGGGACCAGGGCCAGCCCAACCATGGAGCCATATGGAGCGATTGCTCCGAGCGGCAAGTTTTTCGGGGCAGCAAATTGTAGCCGGAGCCCAGCTACTGCACTATTTTCTTGGTGCTGTGCCTGCATCGCTTGGTGGCTGGTGCAGTGCTGCTGACCCCACACACACAGGTGGCCAGAGACAGATTAAGGTGCGTATGGACAGGCCAGAGCTCTGCTGCAGAATGAGATCCGGCACATGCATAAAGAATAGCAGAAATGACAGGCTGGTGGTTGCAATGAGTAAAGATGGAACCTCCTCTCCCCACTGCTCTGGGAGTGCAGATCTGCCACCTCTTCCTTTTTCTGTGCCAGGCTTCTGCTGGGGGGGGGGTGTGTGGGTAGAATTTCATCCTTCGCTCCAGGCAGTGCAATGTCTTGGGACGGCCCTGTCAGGGACCCAGTGACTCCGGGGGGGCCCTCAAACAGAATGCAGCTTGTCCTGGATGGTAGAGGGCTCCTTCAAAGTTCCAAACCTGTTAAGGCCAACCAAGAATGCCCGCTGGTATACCAGGAAATTTCCAAGTGGGTTGAGGAATCTAGGTCTGGTCAAAGCACTCTGACTCGACAGTCATTGCTTAGGGAGCACTAGGCAGAACTTTCCCACCAGATCACTGAGCATAGTTCTTACCCTCATTCAGGACCACAAAGGATTTTGTCCACGCTTTATAAGGAAAGCCGAGGAAACTAAGTCATTTAATGAAATGGGCACCTGAGGGAATGGGGGCCTTAAGAATTCTGACAGCCCTGGTGGCAAAGTATTGTATAAAATTGCCCTCAGGCTCTGTTTTAGATGCAAAGTAAATTTTGCATTTAGACTTTAGTCCTATCTGTAAGAGCTCTGTTATATGCAAATATTCTAAAATCCAACTTTTAGTAATCCAGAACATTTCTGGTCCAAAGCTTTTCTGATCAGAGATATGCAACCTCTACCAGTACATTCCACAGCGTTTTACATTTTGGGCTATCAAAAGAAAGTGCACTTTTTGAAGCAAAGCGTAACGATGTACCGATTATGACCTATAAAATGTCAGAATCGGAACACCAGGGAGGTTGAAATACAATTTACTTGGCCCCCTAGCGGTGGTTAATTTTCAATGCTGAAAGCAGTAACCCTGAGCCACACTCAGGGCTGGATACATATCTGTACCTGCACTCCCTCACTGTCCCTGCTATTTCCTGGTTCCCTTCTTGCGAGAAGGTTAACCGGGAAGCAGGACACCACGATTGCCGGAGGAGAATGGGATCAGCGAGGGACCGCAGGACAGGTATGTATCCAGCCTGAGTGGCTCGGTTACTGCTTTCAGCAGTGAGAATTAACCCAGAGCCACACTCTCTAGTACCAACAGGGAGGTTTAAAAGTCCAAAGCTTCAAATGAAACAACGTTGGTTCCTATACATGTTTGCAAAACTGGCTTGAGGTTCTCTTCGGATACACCATATTCAGTCTCAAAACATATAATGGATATCGGTCTCCCTCAGTTACGATAGGTGAACAGCAATTTGTAAAACTACTGAAATTTTAAACTTTTCATGTAGGGTGACTGTTCTAATTTATAGTTTCTGTGGAAGTCCAATGCCCGGAGTTGCATTAGAGTACCTTCTCTAGTGCTTTTGGACGAATAGACACCTAATGAAGCGCTTCATGTGAGAAACATGGATGAATACTTTAACAAAGGAGCATGATATGGAGGGGAGCATGGGGTCAGAATACTGACTGTACGGTTAAAGGGATATTTTAATGCTTCTCGGACTAAAACCATTCAACGTGTTAAAACAAATTTGTTTCTATACTTTCAATATTTTTTTTTCTTTGGTTTTCAAGGGGTTAAAGAAAACTGATGTACATGGTCCTTAACAGTTTTTTCCCGGGACGTACCCTGTATGTAATGGTCCTCTAAACCCCCCCCCCCTTATACTCAACTTTCTGGCTGGGGTCCCACATCTGTCTGACGTCCTGAAGTCAGACCAACAGCTTTATGGGTCCCAGCCGTTGCACTGACATCACCAGATGCAATGACTTCAGTTTCAGGTGCCCCACTGCACCTGCCGGGGTAGAGCCTGAAAAGGGGGGTTCTTCGGCCAGAGAATGGCCTTTCCATTGATGCCAAACATGACCATGTTGGGTTTAAAAATAACTCGTCTGGGTCATATAATAAAATGGAACTTCAAATCACATTTAAACATGAGCATAAAATGGTCAAAATGAGCTCTGCACGCAGAGGTGAAATGGTTCAGCAGTGAAGGGGTTAAAAGCAAACCTGTAAACATTGGGTATTTCTAAACTCAGGACAAAATTTAGAATTTATTTAGCTGTGGTTTTGGTCAAAGTTCGAAAAAGTGGTTATTTTTTGTTCAGAATTTTTAGTCTTTTAGAGGGTCCATTTAATGGCGAGAGAAACTGTATATAATAGGTGTGGATTCCATAAACTAGGAAGAGGGAAAATTAGAGTGCAGAAATGTAAAAACAGCAGTGGGTACTTTAGGACAATGGTAAAATCACCTGGTCGCTATGGGGTTGAAGAGAAAGTCTGAACTTCTCTGCTTGATTCTCCCAATGTATCTCGCGTTGCAGTGAGCGTCAGTGCAGGGACATATCAGGTAAGTAATGCACACACTTTTAGGTCTGGAGATGTTAAATAGTAAGCAAAATAAATGGCAAAGGGGAAAACAACCTAAAACAATTAGAATGTCCATTTTGGGAGTAGTTGCTACTTGAGTCTTCCAGGGCAAACAAAGGTAACAATGTTCTTTCAATGAGTCGGAGTCAAGGTAAAACTGAGTCAGCATATTGTATTTGTAATGCACATGGATTAGTCACTCTGGTATTGTTTTCATTACTTTCTAGATTACTTTAGATCTCCTTTGACCCTTTTCAACTGGTTATTTTGGAAAGATGCCCAAGCTTTGACTTAACACCGAGACCTAGATTGAGTCTCAAAATTTTGAGCTCTTGGGCTGCGGTCACACAAGTGCCATGATTGCGCACAGCGCATCCATGGAAACGGATGCACTTTGTAACAGATTGTGGCGAAGTATCGGTTATGATGGACATTGGAAAAAAGTTGCATTCAGGAGTGTCTCTACGTCCGTCCGCTTTTTCACATCAATACTATTTTGGCGTCCATCGCAACAAGTGTCGACAGTGAGTGAACAAGTGTGCACTTGCTTCATATATTGTTCTTCATGGACTCCTTAAAGCTACGACGGACAGCAAACAGTGCGGTCAGACCACAGCCTTAGTAGGGTTGAGAGATATCCGTTATTTGGCCTGATTTAGTCAGTCGACTATTTCACTCTTGGGAAAATTGAAGACTTTGGATTTGTTGAGGCACCATCTGAGCATCCTTGATTTTTTTTTTCTCGTGATTTTTTAATCGTGGATATATCCCAGCCCTAGTTGTTAAACCTTTTATGAAAACCAGTACAATTGTGATATCACTCTGGGGTTTTAAAAATCTATTTGAACAGGACCTTTTTGCACTCCCAGTGGAGGACTCTTCCTATTGACATCTCGGCAAACTCATTAAAAAAAATATATCAATGATACATATACAAAACTGGGAGCACATTAAAATATATAAAATTCATAGTTCAACAATTGGCAGTAAATATTCCATAAGCCCGATACTTATGCACTCACAAATTGTGAAATATATGCAGGCATATAAAGGCATCTTTGCTTTCGTGTTACCACTTCGCTGAATTCCGCAGGCCACACTCGTGGTTTACCCTGCCGTCACAGGACACACAATGTATTTGTTCTTCCCTGAAGTCTGTGTATGGGCGAAACGCGTTGGAGTGTTTATAGCGTGCTGTTACAAACACGTTTTTTCCGTAGCGGCCTCCTTTGTGTACTGTGGCAGCGGGGTAAACCAGGAGTGTGGCCTGTGGAATTCAGCGACGTAACATGAAAGCAAAGATGCCTTTTTATATGCAATACTGATGTTTGTGGCTGGTCTTGTTGCCCAGAATCTCCCTCTAGTGGATAAAAGCCAGAAGGCACATTAGTGGGGAGAGCAGTTTATATTCTTTACAAATGCTTTAAAATATGTGCATGCACTTGCAACACCATGAAAATAATCTTCGTCAAAGTGGTATTAAGCAAAGGAATTGGAACTGCAGTAAAATTTGAAAAACCTAGGTCAAAAATATTTATGATTATTGAACATTGGTCCAGTATTTGGAAAGATCCCGGCGTTAACGGAAAGCAATTGTCAACATTTGTCTTGAATCCTAGAATTTGTATTTTTAGATTTATTTGAACATTTGTATATTTATGAAATCATTTGGAATAGGAATTAAAATTCTGATTTCAGTACCTAGAGGGAGCAGTTGGCCCTTATTCCGCTCGTACCGTTCCCAGCATTACACTGTAACCTGTACACAAAACAATTGTTGCATCCCATATTCTTTTAATCTTTCTAATTGTTAAAAAAAAATACCACTCAAACTTTTTTTTTCTTTGTTGCCTTCACTAAAACACCTTGCACATCCCTTGTAAAATGGACTTGAAGGTGTTGGAAGAACATTTTTGATTTATCAATGGCTTGACCGGTTAGGAATGTCATGCAGTCTTTTAGCTTGCAAAAAATAAAACCCACCCCAGACTTCCGTATATTTTATAACCTTTTTTTTTTTCTCTTCAAACACTTGTGAACCCCTTTTCATAACTGCATCTGGGAGGTACACCTTCATAGTTTGATACAGTTTGGGCAATGTCATTTTGCAGCCCTGTCTTGGATACCTGTAATTATCGCAGGGCAGCAAATGGAATATTAAATTCCTATAAATCAAGGGACCGCAACCCTGGAAATCAAACGTTTTAGAACTAGATTTCCCTTGAGGCTCTGCAAATCGAATGAGCAGCACAGCCTCATGGGAAATGTAGATTCAAAACATCTGGAGCTGTCATTGCCTACACCTGGTTTAATATGTTCAAACAAGATTACGATTGCAAAACTGCCCAGTCAGATGGATAACGTACAGTTACACCAGTATGACCACTAGGGGTCAGTGAAGCTTCGTTATGTGTGTCTATTGTGTAACTTTAAGTTCTGCTCTTTAGAATGTGTTTCTTGACCATGGATTTCTGTACCCATTCATATATCTGCCATGACATCGAGATCCCTATTCAAATGAAAGGATTTAGGTCTTCAGATACAATTGCATTATTCAGTTTGGTTTGTAGAGAAAACAAACTATATAGAAAAAGCAAGCCCTTCTGCCACTGGACACTCTGTATTCACCTCAACACTCGGCAGGAAGGACATTCCTTTTTAAAGATTTCTTGGACTTAATTTGGTGGTTGCAGTGGGGGAGGTTTGTCTTTTCTATACTGGAGTCAACCTTCACTCATTGGTCTAAGTTGGCCACATCCTGCGATCATCCATCAAATATGCAATAGTATCCAGGCTACAGGTTGAATGAAATTAAAGGTATATAGCACATGTTACACTACAAAAATACCTGAAAATTAATCTTAATTCATGTATCAAAGCAGCTTTTTATTTTTAATTCTATATGGATTTTGCATAAACGCACAGATCACACGAGGTGAAGGCCTTGCAGAGCCTTTCAATGACCTCAAAGATATTACAGAAAACAGAAAAGCCAAGTCAGCTAACATGCAGCAGGAATCACAAAATAAAGTCAAAACACAATAAGTGGGGGGGGGGTCTCTGCAAAAGAGAAAAGCAAAGATAGCCTCGTAGGGCCAAAACAGAAAACCTAAAGTCTCTGCAGGAAGGGTCCCAGCTGGGGACCTCCATTTCTCATCGGGGAAGAAAAGTCAAAGAATGAAACTGAGGGTAATCCAAGTCCTCAGTGTCATAAGGGGGACACGCTCAAGAAGGGAAACAAAAATAGGGAGGGGGGGGAGGAAAGAACACAGCAGGCAGGCTGAAGTCCTCTCAGCCGGTGTCTCAGAACTGGGGGGGGTACCAAGGGACCCAGCATAATAGTTCTCAGCAGAAAAAATTATAAAAAAAAATCCGCTCAATGTCTCAACCTGCCCAACCATATGGTGCGGTAGGTTGCTTCGGCAATCACTGACCCTCCCCACTGCGACTGTTGGGCAGGCAGACCCCCATAGTGGCGCAATCACGGCCGAGGCAGTACCATAGGACCAGGGCACGCACCACAGCCCTCCAGCAGGGCGTGCTCTGGTATCACCTCCACTCCAGCTTGCGACAGTTGGTATTCACGGGGCGCCTTGGATCTCAACCCCTGCCACCGTGTCCTCAGGGACTGGCCCACCTCCATTGGAACTGTCTGCATCCTTAACTGGGAGGACCACCTTCCGTCCAGGCACAGCCACCACCGGGTGTTCAGTTAGGTCCTCTGTCTCCTCCATCCTCCATGGAGCGCCGCTATCAATATACACCAGGAGCCTTTAGTAATCGGGCTCCCCTCGTCTTCTGGCAACATCCTCAGGCACTCAAAGTCTTCAAACACAGCCTCCAGGTCTCTAACACAAGGGAGCATCAGCCACCTTTGTTCGGCGCTCACCTCCCCAAACGCTGCTGTACCACCAGCCATCTCCCGATCACTTGACAGCCGGACACCCAGCACCACAGGGGAAGACCTGGACGACAATGGGTAGGACCAAAGAACCATATAGTAGGCCTCAAAATGGCCACTGGCCGATCTTGTGCGCCGGGAAGAAGGGCCGCAAAACTCTGGACCCTGGAGGGGGGAGCAAATCAGACTCTAATGTCCAGCTAGGCAGGGACTCCCAAAAAGAGGCAAAATCGAGGTAATTCCCACCCCCCCAGCAATTGCACCTGGAGCTCCGTCTGAACAAGTCTGCTCCCTTTCCAGCTGGAAACGACCCCCCCCCCCTCATAGCGGCTTTTTAAAATTGTCGTCAAATGTTCTAACAGTAATTTTCTTTTTATTCTAGTTTCATACAAGTAGAACATTATATGGGAATACAGAACAAAATCTGGTACGTGGGGAAAAAAACATCCTAAGAGAATGCATAGTTACACTGTTCAACGTTCATTTACAGTTGTGTTCAAAATTATTCAACCCCCACTGAAATTGAGTGTTTTGGCCAGTTTGACATTGATTTTGATCATTCAGTCATCTTGCTTACAATTAAATCAAAGAGGCACGTGTAGGTCAGACAAATATAACATAACATTTATAATGAAATAACCACAAATGTCTTTTCTGTGCTCACATCATTATCAGTTTTATTCAAACCCCAAGTGACAGACATTCAATCTTAGTACAACATCCTTTTACAGTTATAACCGCTTTTAAACGTGAAGCATAGCTTGGCACAAGTGTCTTGCAGCGATCTACGGGTATCTTCGCCCATTCGTCATGGGCAAAAGCCTCCAGTCCAGTCACATTCCTAGGCTTGCGCACTGCAACTGCTTTCTTTAAGTCCCAGAGGTTCTCAATCGGATTTAAGTCAGGTGACTGCGATGGCCACTCCAAAATGTTCCAGCCTTTAATCTGCAACCATGCTCTAGTGGACTTGGAGGTATGCTTGGGATCATTGTCCTGTTGAAAGGTCCAACGTCTCCCAAGCCTCAGGTTTGACGGACTGCATCACATTGTCATCCAATATTTCATGGTACCTTGCACACGCTGAAGCTTCCCTGTACCTGCAGAAGCAAAACGGCCCCAAAGCATGATTGACCCCCCCCCCCGCCATGCTTCACAGTAGGCAAGGTGTTCTTTTCTTCATAGGCCTTGTTCTTCCTCCTCCAAACATAGCGTTGATCCATGGGCCCAAACAGTTCTAATTTTGTTTCATCAGTCCACAGAACACTATCCCAAAACTTCTGTGGTTTGTCCACATGACTTTTTGGCATACTGCAGTCGACTCTTATTCTTTGGAGACAGCAAGGGGGTGCGCCTGGGAGTTCTGGCATGGAGGCCTTCATTACGCAGTGTGCGCCGTATTGTCTGAGCTGAAACTTCAGTACCCACATCTGACAAATCTTTTCTCAGTTCCTCAGCAGTCACACGGGGACTTTTCTCCACTCTACGCTTCAGGTAGCGCACAGCAGTCGAAGTCAGCATCTTTCTGCCACGACCAGGTAGCGTTTCAACAGTGCCCTTTACCTTGAATTTGTGAATGATGCTTCCTATGGTCTCTCTTGGTATGTTTAACATCTTGCAATCTTATAGCCATTGCCCTTCCTGTGAAGAGTAATCACCTCTTGTCTTCCTGGACCATTCTCTTGACTTCACAATGTTTGTAACCACACCAGTAAATGTCTAGAAGGAGCTGAGTATCACAGTCATTTTAAAGCTGCCTAATTGGTGCTTATTATGCTTTATTGCTGCTCCGTGACATCCACAGGTGTTTTCAATACCTGATTGAAAACACTTGAATGAACCTCTGTTCTTCAGAGTGGTAGTCTTTAAGGGGTTGAATAATTGTGTCAATGAAGAATTCACAAAATAAACATTTACTACTGTATTACAAAACCAATTGATGTCATTTTAGTTGCATATGGTTCTTTAAAAAGTCCTTGTAGGATTTCATTCTGCATACAATTACAAATGTACACTAAATTCCCCAAAACCCTTTACAGCATTGGGGGTTGAATAATTTTGAACACATCAGGCAGTGATCATATAGTAGAAAAAAAGTGTTATTCTGCTTATCCTCCTAGGAATCAAAAAATAAAGTCATAATCGGTCCTTATTGGAGAAAAAAGGATAAATGTAATATAAAGTATATGTATACAAAAAAAATACCTCGAGGCAAAACTCGCCTGTGAGAGATCTCCAGGGGAATGTGTATATATATAGAACCTCTTTCTTGGACTAAGCCAATTCCTAAAGTCACCTTTTTTTTTTTCCAAATAGGGCACCAAGTCTTCAATTCACCCTCCTGATACGTCTCTATAGAGCGAGTGAGTTTCCACACCATAAACAATGGCTCTTCCAGCGATATTCAGTAGTCACTTGTGGGTTGAATTCAAAATAATTCTGCGCCGTGAAATTCTCAGGGAGCCCACCATAAAAAAAGACAAAAAAAAAGCACAGCCAGAGGAGAATTTCACAGCGCAGAATCATTTTGAATTCAACCCACAAGTGACTACTGAATATCGCTGGAAGAGCCATTGTTTATGGTGTGGAAACTCACTCGCTCTATAGAGACGTATCAGGAGGGTGAATTGAAGACTTGGTGCCCTATTTGGAAAAAAAAGGTGACTTTAGGAATTGGCTTAGTCCAAGAAAGAGGTTCTATATATATACATTCCCCTGGAGATCTTCTCTCACAGGCGAGTTTTGCCTCGGTATATTATTTTTTTGTATACATATACTTTATATACATTTATCCTTTTTTTTTTTTCTCCAATAAGGACCGATTATGACTTTATTTATTTGATTCCTAGGAGGATTATAAGCAGAATAATTACTTCTTTCAGTTGAAAAGATTTTTTTCTATCCTTGGAAGCGCTGTCCTTATTTTTTTTTTGTGTGTATATACTTTATACTTTGTTTGCTAGATGGACAGACTAGCTTTGTAGGTTTCTAGCAGCTTCCTTTTTTTTTTAATGTAGTTTTTATTAAATAATTGTCCTACATCAAGCAAATATAGGTATAACATTTTAGAAAATAGGGGATAGAGGGGGAAGGAGAGTGGAGGGGTTGCCCAAATCCAGAGAAGAGGTGAGAAAGAGATGGAGAGGTGAGAAAGTAGGGATTGTACAGTGAGATAATTGCAACAGTTTTCATATTAACATCATCGGTCTACAAGGCTAGAAGAGCCAACCAAAACCCCAAAACTGTGAAAAGGGAGATCCGTTTCAAACTGAGCCCATCTGTTCTATCAAAGGTGTCCATGTTTTATAATAGGCTGTGTGTGGTGTGTAGTGGCTGTGAGTTCATCCATCAGTTGGGCATCCCTGATTTCAGGGTAAATTTTTGAGAATGGAGGGATCGACAGGCAGTTCCAATGTTCCGTGAGAACGCGGCGGGCTGCAAGGGTTATCTTTGCCAACAATTTGTTTTCATGTCGCGACAAATCCGGGAAGGGCCTGGACAACAAGTAAGCCCATGGATCCATTGGAGTTTCTCTCGATAAGATTGCCTGTAGTAGAGTGTGCGTTTGGTCCCAAAATCGTTGGACCTCAGAACAAAACCACCACATATGGGCGTAAGTACCCCGGAGTCCACATCCTCTCCAAAGATCAGGGGTCTGTGGGGACATGTGCGAAACTTGGACAGGAGTGGTGTACCATCGGAAAATGGTTTTGATCAATTGTTCCTGATGAACCGTGCATACCGAGACATTTCTCATAGCGTCCCAGATATCGCCCCATTCTTCGGCCTCGAGTCTCCCCAAGTCTTTCCCAAGCTTGACTGTAGTGGAGTTCTCGCCAGTCGAAGGACTGTAAGCTGGTGATAATCGTAGAGATTAACCCCATAGGGTAAGAGCCTTGCAGGCACAGTCGTTCAAAGGAAGATGGTGTGGTTAGTGCCGCAGTTTTGATGTGAGGGCGAGTTGCGTATGCTCGTATCTGGAGTAAAGGTAAGGGATGTAATACTCCAGAGTGAGGTAGGTCCGTAAGTTGTAATAGTTGTCCTTTGGGGTATAGATGGCAGATTCTCGATCTTGGAGCCCATCCAGCCCTCTGAGGAAGAGGATACGAGTCCTGGCAGGAAATCACGATTCCGCATGATCGGTGTTAGCATAGATGGGAAAGATGCAAGATCGCATTTAGTCGCCAATTTGTCCCATAGTCGGAGAGAATTAATGATGGCCGGACATGTGGTTTTCAGGAAAGGGCGGTGAGCTCTAGGGAGCCATATCCACATCTGGGGACAATCCGGGTACATGAGACACCTTTCCAGGTCTACCCATCGACGGGAGGTCTGAGGGGAGTGCCAGGCTACCACCTGGGCAAGTTGTGCAGCGTAATAAAACGGCAGGCATGGCAGTCCCAGGCCCCCCGCCTCCTTCGGCCTGTACAGGGTGGCTCGAGCAGTTCGATGGCGTTTTCCTTGCCAAATAAAGGAGTCAATAGCCCTCTGTCCCGTATATCATCAGAGTCCAGTGCAATAGGTAATGCTTGAAAGAAATACAATAAACGTGGCAAGATATTAATTTTGACGCTATAAATGCGGCCTACCCACAAAATTTGGTACCTATCCCAACATTCCAGGTCTTTATTTGCGACCATAACCTCTTATAATTAGCATCATATAGGGTGGTGGTCGTTAGTAAGCATAACCCCGAGGTATTTGAAAGAAAGAGGTGGACAGGAAAGTTAGTGCAGAGAGTCATATTGCAGGGGGGAACATGGACTGTAAAGGCTTCTGATTTGTTGATATTGATTTTATAGCCTGACAGCCTTGCGTATTCATCTAAAGTTTTAAACAGTTGCGGCAAAGAGGATATCGTCAGCATAAGCAGACACCTTAAAGGATTCAGAGCGAACTTTGAGTCCCTGTATCCCTAGGTTCATCCGTATGTGTTGAAGTGGTTCCAAATACAAGGCGAATAGGGCAGGGGAGAGGGGGCATCCCTGTCTCATTCCATTAGATATCATAAAAGGGATTGGTTCCGCTCCAGGCAGTAAGATCTGGGCAGAGGGTGAGGTGTATAAAGCGTTAATAGCGGCTAGAAAGGATTCTGGTAACCTGATATGCTGCAGGAGGGAAAACAGGAAGGGCTACTCCGCCCTGTCAAATGCCTTCTCTGCATCCAAGGAGAGAAACAGAAGGCTGTGTTTCCATAGCCGTCCACACCAAGTCCACCGCCCTTCTAGTGTTTTCATAAACCTGTCGAGTGGGTATGAAGCCGACCTGGTCAGGGTGGATAAGAAGGGTTAAAAATGGTTCTATTCTAGGAGTGGATTTTGGCTAATTTCAAATCTGTATTAATTAGCAAAATGGGCCTGTAGTTTTCAGTGAGATGGTGATCTTTATCTGGTTTGGGTAGTAAGACAATAGACGCCAGTAAGGATTCTCGGGGTGGGGTGCCACCCTCCATCAGGTCGTTAAATATTCGGAGTAGATAAGGGAACAGACTTTTGGGGGAAGGCTTTGTAGTACTGGTATGTGAAGCCGTCAGGGCCAGGTGCTTTGTGGGGTTTCATTAGGCTCAGGGCATTACCAAGTTCTGTTTCGGTAATGGGAGAAGTCAGTGTTGCCGCCTGTTCGTCGCTCAGAGATGGAAGCGAGGCCCTGGATAGGTAATCCTTTATCGTCCATCAGAGAGGAATCTGAGGCTGGGTCGGGGTGTGATTATAGATGATGCCAAGTATTGAGTGAATGCGCCTCTGATGGTATTCGGGGTGGAGAGCTGGGAACCCATGCTGTCTCGTATGGGGGGCATGTTCTATGAGTGTGGTCTAGGGATAAGAAGGCGTGCAAGGGGGGGTGTCCATTTTGTTGGACCTTTCGTAGTATCTTCGCTTGGACCAGAGAAGCGATCGTCCTACATCATCTAGGAATAACCTATTTAAGTCCTGTCTGACCTGGGATAAGGCAGCGTAGGTCTCAGAGGGGGACGTCTTATGAGTCATCTCCCTCTCATGGAGTTGGCGTTGAAGGTCCTGTGTCTAATTTCTGTTTTTCAGGTGGGAGGCTAAACCTCTTAGTGCACCCCGGATCACCGGTTTATGGGCAGCCCATAGTACCTGCATGGATATATCATCAATGTCATTAAGGCGGAAGTAGTCCTGTAATGTTTCCCCCACAGAATCACGCACACCCGGCTTGTCCAGCAGGAATGGGTCTAACCGCCAACGGCGACCCGCCACAGGAGCAAAAGGTCGCAGCTGGAGGGAGACATCCGCGTGGTCAGACCATGTTATGGAGCCAATGGAAGAGGAGATGACTAAGGGAAGACCATGAAGCGGAGGTTAATATGCAGTCTATTCTAGAATAGGTGTGATGGACGGGAGAGAAATACGTGTAGTCTTTAACCGAGGGTTGTTGGACCCTCCATACGTCAATATAGCCCGTGTGATGTACGAAGTTATAAAATTGTTTGTCTTGTAGTGATGGGATATGTGACGTCTGGTCATTATGTGAGGTAGATCTGTCAATTGCACAGAGTCGCATTGATATCCCCCCCCCCAGAACAACATGGCCGGTAGCGTGGGATGATCTAAAAGTGGATGGAGGACCATAAATCCGCGTCCGGTGTATTTGGGCCATAGACCGAGGCGAAATGTATACTTCTGACCAGACACCGTATCCGATACCAGGACACATCTACCTATATCATAAGTGTGGGAGTCCGTAATAGTTATGAGACAGGAGGTTCAAATCAATACTGCCACCCCCATTACGTTTAGGAGTAGCACATGATAAACAAACTCTAGAGTAGGCAGGATCTGATAAACGAAAAGCAGCCGTTTTAGGAATCCTAGTTTCCTGTAATAGAGCAATGTCAACTGATTTGCGTTTTAATTCTCGGAATAATAGGCGGCGTTTACAAGGCGAATTAAGGCCTTTGACACTTAGGGATAATATATTTACCGGAGCCATCCCAGTGTGGAGTCAGTGTGCAATGTAGAACAGTACATATGGAGAAAGAGAAGAGGAGGTGTGAGGAGAGAAGAATCGTTCAGAAGAAAAAAAGAAAAAGGGACAGGAAACCCCATGATGGGCAGTCATGGGGGTAAGGGGTAGTACCAACCGAGCGGGAATACCGGAGGGGAGGTAAAGCGGGGGAGGTGAGAGGAAGAGGGAAGCCGACCATCTGGTGCGAAACCAAAAGACAGCACAGAGGGTACGCCGTCTGCCCGAGTTTGAAAACGTTTAAAATAGAACGGAGCATGCGCTCCAACCATGGAAGCAATATTAACTGTCAAGAGCAAAAACAAAAATAAAACCGTAGCATCATCCTGTGATGATATAGGACGATATAGAACATTACCACATGAATCATGGCACCCTGGGCTTGCAATCCAGAGTCCCCGTGCGAGCTCGGGGCTGGGGTGACGACCCCAGCATCCAAGGAGAAGATGCCATTTCTGGGATAATAGCCTTATCCAAGGTTTCAGGGAAAGACCTTTGACAGGGGAATGACTTGCAATCTGCTGCCGAGGACCAGTCTTGATCCAGACGAGGAAGTGGTGGCGGGGGCCTCAAGTTCTCCAATGCCCGCGGAACCGGTAGGTCAAAGAGGCGTAAAACTTCCTTTGCTTGGTAAAGGTGTGAATATGCATGCGTGCGGTTTTGCTTGGTGACCAGAAGTTTAAAAGGAAAGCCCCAGGCGTACTTGATGTCATGCTGACGGAGGATCCCTGTTACTTCCCACCACTCCCTGCGGCGCGCCAAGGTTGTGGGCGAAAGGTCTTGATAGAAGGAAAGTGGGGAGCCATCATCTACTTTCTGATCTCTGGTAGTTTTCAATAGGGCTTCCTTGGTGGAATAGTAATGAAATCACGCCACCACATCTCTGAGGGGCGTTTTTGTCACGTCTAGGGCCCAGTGTGCGATGGGCCCAGTGTGCGATGTATACGATCAAATAGCAGTTTAACCTGAGGGAGGTCTGGTAGGAGGCGATGTACGATGCCTGTGATCGTGGGAAGTAGTTTGTCGCCCAGAACAGTCTCCGATAGGCCCCCGGAGGCGTAGATTATTGCGTCTAGAGCAGTTCGATTGATCTTCAATGGCTTCCTCTAGGTATTGTACCCTGGATTCCATAGCGTCAGCGTGGGCTGCAAGCGCATTATAATGAGTTACAATCTGCTCAGATCTGTCCTCGAGTCTAGCAGTCCGCTCACCTATTTCGTGAATGTCAGCAGAGAGACAGCATGAGGTTTTCTCCAACTCTGTGGCAATAAAGGATTTCAGACTCAGGATGTCAGCCTTGGTAGCCGGGTAAGCTTCCGAGTCCCCCTCTCTGCAGGCGTCCGCACATGCTGAGGCAGACTCGGTGCCATTTTGGGAGGTGTCTTCATGCCGGGCCCGAGGTGAAAATATCGGTGCCACGGTAACTTTGGCATCTTTTTTCATTTTTATTTGCCCTCTTCATGGTCAGGGGCTGTACTGTACCTAATTTAGAGACGTTCTGGCTGGTTTAAGTGCTGGTTGGAGCGGTTTTTCGGCGGGTTAAGATGGGAGCTCCCTCACACAGCGACCATCACTGTTGCTGGCTCAGCTCTGCCGCCTAGCAGCTTCCTTTTGAACATATATCTTTTCTGAGCGCCGCAGTAGTCCTACGTTGGATCTATCAGTGATCATATAGTAAAGGTGGAGATCCTTTTAATGGTGCCTTGTCTTTTTTTCTTGTATTTTCTTGCTTGTTTAGATATAGAATATTCATATATTTAGTGGATAAACAGTATTTTGCACTTTTTTAGCCTTTGTGGTTGACCGATATTGCTATTTTTGATCACTGGTACACTGTTGCTTATATATTCTAATCTGTATGCGTGCTTAGGGGAGCCCTTTTGCTATATCCTAAGCTGTATGTGTGCTTAGGGTGCCCTGTTGTATAGTCTATCCTGTACATATGCATGCTTAGGTGTGCCCTGTTGCTTATATATCCTAACCTGTAATGTATGCTTGCCCAGACTGTCAGGAAGCTGAGGTGGGCATCTCCTATGATCAATTTAGACCGCATTTCCAACCAACCTGATGAAGTGATGACTAAACTGTTGCTGAGGGGAAAAGCTATATGCATTAGAGCCCCTACATGACAGGGGTATATGGGATAACCCCACAGATGAGTCTAAAAGACTTCTGATGTCTGAACAGGTTAACTTTAAGTCAAATTTAAAATTCAAATAAACTCATGGTGAGAATAATTACTAGCACATATAGAGAAATGTTTAATCCCAATGTGATGAGTGGTCATCTGCTTCCAGAGGACAAGAACACCCAGGTCACATTCTCACATCAACCACATGCCTGCTGAGACGTCACCTGACTGCCAACCTGTCTCGAATTGGAGGCAATCAGACCTTCCTTGGGATGCCAGGATCGCCATTCCTAAAATGTGAATATAAAGCTGTGTCATAACAGTCACACGTTCCCTAGGGAAACCGTCTAGACTGTAAAGGCACATCCGTCAGCATGAAGGAGTTAAAAGGGAACTGGAACAAAGAAAATTCTTCACTCCCATCTGTACATACATGTACCTTACTCATGGGTAGACACGTGCATAGTGTGTACCAATGAATATAATTGGGAGGCCCTGTCTCTAGGGTTGCAACTTGCCATCTGTCCGGATTTCACCCAAACCGTTCGGGTTTGTAATCATGTTTGGGTTTCAGCCCTCTTACCCAGACACCTGATTCAGACCAGGCCCGGACTGAATACCAGTAAGTCCCTGTGACTTTATTTCTGAGAGCCTGTGTGAGTGTATACCTGTTCCTGTATGTACTGGAGAGTCTGGGTGTGTTTATGACTTTAGTGTCTTTATCCATGTCTGCCCTTGTCTCGCAGTATGAAAAACAGATCTGGACACCACACATTGGCAGTATTTGAGTCTGTGGTTCGGAGTCCTAGAAAAATGTATGCGCAAGTAGTGATCACCCAACTCCAGAATTTAAGGGCTTTATTCCACCAAAGTGGACCAGGCAACATTGTCTGCTTGTCTCTGGAATCAGTATTTCAAGAGATGCCAGCTCTGAGAATCTGGTTTGAAGTGAATTTGCAAAATCACTAATGGAATTTATATTCCCCTCTTGTCCAGCAGTGCAGAGGACATCACACTCCAACCACCACCTATTATATCTTGAGTACAGCTTGCATTGCACTTGCAAAGTGGGTATTCTCTACGTAAAAAAAATATACTGTACGACTTTTGTGCTTGGGTTTGGCTTGAACGAAAGGCGGTGTCCCTACCTGTCCCTACCTGTCCCTCTGAACAAGAGAACACTGCTATAGTTGATCCTAATGTTTCTCCTGTTAGCTACTTGGCTTGTGAACACCGTGACAGGAAGGGGTGTCTATTTTCATGGTGGTCCGTTCGGTTAAGGAGCAGTACCAAGGGTGTTGGGGGAAGAATGGTTGGCAGCTGACATTAGATGCACATGAGCACTGCCTAGAATATGCTGTGGCCATAACAAAAATGGCTGATTACTTAGCAGCGCATGCATGACGAGAATGTCACCACCCGTGCTTGGTGATGACCTGCCGTTACTGGCAGCAATTTTTGTTACGGTTATGGGCATATATTTGCAAAAAAGGCACAGTATGCCCCTGTGTGGGTTGGTTGGACCAGACAGGTGCTAGCAGATGACCATATTGAAGCCCTTTTTAGGAAAGTACAGAGGTCTATAGAGCTACTTACAACGTCTATGGTGTACTGAATATTACCTTGTATGTTCAAATGCCCCTTTCCATTCCCCTTATCGCATGATGGACATGGGGTGCATTGTCAAAATTTAGATCCCCCCCCAGCTTAATTTAATATACTGTATATACCTTTTTGGCTAAGTCCTCTGCAGACCTAGCATTATCCCGTGTGCTTGAAGCCTTCTTTCTTGTTGGATACTGTCTGTAAAAAAACACTGCAAGGCATCTTTATGCAAAGCTACAGGGGCCCTGTTCAAGCTGCTCCAGTTTATTAAATTCATCTTATGTTAATTAGGGGATGGTTTGTAGTATAATTTACACAGCTTCATATTTTATTTCAAAGTCGGACGGCTTTAAAATACAGCCACCCATATTCTGCTTGCCATTGTTGCATTAATGATAAACATTGGTGTTCTCCATTGGTGGTCTTTCCAGGGATTATCTCAAGGTTTAGATTTCCATACTAGTATACCTTTTTAGAGGGCAGGTTCAGATAAAAACACCGACCTTTTATGTTCGAATTTGTTCTTCAACATAATTGACTATTAAATATTCCACTTATTCTTCAATTCCCATCATTCTAGGAAGGGGTTTCTAAAGATCCCAGAATCACATTTCTGGATTATTCCAGAGCATTCTGGATAAGTGATCCCTGTATTAAATCAACAGAAGACCATGCTCCCTAATGGGTTGTTCCTGCCATGCAAGTGCCAGGGTGACCAGCTGCCTGGCTCTGCAGCCAAAGTGCTCATAGTGCATTTCCCCAGTCTTCCTGAAAATTGGGTGACCATAGTGTTGGATGAACAGGACGGAGGGAAAGCTTTTATATAGAATTAGTATTCGGGTTAGTTATACCTAAAATCATTGTTTCGGCCGCCAAGTGGTCTTTATCATGGTATGAACTAGGTGGATGGAACGTCAGTGTTGTATGGAAAGATTAAAAAATAAATTAAAAAAAATGGCAGAGCCAGCAGTGGACAAGTGTGACTGCATGCTGAGGAGCTCCGTCAGATTCTGTTTTGCTGATTTATTTGTGGCACTTTCGACCCACTCAGCCTCCCTTGAGTTTCTGCACTCTAGTGCTCTCAGGCCCCGGACACTGCAGATTTCCAGGTGTTTGTCAGCACGACACCGTGACGGTGGGATTCGGGCCTAGTTGGGGCAAGCATCTGGGTGGAGCTTGAGTTTCCTGTTACGTCGGCCCGGCAGCCCCTTGCCAACCCTGACAATGGGTAAGAAAACACAAACTGCAGCCCAGGTCAGAGGGTCAACCTGTCAACAGGTTTTCAAATAACGTAGTCACCTGCCGGGGGGTGGAGACTTTTTTAGTACTGGATCTGCAGGACTAGCCCTGGATCCGTGCTGCTATTTCTGCAGGTTGAGGGCCTCTGCCCGCATTCTTCTCTGTCCCTGGTTGGCAGGATGACCCACCATGCTTTTTTTTAAAAAAAATTTAAGCTGGACCTGAGCTGCTCCGCATTGTCTTGCTGATTCCTTCCCCCCCCCCCCTGGTGACAGTTTAAGTCTCGCTGGATGATCTGGGCACTATTTTTGCTAGTTTCTTTTCGATAACTCTTTTTTTCTTTTCAGTCCTCTAAGGACATTCGCTCTTTATTTTTGAATACTTTCCCTGATGTGTTCCATTTACACCTTTCGGTTATTGCTGGTGATGCCCTACAGTCTCTACCCTGTGCCCCCCCCCCAATTGCTGCGTGTTTTTCTTTTCCCTTCTCTTGGCCTTACAAGGCTGCTTATTTTGCTGGTCGTCATGTGACCTTCATTTGAATTTTTTTTTTAAATTCTTTAACGGAATACGTTTCGACCACCTAAAATACAGATTTAGCATTTTATTTTGCTCATGAATCGCTATTCCTCTCAAAGCTGGGCTTGTGGCTAATGTGGTGCACTTCCCTGCACAAGCGTACTGTACTATACTTTGATTAGACAGGTGTAAATGATTGGAAGTGCAAGCTATTCAAGATAGTTTACGAGTCAATGAAAAATAACATCTCAAAGCTGGTGTGAAGGGATTTTGCATCTGTAAAATCACTTGGTACACTGCCAGCCTCCTTTTTTAAAAATGCCGCTCATCTCAACTGGGGTATAATGGTGATTCACGCCCTGAGCAGAATGCGTCTGGGAACAAAGTTTCCTGCAATTCCAGCGCTGCACGATCTTGTGTGCACTAGCTTAGGCCGAGACGTGCATGGCCTCATGGAATTCTGTGGACTCAAACTGATTTTTATATAGAGCTACCCTGCGCCTCGTTCTTGGACTAGGCCCTACCATAGAGCCAACTCGAATAGGTTTGTTAAATCAGACTGTAAGGAAAGTCTGCAGGCACGGAATTTCTTACTTGCCGTCTGTTTTGGTGACAATAGTGCGCCTTGTTTTTAGGCGTTTTAACTTCACTCTTACAATCAGGGACGTGCAGTCGGAAGGCAGAGCCTCCCCTGCCATTTCAGTAAATGTGGTAATTGTGCTGTAATGACATGGTGTGTGTGTGTATATTTAAACTGTAGGGGGGCGTGGCTGGCCGTGTTCGGGTGCAGACGTGTCTGAACTGAGATCCGATTGTGATAGCTGGAAAGAATAGTTTTCTCCCGGAATCATTTCTAGAATACCCCATACGGTGATCCCGATGTGGCTGGCTACCGGGTAGACTGCTCTGGAGCCTGTTTTGTCCCCCCCCTCCAGGGCATAGAGTTTGTGGCCCTGTCTCCTGACTATAGAGTCCGGCCGGCGGCCATCTTGGGGCCTGTCTTCTGGATTAGCCTTGGTCCAGGCCTCCTCCTGTAGCGGTTACTGCCCGGGTGGTCGGCTGGCGCGGGAACGGAGGATGGAGGGCCCCTGTCCTCCACTGAACGCGGTGGCTGTCCCCTTGGTGGGGCTGACGGAGAAGCACGAGGACTGGCGGCGGTTGTCATGTTCCCCACCCACTGGAGGTCTGGAGGCTGCTCTCAGTGCTATGGAGGACTGCCTGCGGTTGCTACCGGAGGATGAAGAGAGCCCATTAACACGCGGCTTCTGGCGATGCTTAATGGCTGCACTGCGGGATGGCGTGGAAAAAGTTAGAGGCCCCTGCGGAGTATCTGAAGGAGGAGGCCTTACCTGTTGGCTGCAATGAGGGCTCTACCAAGGAAGCGGAGCATCGTTGTGAGGACAACAGGCCGGTGGTTGTTGAGATCAGAGATGCGGTGGAGGCTCCCAGGCCGATGGCCCCCGGGTGTGGTATGTGAGGAAGGAGATGCCGAAGGCAGCTGTGTGTCTTACCGCCTTGATGAGATGTGCGCTTCTTCTCCGCCGTGTGGCTCGGATCGCGGCCGATTTTGTATCGAAACCTGCCGAGTAACCGGGCCCGTTGTAGGAGACGGGTGCCTAGAACATCTGGCGGCGATCTTCGTGGCGCGGATCCGGTCCTGGTGGGGACTGAGAGCTCCCTTCATGTTGGCGGGATGGGAATGATGGGACACCTCGGCCTGATGGGCGACACGCTGCCTGCTTTCCACACCTTGCCGTTTCTTGATGCTGGCTAAGGAGACTTTATGCTGGTTACAAGCTGACTTTTTGTTTTTTATTTCCCATGATGACTTATGCTGGTTACAAGCTGACTTATTTTAATTTTTCATACAGATTTGTTTGTTATTTAGCACAGTGTTTTTGATTTGTCTCCTAGATGAGCATATCACCTTGATGACTCCAACCCCCCCCCCTTTTTCATCCCTTTCCCCTTGTTTTTACACGCCACCTTGTGCTGCAGACTCCCCTCCCCCCTTTCTCTCTTCTTTTTTTTTTTTTTTTTTTTTTTTTTAACTTTTTTATTTTATTACATTTTTTCTTTTGGCGTTTGGGGCCAACTCGGGGTGTGCCATTGTGGTGGCCACCATGGCTCTGCCCACCATACCTGGCCCCCGAGTACCCCGGCGTTGTGACCTGCACATTTCCATGGCCTCCTACTTTAGGAGAGAGCCAGGAAAGTCACATTCATGGCCTTTGCCACCCCCCCTTTTTTTTTTTTCTCCCTCTTTTTTCTTTCCCCCCCGGAGCACTTTTTGGTATGTCCCCCCGCCCACTTTCCTATTTGAATATTGTTTTATCACTTGCTGAATACCTGTATGTTGATCCTGTGTTATTGCTTTCATTTATTTTACCTAGCTGATTGTACTGCTGACTTTCTTTCAAAATAAAAAATTTTGAATACAAAAAAAAACCTGTAAATTTTATTTATTGAGAAGTTCTCATACTCACCTGCTCCACGCTTCCTCTCTGTGCTTGCTGCTTTTGTCCTCCGCCTTTTTTTTTCTACTTGCAGTTGCTGTGTGATTCACTACACAGCAGGGGCAGCACTGAGCTAGCCTACGCAATTTGCGCAGCTGAATGCTACACTAATTGTGAAGCTCAAGCTGGTTCTATGCTTTTGTGCCTCCAGAATCAATGAGGGCAATTGAAAGCTTGCGCCAATGGCAAAGCTCCATTTGGTCTCAAGCACTTTTTTAAAAAAAAGCTCCCCATGGGAGGCAGAGCTCCCCATGGATTGACACAGAACAGTCATGTGACCTCGTCAGTCGTGGGGGGCAGGCAGAGCTCAGCAATCAGCATGTGTGTAATGGCGCCCTCAGTCAGTATTGTAAGTGCATGCTCTCAGCTGTCAAAGACACAAACTTTTTTAAATGTTCTCTTATATAACGATAATCAAATGTGTAAATTGCGACTGCGTAACCCAGTGTCTATCTGGCTGATACTAGCCAGTGCCTCACCAGCCACCGACCTCCACGCACGTCACTGCTTACAATGCAATGTCAGCATCAGAGTTTTTATTTTATTTGGATAGTGACATTTTAGCAATGATTAAACCTTTATCTGGAGATTGCACAGAGGGGCATGGTAAATTACTACAGTTTGGACATTTGGGCTAGCTGTTCGCTGGGTCTGTATTTGTGCGATAATCTGACGATCCACATAGAGGTGAATCAACCCTCTTCCACTGCTTCAGACTTCCATCGGAAGACTTCAGACTAACAGACTAGCGTTCCTTCCCATTTCAATTGTATTTGTCATACCATACATGAAAAGGATGAATTGTATAGTTAAACCGCCGTTCCACGCCAGGCAAATTGCCCCATAGAAAAGTGGTTGGGCTTGACAGTCCAGAGGATTAAACGTAAAATTATATTTTTCCACTTTTTTTCTCAATTCAGCAGTTTTCTTTTCATGAGCAGCAAAGTTTTTTTTTTTTTTTTTTTTAAACTCCTACTCCAGGTTTTTTTCTGTGGCTTGTCCTTAGGCCGACCTGGGTTTTCAATTGGCATTGTCTGTAGGTGGACAACCATGTCGGTCGGCTGACTAGACCCAGTGGACACCCTAAGGTGGTGTTGTAAAGTGTAGCAATTTTTATTGCTAAACTGTGTATAAATGTCTGAAAGGGCAGGGAAGTCATGTTCGTCATGTTCGTCATGTTCGTCATGTTCGTCATGTTCGTCATGTTCGTCATGTTCGTCATGTTCGTCATGTTCGTCATGTTCGTCATGTTCGTCATGTTCGTCATGTTCGTCATGTTCGTCATGTTCGTCATGTTCGTCATGTTCGTCATGTCGTCATGTTCGTCATGTTCGTCATGTTCGTCATGTTCGTCATGTTCGTCATGTTCGTCATGTTCGTCATGTTCGTCATGTTCGTCATGTTCGTCATGTTCGTCATGTTCGTCATGTTCGTCATGTTCGTCATGTTCGTCATGTTCGTCATGTTCGTCATGTTCGTCATGTTCGTCATGTTCGTCATGTTCGTCATGTTCGTCATGTTCGTCATGTTCGTCATGTTCGTCATGTTAGTCAGGTATTCATGTGTTTGCAGGGGATAATGAAACAAGAGACTGCTTCCTTTCCAAGAGGATTTCTTCCCACAATTACTTTTTATAAAGTAATTCCTAGAAAAACAGATGTGCATAAACGAACCGGAGATTTCAAATAAGTGATTTTATTTGAACACTTATGACATGGAATAACGTCTGGTCAGTAATTTCCTGATATCAACATAAAAATTGGTTCCATAACTTTACCTTATTCTCAAAAGCCCTTTGTTAAACAATTTCCAATCTGGAGGCTAAATAAGGTCTCCTTCATGCAAGTGCATAATTTAACCTATTCCTGGTGGTCTTGTATGCCTTTTAACCCCTTCACTACCAAGAGATTTTCCATTAAAACCACTCAAGGACCCAGTGGTTTTCTGAAATCTTTCAATTGCTCACACAGTAACCGTGTCCCCTGTATATATTCACTACAGGTAAACCGATATATATTTATCTCTTTTGTACGAACTCCCTCTGCTGCCCAGGAAAACACTACTACAGATCTGGCACACCTTTCCTGGAATTCTAAAATCTGAAAGACTCTGTTTCAGAAACTTTCTGGATTTTAGGAAGTCTGGATAGGGGGTGTTCGTTTCGAGAGCCCGGCTCCCATGTGCTGCAGCCGATCACAGCACATGCTGAGTCTCTGGGCAGCCCCAACATGTGACATGCTTCCCAGATCATGCCTGCAGCCGAGTGCTTGCAGAGTGTTTACACACTGGGAGCTGCAGCAGGAAGGAGATCTCTGCTCTCCCACCGTGATCATCTTCACCACTGACATAGGGCTGCCTGGAATCACTCTGAATCCTGGCAACATGTCGGTGAACAAATGCTGCGGAGCTCTCCCTGCGTGCGTACACAATGAAGCTGCGGCAGGAAGGGGATCACTACTCGCACCGAAATCTCCTTCCTTTCAGACATGGGGCAACCTCAGACATGCTGCCCGGAGTCTCACGGTCTGGGCTGCTTGTCGGTGAAGGATGCGGAGCATGTATTTGCTGGATGCTGCAGTAGGAAGGAAATTGCAGCTCTTGCGATTTAACATTCTCTTGGATTCTAAAATACGGAAGAACCTAGAATGCTAGAATTTCCAGCAGGACTGGCCCAAGACATTGTGCTGCCAGTGTCAAGGGATGAAATGCTGCCCCCCTCATACATGTGTCGTGTATCAGAGTTCCACAGTAAAACACACTCCTACACACTCCACATTACTGTGAAACACCGAGCTCCTCAAGAATAAGACTCACAGTAATGTGTGGGGTGCCTAGTTGAGGCCCAAAGTGCTACCTGGAGCCATGGCTCCATCAGCCCCCATAGACAGGCCAGCCCTGGTTCCTGAGCATTTCTGATGAGGATTGCCCATCCGGTAAACACACATTATAGCTCGTGCTTCATGATTCTGTAAGGGAAAGACTGATCTGCAGGCATTAACAATAATTTCAACACCTTGGCTGTTATGTCTGAAATGTTAGGGACATGTTCTGGCGTCAGTTTGCAAACAAATTTCCGTTGCATTGCTCCTGAATAGCCCAAAAACCCTCACAAATCGGAAAATAAAATGTGTGACCACTACAGTCTCCTAGGCAGTAGAACAAATAAGTCTAGAAACAAATGGATCACTAGCTGTCCGTCATAGATACTGGATTCTGATCAATTCCCGATGGCTTTGCAATTTTTCTGTGGTGCATTTTTATATTTTCACTGGTGGGAATGTTGAATCTCCAGCACTTGTTGCAGCTGCACCTCCTATACATCCAATCTAAGATTTCTATTATTCACACCATCCAAACCTTTTTATGGTGCAAACAAATACTGATGTAATTTTTTGATATTGATAAACTGGTTTTAATGACAAATATGAAACCCTTGGTTTGCAATTGCTTTATTCTCAATATTTATCCCGAATTATTCATTTACAGTAAAACAAGTTTTTCAACATTCATTTTATTGGCGTATATTTTTCAAATTTTTTTTTAATGCATTCTCAAATTTGACATTCAACAGTAGTGGCATTGTTTTACAAAAGTTCTTTTTTGAAGAACTCTCAAGTGACAACTTATTTTTTTATTTTGAGATAAAAAAAAATCATGGTAGAAATATACCTTTTTTTTTGTACACTTAGTAATTAATGAATTTTTTTTTTTCTCGACACATGCGTTAAGTTAAATTCCGTCGTACTATGTCTTTTCCATTGCTTCGCTCAGCCTCTGGTCCTTTGTGTTTTTCAGTGGTCTGCAGTTTGCATTCATTGATCAATGAGCTATTCTAAACTAAAACCCACCGACAGCAATGAATGTTGATTGCAGCCATTATTTGCAGACTTCAGGTTCTACACCACGCACCTTCCGTATCCAGCAATAAAGTTCCCTTGATTCTTACACATAACCATCACTGTAATGGACATTGTAGCTGTATAGAATGTGTTGTACCTCCTGGCAGTTTTCTGCAGATATAAATTGAATTCACTCTCAAAGCTGTCCCCATAAACCAAGTTTATTTGTATCCATGTATGTTGTATAGAAATCCACAATGTAGATATTTCAAAGGAAATGGCAAATATTGGGTCAAAATAAATCCTATACCATCTAGCTGTTAAACTATAAAATATGCAGAGAATGGTAGGGTCGTTTTTTTTTTTTTTTTTTTTTTACAAATGACTTAGATCAGCTTAGCCTAAAATTTTAATTACATTTAAAATTCCTTGCAATCCCTAATTTATAACCTCAATCTTTCATGATTTTTGAAATTGAAGTTAAAAAATTTGGTTTCCTGTCTAATGGATTTTATTTTTAGGACACTTTTTGGTTTGGATCAGATTAAATTACAGGAACGAGCACTCTATTTTATTCTAAACACCCAATCTTAAATAATTCGGTTGAAACGCATGATAATTCTTCTAAAATCACTCCCCCCGCAGTTTGGATTTTAGTGGCGGGACCGCTTTGTGGGCAGAGGAAAGTCCTCTTCAGCAGTGCTGTCGGCCATATGGAGGGCGAGAAATGGACACGCCGTTCAGCCTGGCCACTTTAATAAGATGATCAGGGTTCATAGAGTGGTCCTTTTTTAAGTGGTGGTCTATCATCTAGCTCTGCGATCTGTAACAAAGACTTTTCTCACTTTGTTGCTTTTTGGCGTATGACTTTTAATAGGTTTTAGTTCATGTCTGTATACTAGGACTTCTCGGCTAGTTTTAAGTCGTGGCCTTCTGATCTGTCGCTTAAAATGTCCTTGAATTTATTTTGTATTCACACTTAAACTATCCTTTACGTTTATGGTAATGTAATCTTTTCCAAGTACACCTTGAGGCTTCAGGCATTCTTAATAGAAGCTGCTCTTCTAGCACGTGGATGGACTATGAATGGCTCTCCTTGTTCTCCCCTTTCTTAATTAAGCAGATTCCCTTGCATTGAGATAATTATGTTGGTCTTGGAATATGCTTTTAACAAGAGACAGAAATGAGAGACCTGATTGCTTCTCTCCCTTCAACAGACCTCAAACTTGCTAATCAGTTACTTGTGATTAAGGAACTTAAAAACATATGGCAGCTTACCGGATATTACATAGGCAAAAAAAAAAAGTTGTGCGTCCGTAGCGTTCAGCCTTTCGCACAAAACATACTGCTGTTGATGCAAAGGCAAAAATCCAGTCTGAAGCGCTCACCAAAATGCAGCATACTAGGAAAAAAATTCCTCCTTGACCCCCAAGATGGTATCAGATTTCTCCTTGGATCAAGCAGCTTTTACCCACATATTATAACCGTTATGTTTGTACAGACTTTTTAAAACTATTGACTTCCTACAAGGACTCAGCCCCATCCACCTTAACCCCTTCACTGCTGAGCCATTTCACATCTTAAAAAACCCCCAAAAAAATAACACTTTTTTTCTTTAAACATGGTCATGTTTGGTATCATTGGAAAGGCCATGCTCTGGCCTTTCTAATGATACCAAAGATAACCCTGCTAGCTGCCAACAGTCGATCAGGGTTCAAAGGAACCCCTTATCTCCACCCCAGGAGTCAATGAGGACGTTCCCCACACGTCCTCAGCAGTGAAAGGGTTGACGGGCAGAGAATTTCGCAGCTTTATTCTCGCTGTATAAGCCTTCCTACGCTTTAGGCTGGTTTTCCTTTCATCAGTCTAAATAGACCTTGTGTCCTTTGTATAGTCCTATTAATGAAGCGGTTTCCAGACAATGTTTTATAATGGCCCTGTATATATTTATATAAAGTGATCAGATCCCCTCTATGGCACCGTTTTCTCTAAACCGGTTTAAGCTTGTTAGTCTTTCCTCATAACTTAAATCTTCCTTTCCCCTTATTAATTTAGTTGCTCGTCTCTGCACTTTCTGGTGCTATATATTTAAACAGGTGCCCAAAATTGTAAGGTACATTCAAGGTGCGGTCTTCCCGTTGATTTTATAAAGAGGCAAAATTTTAGGTTTTCGTTCGGAGGGTGAATTCCCCTTTTAATGCATGCCAATAACTTGCTGGCCTTGCTGACTGACATTGGGCATTGTTGTGTCTGAACGATTACCGTGTAGATCAACCTTTTGTCAGTTATTTTACCCTGGAGGCGCTTCAATTTAGGTTTTCAGACCCCTCTGGAAAACATGCCCATTGTGGCCAAATATACACCCAATAGGACCTATCCACTAAACCAGTGTTTTTTTTTTTTTTTTTTTTGGCAGAACTGCACTTGGTGGCATTGGATTCAGTTATCACCTTGGGAAACGTCAGCAAATTATGAAGATTGTGTTTGCCTAGCCCAGGGGTCAGCAACCTTGGCTCCCTGATGTTGAGAACATTTCCCATGTGGCTCTGTCACCCATTAGGCTGAGCCACATGGGAAATGTAGTTCCCAGAACATCAGGGAGACAAGGCTGCTGACCCAGGGCCTAGCCAACACTGTCACGTTCAGGTGATCAGTGGATATGCACTAGTGGTTATCTGTTAAGGGCAAGTGTTTGCTGGTATTTGAAGTGCTGGCAAACAACGGCACTTGATGGATAATCCTTCATTTTTGTGTAGTTTCTTGTTGACTCCTTAAGAACTGGTAAAACAACCTTGGAAAGTCCAGGTATAGATGGTAAAGGATTGTATCGCAAAACCGAGATCTACTAAAACGTACATTCCATCTCTCTTCCACAATTTCCCTTAGTTGTTGCAAGGTAAGCCGTGCCAATAAATGATAAAACTCCCCAAAAAATAGTATACTCATGCTCCTTTCTTCTGTAGGGCCTTCCACCCATATGTAGTTGTGGGGGGTATTCTTGCCATCACTAAAGATGCTATTCTTGACATCGCATTCTAATTTAATATTTATTACAATGTCTATTAACATAAAACCTTAACCGTTCATAATTATGTCTTATCAGCTTGACATCTCTTCACTAGTAGGACTTACCGCTGTGTATCCTTTTCGTCGTCTTGTCGGGATTGGTTTCGTCGCAGTTTTTTTTTTTTTTTTTTTAGCATGACGTTCAAAGTTACAAAAAATTGTGCTGTGAAGAGCCTCAGGGTACAGTCAACGGCCGATGGTTTACATGTTTACACTTTCTCAAACTCACCGACAGCGTTGAATGTTCTCTGAAGCCATCAGGGACCGGCAGAGAGAAAAAAACTAGACCCACACCCTGTCAGAGCAGAAAATTTGCTGTGATGGGCACATTCCAGCGGCTCGATTAGGTCACTGGAGAGCTGTTGTGGGTTATTCTTCATAGCTAAGGACGGGAAAGTGTTAACCTGTTCAACATCAAAGACACCCACAATGCGATCACAGGCACTGGCTGTCAGTGGGACAATTTTTTTTCTTTGTACAATACCTATCTGTATTTTCTGTAAACTAGTAAAAATGATCCCCCCCCCCCCCCCGTGCAGTCATCGGAAACGTGGATGATGCTGTCTGGCAATTTGGGTCGTCAGTCACCGGCTGCCTTGATTCACGCAGTCATAACTCTGCAGGGAGAAAAAAAGCAAAGAACAGAGGTGTCACAAATGAAAAAAATGAGCTATTCCGCCACAAATATTACGTGACACAATAGGTTTTGTCATTTTAGCGTGATTTTAGCCCAAGGAAGTCGTAAAGGACTAAAACACTTGTACGTGTGCTCGAGTCTAGTCCACACATAGCCACTCATTGGGAGACTTGGTCTAATCAGGGCATAAAACTGCTTCCTTCATGCCTACTGGTGTTGGAGTTTATTTTGTAGGGGGGGGGGTGCAGCACAGTTGTTTGGGCCATACTGGTCAAACTGACATTCCAGATAAAAATGGTCTTTACCACTGCCAAAATGAACCCCCCCCCCCAGTGTTTTTTGTTTTTTTTTTGATTGCTGTTCTAGGATTACTACTGGCTAAAGGTTTTTCACCTTTTTATAGAAACTGTTCAAATTGTAATACCAGAGGATACATAAGGCAGCCGGCACACGAGCATACTGTACTGTGTCCATTACGGACGCACTTTTTGACAGATATTGTGAGTACTGCATAAAGTGCGTCCGTAATGTCTGTCTCCACACCCTAGGAAAATACATGGCAGGGTTGTTTCTGTGTCCGTTTAGCTTTTTAACGTCGATGTTATTTTTGCATCCGTGGCTTTATGCTTTGCCCGTCCGTGAACAAGTGCGCAGGTGCTTTGTGTGGTGTATTTAATTGACTCCTTTATAAAGCTACGACGGACAGCAAACCGTACGGTCAGACGGACGCAAAATGTTTGCTAGTGTGCCGCCAGCATTAATCTTTTTAGTAGCATGAAACACCTGGATTTCTCACGCGCTGCCCCCATCCTCTGGAACGCTCTCCCTCGTACTGTCAGACTTTCCCCATGTTTCCCTTCCTTCAAACGCTCCCTTAAAACATTACTGTTTAGGGAAGCCTACCACCCGACTCACTGGCCCTACCACCCGACTCACTGGCCCTACCACCCGACTCACTGGCCCTACCACCCTCGCCACTGGCAGTCCTCTCCTGTTTCCAACTGCAACCCTTCTAGATTGAGTTCCTACGGGGTTAGGGCCCTAATCTCCTCCTGGTTTGTCAAATGTTGAAATGTTGTTCAATTTATTGTAACCCGGTCTATACTGTGCCCATTGTACAGCGCTGTGCAATATGCTGGTGCTTTATAAAGATTAATGTAAATATGCACTTTAAATGGACAAGATTTTTTTTTTTTCACTGTACCTCTTGGTATCCGTTGTATCTTTTTATAAAACCCAGGAACATTTGCAGAAGAAATGAATGCCCATTATGTCCCAGTATGAGAATTACATTCAGTGATGTTCCCCTTAC
Organism: Leptobrachium leishanense; assembly: GCA_009667805.1. Classification (NCBI taxonomy): domain Eukaryota; kingdom Metazoa; phylum Chordata; class Amphibia; order Anura; family Megophryidae; genus Leptobrachium; species Leptobrachium leishanense. The sequence continues at coordinate 113,276,992 of CM019071.1, read as the reverse complement.
AGGTCAATGCATGGAGTACCTCCAAAATACAGTGTATATAGCTGTCTTTGAACTGTGAAAATATACACATGTCTGACTTCCAGCAGTTACTCAAATGACTTGTTGCACCAAACCTATATCATTTATAAAGTGTTTTACCAGCAATGGTACATTGATACATTGAGGATCATTGTACAATATTCTCTCTATATTAACTTATGTAACAAAAAAGATGAACTCTCACGGTTGCTCAGAAAACTCAACCTTCCTATAAAGCCTGTCGAGATTCAATGTTTGTACACGCGGAGCTGCTGAGTTTCCGATCACTTTAAAGGACACTATTGAGCTTGGTGTGTCAAGACACATGCACTTGACATTGTAGAGATTGCTTTCATTCTCGTATTCTTCCGTTCGCCAGCTTCTTTATTCTCTGACCAAGTAAAAGCTTATGGAGTTGGGATGAGTCAGTGCAGCTTGCCAGTGATCTCCCTTCTCGTGTCTGGCACACCTCTCCAGCGAGCGCTGGACCACTGCCAACCGTCTGGGCCCTGACTTCCCCTGAAACAAAACGCTCTGTGTACAGTTAAAGATAAGCGTCTAGTCACAGTATGAAACTGCAGGCGGGTGCCAGGTAATGTGACCTGGAATTACAATGCCTAGAAAGCAGAGGGGACAGGCAAACCACCGAGGGAATATCTTAATAGTAAAGCCGTGAACTGTTCATCTGCAGGGTCATCACCTGGAAATACCGGCTCTTAAACTAGATTGACAGTCATCCTCTCGTTTTGGTTTCCAGCTGGTGACTGGCAGGGGTTCTGTTATAACCCCCTCCCCTTTTTTTTTTTTTTAAAGGAATATTTCTTAAAGCAATGTAGGTGTATATCGATGACTTGTACCAAGCAGGAAATAATTGCCAAAATAATTAAAAGGGACGCTCTAGCTACCATTTGTAAGAGGGGTGATTGTCACAGCACAACATGACCATTTAATGTGCGATCCTTCCTACGTGCACCCGTACGGACATGCCTTTCAGCTCAACAGCGTCTGCTGCAGGCCTCCCCATCGAAGCGCCAAGATGCACGTTGACGGGACTGCACCGTGCGATCCTTCATAAGATGATCGCGCCTTGCAGCGCTGAGCACACTGACTGCGCTGAGCAAGGCGGTCAGACGGGCGTCAAGTGGAACGTTCACGCAGACGTTCATTCCGCTTTTACTACCGCTCGACTGACCCCCAGCCTTAGCTGAGGACTTCCCAGTGTTTTGAAGACTGTTGATTAGTTTCTGCTGGACAGCCTTCTGGTTCAATCAGCACCCGCCTCTACTGCAGGAGCTGCCCTGCTGGAACAGTGCAGACGTACATATTGCACCTTCACACTCTGGTGCCATTCAAATAATAACCTGCCTTTTTTTTTTTTTTTACTCCTGAAATGTATAACTAAAGATTTTATAATTATTAGACCCTAAAATAAATAGTCCAGTACAGAATGATGTGAAGAGGTGAAAAACCTGTACTGCTGGCGCCACCTAGTGGTTCTTTGTGGGAGAAATAATGTAGCGTTATAAATGCAAAATTGGAGTGTATATAAAGTACATATGTTGCAATAAAATGCTAGAGTTGTGCATGTGTAGCAGCAGAGTAGTGAATAAAGTGCATATACGGCGGCAAATAGTGGAGGTGTTGTAGTACACAGCAAATTAGTGTTAGCTGTGATTGTGTCGCAGCAGAATAGGAAATGAATAGCAGCAAAAAATAGTGGATGTATTATAATGCACAATTGATTGGTAGCAAATAAAGCGCATATAGCAACAAAAAATAGTAAATGTGCTGCAGTACACGGCAAATTAAAATGGCGGCAAAACCTAGAGAATGTGCAGCAAATTAATAGCCTCAAAATAAAACGGCTCAATGAAATAATGGGTAAAGTGCATATATAGCAGCAAAGTAGTAAATGTGTTACCGTACACAGTAAAATAGCAACAAAGTGGAGGATGACTGTCAATGGTTATATTTAAAGTGCCGGTATGCAATGGCTGCGAGTTGTAGCAAGATCATGACTATGATGGTGGATGTCAACGGCAGTCTTTCTAAACAGTCCAAAGGTTCGGCGTATGGTACAGAATACAGCAGCTTATTCCGCTCAAAGTGGTATATCCCAATCCACTGAAACCTCTAGACAAGGTGCAGGGATTAGCAGGGAAACGGTGCTTCTTTCTGATGGTATGGGTCTGATAATCAGCGTAGATGTGCATTCTAGGTGGTTCCTGAAGCCTCAAAAATAAAACCTGAGCAGGGCATGGAACCGTATTGTCTTAATCATTGTTGTACTATTTAGGAAAAAGTTATATCACTCACAGGAGGCTTTTGTGTCTCACGTCAGACACCGGACTTGGAAGCAGCTTGAGTAGGGAATGCCAGATTTCCCTTTTCTTGCTTTGGAGTGTCAGCTTCAAGGTTTCGCTGGAGCAGGAATCGCAGCGTGCGTACCCTATATAGGAAAAGGATTGGCTAATCCCCCCCAAGTGTCACCTTTCTATGGGGGTCCAGCCTCAGCAGAGGCTAAACAAAGGAAAAAGGTCCGACACTGGTTAAAACCTTTTTAATCCTATTAGACAATACAGGGTAAAATGGGTTAAAATAAATGGCAAATACACTAAAACGCGTTTCGCGGTAAAACCGCTTCATCAGTGACAATTGCCACAAAACGCGTTTTGGTGTATTTGCCATTTAATGTTTAACTTTTTCCTAAATAGTACACCAATGACTAAGACTATACAGTCCCATTCCCTGTTCATGTTTTATTTTTGAGGCATCAGGAACCACCTAGAATTCACATCTACGCTGATTTATCAGACCATCAGAAAGAAACGTTGTTTCCTGTTCATCTCGCACCTTGTCTACAGTACAGAATGATGACCTCCATCCAGAGATGATGTTGGTTACTATGAAAATTGTAAATGAGCTGTCTATGGATGTTTAGTTACCTGTAGATACTAGAGTATACCACTAGATTTTGGTGACAAAAATTTACCTTTTTTAAAATTGAAGGGGTTGTGTTCTATTCGAGACCTCTGCATCGCGTGCAAAAAAAAAAAACTTGCTCAGATCCAAAGTCTCCTGGAAGTTCTGATCGTCTCCCTGAATTGAATGTTGGCTCCTTGACGCCCTTAAACACTTCAGGAACTCCCAGATTCGGGAGAGGTGGGATCCATCACGGCCAATCATTCAAGATCGGCTTAAAACCGAGCATGCACCCTCGCTCCACAATGCGTTGGTTGAGCCTGCCTGCTGGAGCCGGAGGTGTGAAGTATTTGGCTGATACCCAGAGTATGTTAAATTGCAGGAATTCTAGGTGAGTGGTTGCTGCAGCGATCCTTGTTTTAACAGTCCCATGATTACTAATCCAACGGGTTTGATCTTTTCCTTATGTCACGATAAAAAGATTCAAAAGTCGTTAAAATATCTACTTTTCTCCATCATGGAGGCATTTCTAATGTGAAATGTCCTTTCTATAGAACCTCCTGCTGGCATTTTGAGGGTTAATGCAAAGACTACTTCTGTGCACAGGAATTATTACATGTAAGTGGCTTTCTTTTGCATGATGGCTCAAAGAACCCCTAATGGCCCATTAACGATGTTTGAAAGTGGAAAGCGCTGCACACAGGGCATGCTTAAAACTCCGCCGCTCCTATGGACCAATCTTTCTAATTAAATCTGACTGCCCCTAATGTAAACGAACAGGCCTCTCTCCGCTCGGCCAACAGGGAAACCATATAGATGGAAAACTCATAAAACACTGTATGTAGTGGCTCAAGGCCAGTGTCGTTTAAGGTGACGAGGGATTCTTAAGGCAATACTTAACGTTTACCAGGCCTGAAATATGTGCGAGCGCTGACCTCATTTTTATGGCTGCTGAGCAAATGCATTCAGCAGTGTTCGCGGAGCCCCTTCTAGCTTTTTTGCCTTGTGTAATGTTAATTTAAGGGCTGGAAGCACGGGGCCGCAAATTGTAAATAAAGATAATTGCCTGCCCTATAAAAACCCATTTGGTAGCCATGCTACTGCGTCCAATACTGTACTTGGACAAATTGTACGTAACTGTATTTTATCCCTTTTACCCTCGCCACAATCCCTAATATTACATCTTTTTATGCCTCACCTATGGAAATAGTGTTGCCTCCTTTTTCTCCCACTGCACTACCTCCAGTAATATTACCTTTCCTTATACCAGTACCTCGAGTAAAATGATTACTTCTATTACACGCTACTTCCTGAAAGATTACTTCCTATACCCATTCCTGCAAATATTTGTACCTTTCCTAATATTCTTCTACCCACTACTTTCACTGATTATTGCACACTTTCACCCACTACCTCTAGCAAATATTACCTCTCCTCTTACCTCATTTTTTTTTCATAACGATTTGCTAATGTTACCTCTTTTACCCACTCCCTATGGTAATTTTGCCACTCCTTTTTATTAATTGCCCTGATAGTGTTACCTTTCCTTTTAAACCTCATACCTATGGTAAAGTTTCCGGTCCTTTTACGAATTACCAGAGGTACCGTTACCTCGCCTTTTACCAATGACCTATGGAAATGTTACCTCTCCTTTTACCCGAGACCTCTGGTACTGTTACATCTTTTAGGCTGGGGTCAGACTTTTTTTTTTTTTTTTTTTTACGTTCCTTTCACTCTAACTGCGCTCGGTGAGCTGGCCTGACGGGCATTAGTATTCTTAGCGCTGCAAGGCTCTATCCTCCCATAGGGTTTGCGTTTTGCAACCGCTGTCGAACACGTGTTGTAGCGCTTTGGAGGCTTGCACCGTGTCGGCGTGTCGGTACAGGTGCACATAGTGCTCTCATCTGACACCAGCCTTCCCCGTGACCTCTGGTAATGTTGCCCCTTTTACCCGTGACCTCTGGTAATGTTGCCCCTTTTACCCGTGACCTCTGGTAATGTTGCCCCTTTTACCTGTGACCTCTGGTAATGTTGCCCCTTTTACCCGTGACCTCTGGTAATGTTGCCCCTTTTACCCGTGACCTCTAACGTTGCCCCTTTTTACCCGTGACCTCTAACGTTGCCCCTTTTATTCATTACCCTCTGATCTGCTTTACTGTCCTTTTTACAGAATACCTCTGGTATTTACTCTTTGCGGAAACAATAGACATTAACGGCATGACTAGAATCCGAGTGTAGCCGTATAAACTGAGAAGCTACCAAACAACTTTTTAAAAATAATGCATTTTAAATCCTAAAATGTAGAGCACCCTGCTCAGATCTCCAGTCTATTCGGAGGGCAATATTACAAGGTTGGTGCTAACTTAACCAAAGCTGTTATAACCTTAGAGCCATTATAGTCTATGGAGTTAAGTTTACAACCACTCTGGTTAAGTTGGCACCAACTATGGAATAGAACCCCTGATTTCCCAAATCTTTCGTTGTTGCCCTCCTGCTTGCATTCTCCTGCCGTTGAAGGCAAAACCACAATGGCAGATGCGTTTTGTCAGCTGTTTTGATTAGGCTTACGAGTGCCAGCCTCCCTGTGTAGTCTGTGCTTCCAACTCTGAGTTCAGTCACCCTCCAGGGAGCATCCGGCTGCAGTAGATCACTGCCAGCTGTCACTTTGCATCTTTTCGTCACTGGGAACATTTAGTGTGCCCCCCCATCTTGTCCCCACCTGCCCTGCAGAACACACAGCAAGAGGCCATTGGTCTTTTTAAGAGATTTTATGCAGTTGGATTTGAATTAAAGCACAACATTGTTTTAAGTTCTGAAATGCTTTCATATCATGGGTCAAAAATGACATCTTGCACACCTTTTACCTTTTTTATACGTTTAAGAACAGTGACCTTTTTGTTAAGAGAAGCAAATAAAGTTTTGCTGTTAAGGATGCTGGTGGCTGAATGTCTCACGGGTCTCTGCTAGTTTTAGAATAGAAAAAAATACAATATATGCCATTCCTTAACAATGGTAGAATGACATGTTATAGGAGTTATACGTTACACATCCAGAGCAGCAAAAGACCTACGATGAATTGATTTTTAGAAAAAGGAAGAAAAAAAATGCTAGCATTAGTTTCAAACAAGCATTTTCCCAGTTTACATCAATTTTATTTGCTAGATTTGAGCAATTGGAGTCTAGACTTTTTTTCTGCTCATTATTTAGGCCGGGGTCAGACAAGTGGTTTTTCAGAGCAGAAGGAACGTTCGTGAGAGTGGAGGTTCCTTCCCGTCTGGCCGCCTCGCTGAGCAGTTAGTGCGCTCAACCCGGCAAGGCTCGACTCTCCTATGGAGGATCGAGCCTTGCAGCCCAGTCGAATGCGCGTTGTAGTGTTTTTTGACAGAGGCTACAGCGGACGCGCTTGAAGCGAGTGCAATTTGTGCGCATGCTACAGCATGTGGCCAGCTGCGATGGGCACCGGGAAGCACGTCAGTACGGGCACACCTAGTGCACTGCGTGGATTCACTGTACTGACACTCCCCAACAAGGGACAAACGCCATGGGTCAACAAGGTATATGGCTCTGAGCCCACACCCTCTAACAGAAGAAAATTCCAGCACCGTGTGGGATCCTTTCTATCGCTGGCCCTCAGAAGCTTGAAAGGCTTTGAGCCAAAACCATGCCAGTGTCCTGTGACTGACCTCTGAATAAAAGACAAATCCGATGTCTGGGTTTTTAATTTTTCTTTTATCGATTTTTATTAAAAATGCACTTGGGCCAGGAGGGAAAAGTCTGCGGACTTTTAAATGGGAAGAAATCTGTAAAGGTAGCAATGAGATGACTAAACGAGGGAATGCTTGTTTTTAACACAGAATTGATTTAAGTTCCAAAAAGCACTAGAATGTCCCTCTAAGTGAAGAGATAAAGAATACATTTTCCGTTCACAGGTTAACATCATAAACTACCTCCCTAGGGCAAATATTCCCAAATACTCACATGCAGAACATATGAAATCCATATTAATTTTTTTTTTTGACATTGAAACTATTTTGCGTCCTGAAAGTTGCTGATGAAAGATTAAAAAGAGATCGCTAACTGAGAAGCCCGGTTCCTAGCAAATCTGAGCACTTGGCATGGAATGAGGACAAAGAGCATAATATTGCACAGATGCCACATGCTCATTCGTCTCCCTCCTCTCCATCTTTTAGGACCGAATGAGTTAAAATGTGCAGATGGCAGGAAGTTTGATTTCCTCCTCAGTGAGCGCCTTCAGGGAGGGGTTGCTTCGAGAAGGCTTTGGAATTCATGCTTTGGGGTATCTCTCGTGCTATGATCATTGCGGTCATTTTAAGAGCTCAGAAAAATAAAGTCGTTTTTTTCTTTCTAATGAAGAATTTTTACAGAAAGTCTACCAGTAACTCCGAGCACGTTTTCAATGTCCGAAGAGGATCAGGTGAACGCAATATACACTTTTGAGACATATGGCGACGCTGAAAATAGAATAAGGCCATAATTAAATTAAGTGAGGTCTGCGGCTCATCCCGTAAGGGAGTACAGTGAACTCTAGTCGAGGTTACAATCAGCGGCAGTGACCGTATAGGGCTATATTGTACAAAATCTGGTAATTTTACAAAAGTAAACAGTTTTTCACATAGAAGTAGCGAGATTAATGGGTTAAGGCTTGCAGTTGTGCTTTGATATCTTTGTTTCATGTAATGTGTATATATCATAATGCCAAAAACACTATCAAATGCCACATATTGAAATTATAGATAGAACCTTTGTAGCGCATCAAAAATAGATTTAAAGGTAGACTTCAACAAAGAGGTATATCAAACATAAAGTGCTTCAATCTTAAGGTGACAAATATTCAATGTACACATAAAAGTGCAATGTGCCATAGAACACAGTAAAGTGCAACAATATATAAAATTCCAGCAGTGCGATGGGTAGAAGAGTCTATAAAGTGCAAAATATGCAAATCCAATGATATCCAATACAACCGTATGAATACCAGTGGGAAAAATTCCTTAAAATTTACTTGTCTTTATGTTCAAGCGATGCACAAATATAGTCGTCCTCCTTTCTTGGTCTGTGTATCTCTTGCCGTCTCTCAATAATGGAGAGGATGGACAGAAAGGAGAAAAAAGTGAGAAAGAAAAAAAAATTCGAGGGGAGAGAAAAAATGAAGAAATCGTGCAGAAAATCCCAATTAAATATGGCAAATCACTTGTAGGAATATGGAAACTCACATTTATAAGAGCCAATAAAAATCCCTGGCTCTAGGCTTAGGAGCTTCCAGCCATATAGAGGGTGGCGTATCCCTTCTTAAATCTTCAACTCTGGTTGCGATGGCTACAATAAGATAATAGACAGCGCTCCCATAGTATATTACCGTATTATGATAAAGAGGTAATAATGTATTGAACTCACCAGATATGGAGCCTCTTCCACACAGGCTCACTCAATACAGCATCGGGTACACTATGGTGGATACCCAGAACCTCTTCCCAACCATCTGAGGGCCAGATATCAGGAGCTTTCAAGCGGTGGCAAGTATATATCCAAGGAGAGTAGTCAAATTTTATATGGTTTATATTCTATTATGTATTAAAAATTGCATATTAAAGAATGGACAGATGCGTTACCGAGACGCGTTTCAGCATTAATAGCCTTCCTTAGTCGGTATATTTAGGTGCACTATTGTCCAAAAAATCTCCAAACAGCACTATTTTGGACAATGGTGCACCTAAATATAGCGACTGAGAAGGCCGTTAATGCCGAAACGCGTCTCGGTAACGCATCTGTCCATTCTTTAATATGCAATTAATTTTTTAATACATAATTAAAGAATGGACAGATGCGTTACCGAGACGCGTTTCGGCATTAACGGCCTCAGTCGCTATATTTAGGTGCACTATTGTCCAAAATAGTGCTGTTTTTAAAGATTTTTTTGGAGAATAGTGCACCTAAATATACCGACTAAGGAAGGCTGTTAATGCTGAAACGCGTCTCGGTAACGCATCTGTCCAGTCTTTAATATGCAATTTTTTAATACATAATAGAATATAAACCATATAAAATTTATTGACTACTCAACTTGGATATACACTTGCCACCGCTTGAAAGCTCCTGATATCTGGCCCTCAGATGGTTGGGAAGAGGTTCTGGGTATCCACCATAGTGTACACGATGCTGTATTGAGTGAGCCTGTGCGGAAGAGGCTCCATATCTGAGTTCAATACATTATTACCTCTTTTTATCATATGGTAATATACTATGGGAGCGCTGTCTATTATCTTATTGTAGCCATCGCAACCAGAGTTGAAGATTTAAGAAGGGATACGCCACCCTCTATATGGCTGGAAGCCCCTAAACCTAGAGCCAGGGATTTTTTGGGCTCTTGTAGGAATATGGAAACTCATTAAGTGATTTGCCATATTTAATTGGGATTTTCTGCACGATTATTTCTCTTTTTCTCTCCCCTCGACTCTTTTCTTTGCTCACTTTGTTCTCCTTTCTGGCTATCCTCTCCATTATTGAGAGACGGCAAGAGATACACAGACCAAGAAAGGAGGACTATATTTGTGCATCGCTTGAACATAAAGAGAAGTAAATTTTAAGGAATTTTTCCCAATGGTATTCATCCTGTTGTATTGGATATCATTGGATTTGCACATTTTGCACATTTGGACACTGTTGCACTTTATAGACTCTTATACCCATCGCACTGTTGGAATTTTATATATTGTTGCACTTTACTGTGTTCTATGGCACATTGCACTTTTATGTGTACATTGATTGAATATTTGTCACCTTAAGATTGAAGCACTTTAAGACTGAAGCACTTTATGTTTGATATACCTCTAATTTCATTTTTGGTTAATGCAGATTTTGGTGGGTTTTTTCTGTATTGCGTTTACCCCTTTGGGCAGCATCTCACTACTTAGTGTTATGAAGTAGTTAAATTATAACATTATCTGGTTTATAAATAGGTGCCTACGCTGTGAGACAATATGTGGCATTAGAAATTATATATATAACTCTGCTTTAATAATCCAGGAACCAGCTCAATCTTTAGCTCTGGCCTGAAAGGTCTCATTATTCTACTTAAGTCTATCCGGTCTGTTAATTAAAGGGTGAAACTCAGAATTAGCAGAAGTGTAAATTCTAGGTCAAAATGGCCAAACCAGAAAAAAAGTTCCCCTTGATCTCACTTTCCAAATCAGCTATTTGGTCTGTATTGTTCTCTCCATAGACCTGTTAATACAGAACCCGGTCTCCCAGAAATGTTTTCTATTGACGCTTATGATGGCTAGTAATGTCGGCAACCCTCTTAAACACTTAACTACTGGTAAGAACACACATAAACTGATTGGCAAAGTCAGTCATTACACAAGACGACCGTACTGTGGTTGATTCACACACCGATCGACTGTGTACCGATCAGGACACACATTAAGCCCCTTAGGCTGGTGTCAGATGAGCATTTTTAAGAGCGGAAGGAACGGTCACGTTCCTTCCACTCGGACACCCATCTCGCTGAGCAGTTTGAGCCTTGCAGCGCTGAGTGCACTCTCCTATGGAAGATTGCTCTTTGCAACCCCATCGAACATGCGTCTTGGTGCTTCGGCGGGGAGGCTTGCAGCATGGCCGCTGTTGTGCGCACCACAGCATCACAACGCTGCGACAGGCTCCAGGAGGCACGTCCATACAGACGCACATAGTGCGCTTGTCTGACACCAGCCGTAAGGACCAGTGACTTAACTGTTCCATCATAAATGCATTGTTTTTAAAGACTCTTGGTCCTTAAGGGGGTTAAGGTTATTAATCTCATTGGAGTTAAAACACCATCCCGCAGTCCAATAAAGTCAAACTGACAAGCCATAATGAAATCTGACATGCCATCTTGGAATTGGTGTAACAACCTGTATGTATCTTTTAGTTTGGCTTGGGTTCAGTTCAGCCAAAGGACTAAGCTACTGGAACTAACGATTCCCATTACTCGTTTGTCAATGTTGTGGCTTCTAACTCTGCAAACCAAATGTTTCTTTTAAAAAAAAAAAAAACCCTGGAGTCTTAAGAGATCTTGGCATCCTTGTGCCTTTTGGGAATCTCTGGTCTTCTGTAACTCATGTTCCTGTGGCTAAAATGGGTCTAAAATATACCTCCATGTACAATAACTTCCATTCTTTGTAAAATCCATAGAGGGTAAAGAATGGTCATTGAATTGTACCTGCATCAGTAGCAGGTTTATGGTTCCTGTTGTAAAAATGGCAGAAATCATTGGGAAAAATGTAAGTTGCGGAGACTGTTAAATAATGTACAAATTTACACACAAACTGTACTAGACACCCGTACAATAAATCCTGTTCCAAGAGTGTCCCTCTTTTTCCCCCTGTATGCTAAAACAGACGAGGCTTGGTAGTCCAATTCCAGAGCTCGGCAGAGACAGATTTTCAACGGAATGTGGGTCAGCTAAGCAGATATGGCTGTGCTGTGGGGAAGGGGGGTCGAGGGCATAGGTTGTCTAATCTGCTCATGGTACAGAAAGCAAGCAGCATCCCTAATTGACCTCAATATTCAGTGAACAGTTAAAAAAATTTGCTAAAGCCACATTCACATCATTGCTGGAGGATAAAAATCAGGTCGGCACAGATGGACAGAACTTGTAATGGCTGCAAGTTGAAATCTGTGTGCGTGTGTACATATGTTGATGCGTACGTGACTTTACCCTCATTACCAAGCATTCCCTGCTGATGGGCACTTACTGCTATTCTATGTGGTTAGGGGCATAAAGAAAAATCTACAGGGTCTTTCAGAGAAAGGTGAAGCTCGAACTTTTGGAGAAGTAAAAATTCTAGGTCAAAATAGCCAAACAGAAAAATGCTCCCATTTAGGCCGGGGGCACACGAGACGTTTTCTTTAACGCACAGTACGTGAGTTAAAGAAAACGCTAACGCACCAGCGTCCACTCGACGCCCACCTGCCCCCTCAGCGCTGCAAAGCTCAATCCTTGGATCGCACAGCACCGTCGACACGCATTGACGGTGATGCGCTAGGATGCGCATCGACAGGGCTGTGCGATCCTTTGGAGGATCGCGCTGAGGGGAGCGGGCAACGCATGGATGCCGTTGCCTTAGCGTTTTAACGCACATACTGTGCCTTTAAAGAACTTCTCGTGTGCCCCCAGCCTAATCTTGCTTTCTAAATCGGCTATTTTGTCCTTGAATTTTCACTTCTCAAAGTTCACCTTTCTCTGCATAACCCTGCTAGTTTCGTTACCAGGTATGGATTTGCAGATGGTAGAATGACGGAATTAGAAAATCTGAATCTTCGTTTCCAAGTTGGTGGGGTTTGACTTTTCCATTTTAGTACTCATATTTTATGAATCGCTGTATAAAAAGAAAATTGTGTGTACATAGTCCGATTCCAACTGAACCGTTCAGCCAACTGCTCCAGTCATGGGCTTAATGGTTCAAGACGCTAAAGAGTTGGAGCTTGCTATTAAAGAGCGAGCTATTCGAACAGCACTCATGCTTTCCGGCATGAGACGATATTCAGAAACGAAAGCCAGAGCATGAATTTAGGTGATTTGCAAAAGCACAATCTCTCAACACTGAAAAATAAGTCTAAAGATCCCAAACATAACTTGGGTCCCATGGTGCTAAGGGCAGCGTGATCCACTGCCTCTTTGCTCTGTAAGCAGCTGCAAACTGGGAACAAATGGTTCCCGGAGTTCTTGAGGGTCTATTCTGCAACACCACAAGTATGAGCTTGTGGAGATTCTGATTTGCTCCATAGAGGTCCTATGGACTCCAGGAACAGATATCAGTGGTGGCACCTATGCCAGTATCTAGGAGCTGCCCCTATTGATAAGGCTTGGTCATAATATAGTCTTTAACCGGAGCCGCTAAGGGTTGTTTTCTTGCACTGGTATTTCCCATTGGCTCAATGTTCCCAGCACAGCTGGAATCGGACCCATAGTGCGCAAAATAGAGGGAAACCTTAGCAGGATTTTTGTATATCCTAAAGTGCTGGAGGTAAAAACTTAAGTGAAAGCCTTGCTTGGCAAATCAGTAAGATTTATCAGTGCTAAAGGTCATGCAGCCGGCTAGAACAATCCCGGTGAAGGTTTATAGGAATATTCAATGAAATATCTACTTTTGAACAGTTTTTAAAAATCGGATAAATGTACAGGATTTATTTTTTACTTAAATAAAATTACAATAAAACATTTTGCTTTTAACATGCAGTCTGTTTTCAAGCTTTTAATTCATTATTATTTTTCTTTGGCCGTTCTTGCTGTTTTGTGGTCACTGACCGTGACCTGAGTTTTGTCTGTTTTGATGGGCAGACACCAAAAATCAAACAGGTTTTGATTAAGTGTTGCTCTCACTCTCTCTCCCCCTCTATACCTTGTTTTGCTTGTAACCCATGCACCGCACTGTCATGTCCAACTCAAGTTGGGGTCATTTGACAGGGAAATCGCTCACTTTTGTCAACATTCTTTTTTGCTGATACATATGAAGGGAAAAATGTAGATAGTCCCGGTCAAAGGTTTTGTCTTCCTTGCAGGCCTGTGGCATGCCGCAGGGGGAGTAGCCACTCTGATAAGAGAACTAGTCTAAAAGACGGTCCTCCGTTCAGTCTGCGTGCTTTCACGGCACTGTCAAATAAGCAGGCAGACTTCACCTCTGAGGGCTAGGATCCACTCACTGCTTTGCGACTTGCCCCTCTACTAAGGTGAGTGGGTGCTGCAATATTCAATGAGGTTGTTAATATCTTAATGCTCTTGGCCAATGCAGGGCCACTTTACAGCAATACAATAAGTACACATTAATTTTTTCAGCTTTTGTTCTAGGGCTTGGCAATTTCTTATGTTTTTGAACAATTTACTTCAACATTATTATATTCGGGAAGGCATTGATAAATTTTAAGACACTGGAGCCTTCACATTTTTAGGAGTCGGCATATTTTAGATACGTAGTTGGGTACAAAATTTTAGAACTATTCTTTGTTCCCGATGTCTCAAGTCCTTAATTAGGGTTTTTATGCACACGGTTTCATGAATAGCTCTCAGCAAATTTGGTGTTCGCTAGTCCAAATTTTACCCATGCCTGTTAACCTCTCCTGGTCATCCTCCATCCTTAAAAGACCAGACTGTTGTTTTTTTTATTTTTATAGATTTTTTTGTTTCATTGTATGTAAATATAATAAATCACTACATGACAGTTGAGCGAATACAAGTTTTCCAATATCAAAAGGACAGCAAAGCTAGGTCTATTTATTTCTTGGTTCAGCGAAGCCTTTAATGACTTGCTTCCTTTCTCTGCCTCATAGTTCATTCAGTGTTTTTCACAAAATACTGCCAGATCACAAAATTCAAATTTTCTCCTGCCTCCACTTACAGGCATTAAGTGAACCTGCTTTGTTAAGGACATGGTGAACGTTTTATAAAGTCAGGGCACAGACCTGAGCCTAAACTCCATCCCATGAATGTCCCAAGTGTCCTAGACCAGGGCTGGCCCAAGACACTGTGCTGCCGGTGTCAATGGATGAAATGATACCCCCACTCAAAAAAAACCCAAAACATGTGCACTGTATAAGCATTCCACAGCAATAAAACTCAGTAATGTGCTGTGTGCCTAGTTAAGGCCCAAAATGCCATGGCTCCATCAGCCCTCAGACTGGCCGGCCCTGTCCTAGACAATGGCAGGGCTTCTGAGACATGGACAGAATCTGATCTAAAGGGGAACATAGGGGTGAAAAATTTACTCCTGAGCCCCTTTGCATCACCCCTTCTGTTTAAGCCATTTTAGATGTTAAAACTTGTGTCCAGCACTGGCTGCCTCTGACTTGCTGCCGGGTTACTGCAAGCTACAGCATGTCATGCAATACGACCGTAGGGGGCCTTCAGCAACGAGCCTATCCCATGGCTCTCCATGCACGCTCATAAAGAACCACTGACAGAGCGGATTCCCAAAATGTGTCCTGCTCCCTAGTACTGAGCCCTGTAGCTTCGGTCATGTGCTGATCTGAGCTTCTGTGCTTAGCCAAGTCCCAGCACCCCATGACTTGATCATTCCTCAGAGCCCCACTGAATAGGGGGGAGAAAAACTATAAATCTCAGAACACTGACCCCACTTTCACCTATTGCCTATAAATGAACCTTTTTGTAAAATCATTTTCCCTAGGAATTAGGTTTTTTTTCCTGGAGAATTTGTATTGTATAAAACGGCTCAAAATTTCCACTTGCATTTGGCGAGTGGAAATGCACATGCAGGCAGCACAAATTATTTCATGCTGCGTATTCCGGCAGTGCCACTGTGTAGCCCCCCCCCCCCCTTCCATAGGCTGCTGGTGGCAGGGATCAGCTGCCTAACCTGACCCAGCTCGTCTGTCACTAACAAGGAGGTGAAGAGGAGTTTCCCTGACTCCTTGCTCTGCTCACACTGGGGTCTGGGTATTGTTATTTTTGTAACTTTACTCTAAATAAAACCTTTAACAATGTAATTTCAGAAGATAATTTTAAGGGTGTTTAGGGGCAGAGTTAAGGGCTGGGTAGGGGTTAGGTGGAGCAACTGGTGGTGAGTAACTCTTATGGCCTGGTTAGTAGCTTGGGACTTGAAATTTTGAGCCCTGGTATAAAATGTAGTGAAATGTGTTAATGATGGAATAGTAATAATGAATTAAATGTGAAAGTCCCCTAGCACCTGATCCAGTAGGGCTTGCTGGTATTTGGTAAAAGAGCAGAGCCCAGAGGCCACATCTGTCATCTCTGCCAATGCTTGGATGGACTCCCGTCAAAAAAAAATCCAGAGCTCTTAATATTTGTGAAATTTGAGGTCAAACTCAAATTACTTATGCAACAGTGGCTTTGCTCCATTGTAGGTTTCAAAACTGATTTTAGTAATTTTTTTCTAGGATGCACCGATACCACTTTTTAAGAGTACCGATATTTTTATTTTGTCATGAGACTGCTTTTCAAGAACAGACCTCATATAAAAATGCCCCCAGCTCACGTGTATATAGCCCCCCGAGATTATATATAATCTCCCCAGCTCACATGGATATTGCCCCCGCGGCTATGAGGGAACGTCAGCCTCCATGTGACTCGACCCACGGCTAGGTGAGTATGCGGCCCGCTGGAGGGGGAACGCTGGCCGAGTTTCTCAAGCACGCGGCTGGCTTCCGGTATGGGGGGGGGATGTATCAGGCCATTTGCACGAGTACTAAATACTCGTACAAATGCCAGTATCGATACCGATACTAGTATCGGTATCTCTGCATCCCTACTTTTTCCCCCTAGACTGCTCTATACCGGAGAGAGAACTTGCATTGACAGTGACCACCTTCCACACCTGTGCCTTCCATTCCCCAATTTAAGGATCGTTCTGCTTTTGTAATCTCTCATTCCTTTTATATATTTCCATATCAAATTGCTCCAAATGGAAAGGAAGGGGGGAATGGGCAGTATTTAGTAACTCTGCACACAAGTTGTTGGGCAGTGGATTTTTTTTTATATGAATAGACTTACTGGATAAAGAAACCTGAATATGTTTGTTTATTCACTAATTGGGTAATTGTGGTTAATTGGCAAAATCCGTTCTTTTACCCACAAATTGCTGTGGATGTATTCCCCACATCTCCACCTCTCGACTATGGCCTTTTCCTTTTGGAATATGTTTACTTGGCATATTTTATTGGTTTGATAGAATCCTGTAAATTTTCTTTTTTTGGTGGATAAACCTTATGAACGCACTAGCCTTTATAGCAAGCTATCTATTGCCAAAGAACGCAGGGTACATACATTTCTCATTAGTGCCTCCGATAATTCAGAAAAGGAAGTAGGGTTTTCCAGTCATCCATGATAAAGACTGAGACAGGCCGCCATTTAAAACAATGCTGCCTACTAATTATATCTTAAACGACTTGCTGCCAGGGGGGCTGTAATCTTAATCACTATCCGGTGTATCTTGAAATGGGGGATGAAGGACAAATACAAAGAGGAAACTTATACCCAGGACATACTTGAAAACGAGAGAAATCTCAATGTATCCTTCCTGGTAAAATCCTTTATAAATAAAATAAATAAATCTGACGGTGTTAAACAAGGATATGATCACGGCAGATATTCTTTCATTCATTGTATCGATGTATAATGTTCTTTTAGATAACAATATGCAAACTGGTAGCATATATGCAGAAAAAATGGTTCCGACCTATTCCCTATGGCAGCATATCCCCAGTTAACTATTTTATACCACAATCGACAAATGTATTCTGTAATTACTTAAAGTATGCATACAAATATATGTACAACTTTATTATTGCATTTAAAGGGATAGTTTACTAAAGTTTTTTTATATAATCTATATTTTTAATAGACGAATTTACTTTTTTTTTCTCCCTCGGTGTAGCTCATCTTTGGCTCAAGGACTCCCGAATCAAGACACTCCTGCAGCTATCTCATGCAATTTGAGCTTCTATGCAAATTGCATTGTGTAGGCACTGCAAACCACGCACCTCTACAGAATTGTGCACTTTACATACACAAGTTCCATAGCGCCTACCCAGAGCGATTGATTGGAGCTGCACATGCATGTTCAGCTCCGATCCATTACTGCCTCTTTTGAGAACGTTTGCTATTGCAGTTGGCCTCAGATGGTGCCGTTGCACACTCTCTGCGTGCTAGTGTCACTAGTGACCTGGTAAGGAAATTCTAAATCCTGGCTGCTGGTGATGCTGCATGGGGTGGAGGAAACTAGGGATAGTCCTTCACGAGTACAAATTTATCACACTTTGTGCTACTTTAATCTTTCAAGATGGAACCATCAGGGGTCAAGTCCTGCAGCAACACTTGGAAACGCAGTTCCTCACTATTTTTGCAGGAGGAACAATGTTTCCTTTTGGTTGATATGCTGGGAAGCTGCAACACCTTTTCTATACAAGGGTTTTCCTGGATTTAACCACATTGGGATGGCATGGGAATAACAATTTCTCAGTTTGCTAGAGGAATGTCATCCTCATGCATAAAAGTGCTGCAGCTGCTGCCTCCCCGTAATCTTAAAGACCAGAATGGACAACTGTTGAGTTCCCACACTTATTTTTTTGATTTGACCCCTGTACTTTGTTTCACACCCTATCACAAAGATCAAAGTGTGTTTATGCTAAACACTAGAATCACAGGATCACCAGCAATTACAGAAAAATGGTTAAACCAGATGAACTTGAGGTTTTTTTACATGCATTATTTAACTATGCATAATTATGAGGATGTTTTTTGACTTATATAGGTAAGTTGGAGAGTCCTTTTTAATGCAGATCTTTGTTACAATACTTCGCTTCAACCATGTTGTGTATTAGGACATTTTTAGACTGGGTGCACACAAGAACACTTGATGCACCCGTGCACCATGTGATGCTGCGATTGGGGCCGGGCACATGCTTGTGCGCATGTAGCATGCATTCGGCTAGAGATCCTCACCATCGATGCACTAGGATGCACGTCGACGGGGCTGCAAAGTGCGATCCTCCATAGGATGATCAAGCTTTGCAGCGCTGGAGGGGGCTGGCGGGCATCGAGTGGAAGGAACGTCCAATTTCACGGACGTTCCTTCTACTCTGAAGTGTGCACCCGGCGTAAGGCTGGCGGCACACAAGCAGTAACAGAGGAAGGAACGTCCGTGAGAGTGGATGTTCCTTCCACTCTGTGCGCTCAGCATACAAAGCACGATCCTCCTATGGAGGATTGCGCTTTGTATTCCTGTCGGTGTCCATTTTAGCTTTTTGACGGAGGGCTTTTTCACGTCCGGTGGTTGGCCCTCTCTGTCAAAACTGCAGAGACACATGGAAGTGTGGGTGCACACAAGCACCAAATGCGCTCTTGTGCCGCCAGCCTTAACTAGACGTCCAGACATGCGGTTTTGCTTTTATCACCTTGGCCTGTGTGTCCCTGCCTGCTCGTTCTCAATCCCTTACTGGCACAGGGCATGCTATGGCTTGGATTTGCATGTGTGCGAAGCTCTAATCCGTCACTGCGTACACGCTACGCAACTTGCGTACGTAAAGCAGTACGCTACGCTAAAGACTTTTTTTTTTTTCTCCCCGTATTTATGTATTTAAATAAAAATGACATGTGCGCAGTGAGTCCTAAACCTCTAAGCTAAACAGGTTTCTATTTAACTTGGATGTCCGATGCTGTGAATACATTAGCGTAAGGACTTGCCTTGGTGCTGGCAGGTGAACTTGCACTCTATGTATCCACTTTCAGCTCACAATCAAAATCTAAATTGGGTTAATTTAATTTTATAATGGCACAAAAAATCCCCCAAAATATTGGACGGAACATGGTGAAGAAGCGGCAAATACGACCTGGCTGCAAAATACAGAAATAGAGTGAAAGGTGGTGGTTTTGTGGTCTATTTTTTTTTTTTTTTTTTTTAGTCCAACAAACCCACAGGAATAAATAATCAAAATAGAGATTTTAAAGTAAACTCTTAGAACTCCTGGTAGTGAATACTGAAATTCAAAGAATACCTTATGTCGTAGCAGTCTAGAATGCTGATAGAAGCCTCTGAATCACTAGTATAGAGAACACAAACACATGCCTTTGACATGAAGTTCATGAACAGTGTAATTTCTGCCCAACTTGGAACCATGACATTCCATGAGGTAATCCCGATCGGTGTGTTCAATGCATGGTGACCTACTAGAAGTCTGTGTATGCGTTACAATATACCGAGACATGACCTATATATTTGTAAGGGTAAAAGTGAAATACTTGTGGGGAAAGAAAAAACCACGTTAAGAATGCAAATAGTTTGATCTCTATTTTGTGCCAGTTTATCCACAGAACAATGCGTGGATAAAATGGGATCCATGGCATCTTTTGAGCTTCAGTGTGGTAGATGGTTTTGTTTTAAGTCTCCGTCTCCTTTAATTTTTGTTTATGATGCTCAGTAATAGACCATGGCGTGTTAGTGCAATGGTTAACCTAGTATGGAAGGACGTGGCCTTTATATAATGCTCTGACATAATCGTGAATGTTAATCCGCGTCCAGTTGGGCTGTGACACATTTCTGACATTTCTGCTCTGATTACCTCCGTCTGTGCTACCCCAAGGCAACTAACAGATGAACACTTGGATAGAACCCACTAGCCTTAAATCGTTCACTTGATTTTTAATTTTATGTGACTAAAGTTTCTTTTAAGAGCTGTTAAATATATATTTCCTTGGTGATCCAAAGTGGGACTAGACTTAATGCAATTAAAAAAAAAAAAATGAACTGGTGCCGATGGGGAGCACCTTGTTTCTCCAGGAACGCGTTCTAGACGAATCCCTTCATAGTTTAAAGCTTTTCTATAGTTAAGGTAAAAAGTAGACAACAATTTTTCTAGGCAATTACATTTTCCCTTGACCTCAAACTCAACAGTAAAATCTCACCTTTTATTTCATTTCAGCCTTGGTGAATACATGGGTAGAGTCTGAGTGAGGTGCAAACTTAGAGTTCTGGTAATCTTTAATCAAAGCCATTAAAGTCTATGGAGTTAGTAAATTTATCAGCTCTTTTCATGCACAAGGAAAATCACTCCACACCAGGGTCTCTTAAGTGTAATTTTTTTTTTTTTTATGGACTCGAGATTAATGAGCTAACTTGGAATAGCTTGTGATTCTCCAGGCTGGCTGATGGTTGACCTTTCCTTTACAAAGCCTAGGAAGAATCGATATGCAGATTGTCAGGTCAGCTCCATACTGTATATCGGTCAGTAAAGTAGCAAGAGGGGCTGTTATACTTGATTGCTCCGTTTTATTTGGGCCCTTGAGATGTCTAGCTTGTGCTAGACTCCATATTTTAAATTTGGCATTTAACCTGGACAGGTGGGCGTTGCCCGTCAGGGGTGGGTTAACGCTAGTGAGGCATACAAATTTCACTGATTTTTGGCCCGCCGACACGCGGTGAGCTTCATTGGCTGCAGGGGGATGACTTGATGTCAGTCTCACTGCAGCCAATGGTGTAAGCCGGCTGTTAGGAGGGGCCGATGTGGTCCATTGTAGACAGCGGGCTGTACTTGTACGCCCTGCGTCTTAAAGTCCCACTCACTGAGAGGACGGCATAGCACATCCCACAGTGGCGAGGGGGTTTATATCAAAAAGACTGGGCAGTCAGATTAAAAAGTCAAGCTCCCTGTTTAACGAGACTTAATCTCTCACGTCAAATTCCTCAAACGTCATGAGACGATGTGTTGTTAGTAAAAAGACCGCACACTCAGGATGAGGTAATCTGAGGTTGATTTTTTTTATTTTATATCCTCAGCTAGGTAGTGAAGACTTTGGCCAACATTTGACTGTGCCTCCTCATACAGAGGCTTTCCTGGCATGGAGATTGCCCAACTCAAGGACGATGGTGAAATTAGCAGTTGTCTAGATAAGGGTTTCTCAAACTTCTCCTCGGGACCTCCAACCAGGCCAGGTTTTCCAGATATCTGAAGCACAGATAATACTATTTGCTGCTCAGTAATTGCAGGATTCAGTCTGTATTTCCCCAAGGAGATCTGCAAAATCTGACCTGGCTGTTGGTCCCGAGGAGAGGTTTGAGAAACACTGATCTAGATTGGTTATCTGCCGCTTTTGGCAAATTGAACACCTAAAAATCCTCAAAGGACATTTTTTCTCCTTGGTGTGACTTGATGTATTTTATTGACCCTTTTGCGCAAATAAATCATCAACCATCAAAAATGGTAGGATTGTATACCTTATTACAAACCTACAAGATATTGTACTTCCACAGCAATATCCTTTACTGTCTAAACATGACATTAATTCTATGTGACTAGTTAAAATAATGCTTCCATACATGAGCCAAAATGTAATCTGAAAGCCTATACTGTACAGGTCTCAGATGATGGAACACAGCTGCAGGGTTGTAGGCTGTCCCAGGAGAAAATACTTCTCGCTTTTCATCCTACTTTGCTACCGTAACATGGTCTGCTAATCTTGGCATCCCTAGGGCTTTCGAACTTCATTTCCCTTGGAGTTGACAAGCCCAGCCACTATATCATGGGGATTATGGTTCACAAAGCTCAAGAATGCCAATGAATTGGCCATCATTTGGCTATTCTAACTGTAATGGGTGTATTAATGTTCTGATTATCCTTTTTCCTTACATTCCAGGACGTTCTTCACTAACCTCCCAAATTGCCACCGAATTGCACCGAATGTTGAATTTCACTGTAGGTGCAATTTCGGGACAATTCGTGTATTCATAAAGCTGTCAATTGGCCAATTGACGGCAAAATACGATTCATTTCAACAGTTTGGCAACGCTCAGCAGAAGCAAAATTGTCCCGTTTGAGAACTATCAATTCATCTATTCACAGAATGCTGAATTGCATTGAAATTTTGGCTAAATTACCTGAATTTTCAGTTTCAATTTTGCATGTTTAAACAGGTGAATCTAAGAAATGTCTTATAAATTTTAAGGGAATTTATTTTTTGGAAAAAAACTTTTCTAAACGGGCTATTTTTTTTTTTTTAAAATTATAAACCTTTTTAGGCAAATTTTCATTTTTATTGGTTTAAGCTACTGGAAGAAATAAGGTCTCCTCCCTCCTAAGACTAGCGTCAGACTAATGCAGTCATCACGTCCGTGTCACCGCACAGTTTAATGTTCGTCGTAGCATTGATTTGTGATCAATAGACCAACACACTAAGTACGTGCACACGCAGAAAGTGCCATTTAGGCCTCGACGTAAAAGCGCTACAACATCTGGCAAAAAAATGGACCGTGTGGTGTCTACAGTATCGTCAGTCAGTCCGTTCGTCCGTTATGCACAAAGTGCGTTCGTCTGACAGCCTTATTCGCCAAGGGAATCTCAGCGAGGTTTGCTGTTGTCTGATAACCACTTCCACGACTCCATTTATGGCAAAATACGGAGACTATTTGAATAGTGGAGGCATCGTATTTTTGGTGTGTAACAAAATGTAAAGCTCAAAGTGCGATTTAAATTTTGGTGCTTTGAATCGACCCATTGTGTTTTTGTAATATTTGAGTCAATGACACAAGTTGATTCAAGACTGAAGGAAAATCGCCCTGTTCCCCTCTTTTTTCTAATTCTAGAGCATTTTTGACAATGAACATCTGATCACTATTGCTTATGACAAAATGTGGCCGCCTCAAGTGCACAGGACTTGACTCAAATGGTGGCTAAGCAACCAAAGGCTTCTAAAGTTGTACTCTTGGCACCTGAGTTTAGATTGTTCTGTTCGAATCTATATGTAAATCTTGGCCCTGGCTTCTAAAATTCTGTAGTTGGCAAAGTTTCTTACGGTCTGCTTATCAAGTATCACAATGTGACTACCAAACGAGTGCACATAGCTTATTAAAAATGTGTTCTGGTTATTTAAATTATACCCTGCAGTATACAGATTCTTTTTTCATTCCCTGCATTAAAATGGCATACCGTACGCTCATAAAATTATGTATAAAACAACCTTTTGGGCAGATAAATGCAGATATAGAGCTCGATTAGCAGAATCAGCATTAATATGGGTGGCTTTTCTAACCGAAGAATGGGGCGTATGACAAATCTCTTGACTCCTCGTGATCTGTTCTTTCATTTATATCGCCACTATATTCCCATATTGGAGAATTGTAAACTGAGAATGATCAAGTTTGTAACAGTTAATCTTGATTTTCTGGTAGCTATAGACACCATGTTGCGGTTTATTTTCTCAGTGTATGATACATTTAGGTACTGTTACTTTACATACTGTACCTACTCTTAACTAGGGCTGCCTTAATGGGTTAAACTCCAAAAGAGAACTCTTCCTTCATATCAGAGCATCAACCTCCCTGGCGGCCTATTTATTTTAAAATTTCTAGTCTAAGTTTTTTTTGGGGCCCCCCCAGCGGTATCCTGAGTGTGGCTCAGGGGTTAAATTCCTAATGTTGGAAGCGGTAACACCATGAACACTCAAGATGCCGTTGGGTACATCACCTCTTCCTGCTGTCCCCCGCAGTCTCCTCCGGCGATCGCGACCCGCATACTTCCTGGTTCCCTCCTCGTGAAAAGGAAACCAGGAAGTATGAGGCTGGAGGAGACTGCGAGGATCAGCGAGGGAGCGCAGGGAGAGGTGATGTATGCAGCCAGAGTGTCTCCAGGTTACCACTCTCAGCGGTGAAAATTTAAACCCCGAGACACTCGGGGGGAAAACCCGTTAGGGGGTTAATTGGTGCGCTTGTGGATCGGCTCTACGAAGGGTGAATTTCACAATGGGAGAGATGTGTATATTGGAGAACACACATACCAGAGGTGAAATTAAGTCCGTGTTTCCCAAACATGTCCTCGGGACCCTCAACAAGGCCAGATTTTACAGATCACCTTAGGGAAATGCAGACTGAATCCTGCAATCAGAGTAGCAAATCCTATCACCTGTGCTGGGCTTCAGATATCTGGCGAGGCAGAGGGTCCTGAGGACAGGTTTGGAAACACTGCACCAAGTTATTATTTTGGAAGTCTGGGGTCTTTGTCTTGACAAGGCACTTGCATTGGGGACTTGACAGACAAGTCTAGGTCAAGCCCTAATCTTTAACCTCCAAGAATTCAAGTCATTAGTGCACTTTGCATAATTTGGTTTCAGAGTTAATTACTCAGGTTTTAAAAATGTTTTTCTCCCTTCGATTTCATGTGAGATTAAAAATCTGAAATTGTGACAAACCCTTCATAAAGACAAACTGAACAGTATTGTTAGTTGAGAATAACAAAATTCTAATACCACTGCCAAGAAGCCATGTAAATGAAAGGTGCTATGCTGTCGTACTTTGCGTAAAGGAATGAATGAGTCGGTGGGAGTGATTTTCTTCGGACCCAA
This sequence comes from Leptobrachium leishanense, assembly GCA_009667805.1. Classification (NCBI taxonomy): domain Eukaryota; kingdom Metazoa; phylum Chordata; class Amphibia; order Anura; family Megophryidae; genus Leptobrachium; species Leptobrachium leishanense. The sequence goes on along the minus strand of CM019071.1, from coordinate 113,252,193 downwards.
TTATACATGGTCTGTCAGACATCTGTGCGTAATGGGGTCATGGCGTGATGCCTCCATTGCTGGTTTTAGAAGGCAATGTGGCTTTCCAAGTCAGAGGATCACGTCATTGCTGTTGAAGTCAAGTCACAAGTCATGCAATTTGTGACTGGAGTCAAAGTCATGCGACTCAAGTCCACACCTGATACATGCCTCCTTCTCAAAGCCAATCCAATGGACTGGTTTTGTGTGGGCTTTTGATGTGGCCCCAAAATGCAGTAACTGGGGATATATGGATGGTCTCTCGCACTGTTGAACCATGTATTCATGAGACCTTCCTAACTAGCGTTTTAGTCTGGCCTGTAGCTTCCAGAAACCCCTGTTGTACCGAAACAACAGAGTAAAACTACCTGTATGACCAGATGATGAAAGGGGGGTGGGTGCCTCAAACATACTAGCTTTTTATTTTATTTATTTTGCAGACCTATTATGTAGTGACTCTAGGCCTGTTAAGGCTAGGGACAGATGAGCGCATTTTCTGCGGCCACCGTCAAAATGTACGTCGATGCGTGCGCACGCATTTTTTCACGGAATACGCTTAAGTGGTCAGACGATGCGCAATTCTGGACGTATTTCATGACGATGGGGTGAAAAGAAGTCTAGGGAAATCCGGCTGTTTGAACGTTATGTTGGCCGCACACTAGCAGCGTCTGACGTCTCCTAATCACGCACACACGCTGCTATGCGGCCGCAGCGCACTCTGTACGTCAGTACCAGCGGTTTAACGTTCTCGAAAAAATGCGTTCATTTTCCACTTGCGTTGCGCGGCCGGACTTTTGTGCGACCGTACTTCGTATATTGGCTGTCATTGCCCGGCATCTGCTGCTAGTGCGGCCGTGATTATGTGCGCCAGAACGCGCGTTCGCACTGCCTCAGTCTGACCCTAGCCTTAAAGGGTACATTTTCTGGTTCACTTGTTTTAATTGCTTCCATTTTTGAAGACCTTTTCACTGGCACTATTATTCTAATAGCCATTTAAAGCCGTATTCATGTAGTGTCCAGTTCTAATCTATAGATCTTCTTTTACCAATTATGATTCACTGTAAACCTTTGAAAAGGTTTTCCAAATAGTTCTTTAAATTTAGATCAATCCCGCTGCAACTGATTTCCTGTTTCCACCTCCTATCAATCTAACTTTATTTGCTCTCCCACCCCTTGCTTCTCAACATCAAACACCATAGAAACTCTCACACCCTGGAATGGAAAAAATGATGGCATCTAGAGGACCATGGACCACTCGTGGCTGCATAGTGCCTGCTGGGATGGTTAAAATGCAAGACCAAATTAATTTAGGCTTAAAGATTAGAATGATCCATTATGAAAGCTAAGACCTTTAGTTTGTGATTCTTTGTGTATGACCTTGGTCGGGTGCCGGCAGCCTTTGTAAACCTAGAGGTTTTTCAAACTATATTTTCCATAATGGTCAACCAGCTGTGACCAAGCATTATGGACATTATTCCTTTTCTGGATGCTAGTTTTGTGGAGATTTTACAGGGTAATTTAAAGAGCTCTGAATTGCTTGAGAAAGGTAACTGAACGCTGAAAATCAGCGTTCGGCCTTTCCTGGCCATTCGGCTATCCAGAGAGCAGGCAATTCGCCAAATCCTAGCGAATTGCCTGAACATACGGTGCCTGTTCGAGGGCAGTGAAAACCCCATGAAAAGCACTGCTTCGGCTATTCAAACCAGCAGTGAAAGGTTCCCCTAATGCCCTGCCATTCGGTGGTTTCATTCGACAAATTTATTCAGGAGAATCCCATAGGCTTCAATGTTAAAAAATATTCCGGTTTTAATTCAATATCTAAACCGTTCATTATAAAATTCTGCAGTAAAGACTCTCTATTTATAGATTATTTTTTTTTTAGGATATTTTAAGCATTTTTAGTCTTATTTTTTTCTGTAACAGCCCTATGTAAATTTCAGACATTTCCGCTCAGTAGTTTCTTTGCAAACAGCATTTCATTTTCACACATTCACACAAACTGTTTTGCTAATTTATTCACTGCCTCGTCTGGTCTCGGCTGCTTTGCTGCGTGTGATCGGCTCCTGCTCGGGTTTTTCGACGGGTTAATCCAGATGTTTCTGGGGGTTTTCGGCGTGCATTCGGTGGGTTTAGCGGTTCGTTTTCGTCGGTTTGCAGCAGCTTTTCCCTGCAATTCGGAGACCCTGTGGTGCTTGCTGAATACACCGCAGGGTCACCGAAATGGGATCGGCAAAAGGAACCGAATTGAGGTTAACGAAAAGTCACCGAATGTGCGGTGACTTTTCGAATCTCTTTGCATTACCCTGTTAATCTTGGTGATGGCTGAGCAAGCATTCTGCTCAGAAGTAAATCTACACCTGACAAGGTTTTCAGAACGACCCAAAAAATATACACTAGTCTTTGCACCTAATTATTTTGAGGATAGGCCGGGTGCACATGGGACGTTTTTGGCGCGCTGTGACGCACGTTCAAAATGACAGACACCAGAGGCCAGATGATGCATTATTTTTGACACATCGTATAAACAGACTTGAGTAGGAAAAAAAAGCTGGTCTAGAGTTGAATAATAATTTCAATAAAGTTGAAACAAAAATAGAAAAACCTAAAACGAGGGGGACCTATATTCCATACCTACCTAGTGTACGGACAACAACAACTTGACAAACACGATGCTGGGTGCACACGGGACGGTGCCTGACACTTGCCACGCACACCAAGGCTCAGAGCCTCCGCGTCAGCTCCCTCACCGGACTCTACCAAAACGCAGCCAGAGGGGAGGCAATATTACGAATACCCTCCTATTGCAAAATGAAACGGTGCAGTGCAGCTTTTATACAGAGAAAACTAGCAAATGCCCTATTCATATTCAGTCCGTGCATCACTACATTTCTTGCGGTAATTATACAGACACCCCGTTTCCCTGTGTGGTCTCTCCCGGCCTTTGACACGTCCCGCCTCCCGGAATAGAAACACAAGTCCGCATGCACGACGCCAAATGTCACGTCAAACCTAGCGCAACAGGCGTTTATGTTTTGAGGACGGCAGTCTGCAGCGCGCGTTATGTGTACCAACGCACATTACAGCGTGCAAAAAAAGTCCCATGTGCACCCGGCCTAACACTTCACAAAAGCCAAGATAATGAACTTTCAAGCAGGTAAGGGATAGTCCATACACTTGACCAGTCTTTTCATTTTTACCGCTCCATAGTGGAAATTCCCATTGTCTGACAATACGATTCCACACTCACTGGAAAATGGCAAGTAGCCATGGTTGCAAGAATTACTTAATTACTACTTGTGCTATTTTATATCGATCTCCTATAGGTGTTTTGGTTTCTGGCTCGTAAGTGTTTTATTGATCCAAGGATATGGTCAATGAATGAGATTTTTTTTTTGGCTCTGGAACATGCCATTCGACACCTGCGACCTCATCCGTGAGACTGAGCTGTGTGCTGTCTCTGCTTTTTCTGCTAATTCGGGATTACAGTCCTGTCTTTTCATGGCAATCATTTTTTTTTTTTTTTCCCATGGATTAGCGGAGCTCTAAATGATGCTTCTAGCAAATGTATAATCGGCACAGTAGTAAAAATGCCCCGACAGCTGACACTTTGTTGATGTCCTAAGAACAGTAAATGTATTATGAATTTTCGGGTATTCTATAAAAACATTGCTAACTTTTGTTAAGCATGGTACAGTAGGAATAACTAAGTGGTTAAATTTACTCCATCTTTTTAATGGGCGTATTGATGGATATCTATGTCCAACATATTTTCTTTCAAACATGACCGTATGGCCTGACATGCCATCTGCTCCATTACTTTTTGGAAATCTCTTAAATGCATAGCATACTTGTGCCATGAAAGCCTGGGGAGGGTGTTTGTGGGTGTGTATACTGAGTAATGAATACTACGTCTAGGTCCCTGTTTAACAGATGTCAAAATGTCTATGTAGAAGGGGGGTTGCCGTTCGCATAGTTTGAAATCCACATTTGAAATATCCTGGACCAGAGGGGATTTACACAATATATTGCATTCGTGTCCCAATTCATTTCTTTCTGAGAAACCCCAACCTAATACAAATGGGTGGAATAAAAAATATTTGACCTAAATTCCAGTGTATGTAATTCTTCCATGTTGAATTTTTGGTAATTCTTAATACACCTAGTGATAACATATCAGTGCATTCATATGTAGCATACATTCATAAATTCTAGTGTTAGGAAGTGTCCATGTATAGCACAATTTTTTTTATGTTACAAAGCAGTACCCTGTAGTAGCAAATAAGTGTTTTGTTTTTGCCTTTTGGGTGGGAGGGTTTGTTCTGCAATATGGGGGGGTGTGTGGGCAATGCCTTCGGTGGGTGGGTTTGTAACCAGTTCTGGAGTCCATAGGACTTCATGGAGACTTGCACATAATTGTAGGGTCATTGGAAGAACACTGAGTACGATTTTGTTTTGCGTGTCCTTCTGTTTGCTAGGAGAGGTTACAGCAGATCATGCCATCCTCTGCACCATGTAACAATGTATGACTATGGTTTCTTTCGGTTTTTAAGTGAACATGTAGCAACCAGGTTTAATATTCCTTGCGATGTCCCATCAGGGGATGGATAAAAAGGTTAGGTCACTGAGCGATCTCATTCCTTGATCAGATATTTCTAGCTGCAGTTTACTAGCCCACATAAGGATTGATTCCCGGTTTCCATAGTCCACCCTGTGTTTCCATATCACAGGTGCACATTAGGTGATTTTTATTTTTAATTCTACCAGCTGCTGGCAAGAACTGAGACCTTTGAATCTGCGGAATATGCTGGCACTATATAAAGAATAGTAATATTAATAAAAATATATTTTCTCATCCTCATGGTAGCTTCCAGTACAAAGTATAGGAAGTATTGATGTACAGTAGGCAGATGTAACAACTGAGCAACAAGCAATCCAGCTTTGTTGACATTGCAGGGGGAATACTCTTGTCTTAAAGGAGGAACAGAGACATTAAACATCTCTGCTAATGAACACACATTCCCCTGGCAAAACTGCACTATTATCTCATTTTTATAGGACTTCTGCTTCCTTGTTGTACCGTTGGAATTTAAAAACCTACCGTTCTTCTCCTTCGGCACAATTTTGGGTATGAAATGTTGAGGTTTACCTGTAGGTCACTGCAGTCAAGTGACTGGGTGGAGGCTGGACATTCATGCAAATGTATTGCCAATTCAATGGCTGTCAGTGCTGGAAGGCACTGACTTGGTCCAAAGGTGCTGAAATTGGCTTTCAGGCTCTAAAGGTGGACAAATCCCTTGCGCTCTGAGTGCACTCGGCCACTGTGACCACTCAAATTTACATTGAGTGGTCACACGGACTAGAGCAGTGATGTCCAAACTCCGGCCCTCCGGATGTCCCCGAACTACAACTCCCATGCTTCATCTAATGCAGTCAGTTTTCTGGGAGTTGTAGTTCAGGAACCTCTTGGGGGGGGCTGGAGTTTGGACATCCCTGGCCTAGAGTGTCCCCTAACATAGAACGGCTCACTAATGCTGGAATGGGGCCCCTGATTGTGCTAGCTTTCCATCTAGATCCTTATGCAGTAAATATTCTAGTCAAGAACGAAGTTCAACCTAACCAGGTCGCTGCTCTACAATCATGGAAAGACTACTCGATCCCACTCAGACGCCACCAGTGAGTGTGCTTGGCCAAGACGCCGAATGATATGGATGCACCTACCTCACAAAATACCTGTACTTCTCCATTGTAAGTTCCCGTGGGAACAGTCCCCCTGAATCGGGTCATCAATGTGTGGTATTATAATGTATCAACCCCTTGTACACTGATCTTGTAAAGTACTGCAGAACTTGTGATGCTATATGAAAAATAAAGGATATTAATAACCAGACCGTTGACATGGCTATGTCAGTGATGCCATTATCCTGTTGCGAAATAGGTGAAAGAATTTTAAACACGGAGACTGTCCAAACTTTGCCCTCCCTACCGTGCAACCCAGTAACCCTTATTTATTCTTTTGTAGGCTCATTCTTTCTTCCTATGCCTTTTTGTAATGTTTGCATTTCGTAGGCGTTGCGTATAAATACGTACAATTTTAATTAATGTGAAATAACTTTGCCCAGGTTTACTAGTCCAAAAGACTGTATAGAAAATCCCAAAAAATTGACACTCGGACAAAAAATAAAATAAAAATGCACTTTATTGGTCTAGTAAAATGACAGTCCGTTTCAGCTTGATCAGAGCCTTGATAAAGGTCAAACATTGATCTGTCATCTTGATGTCTTTAATTTTTAAGTCCCGGAGTACGGCCATGTTTCTGGGTTTTGTTCATAGAAACTAAGATTATGTCTAATCTCCAACCAAGAGTGCACACAACCAATCATATTCAAAAGGAACAGCTTGATGCATTTAAAGATTTAACCCTTCAAATGCTTACAATTCTTACCCCATTCAGGATCACTGCAGTTCTTAACCCTTTCAAGACTTTTTGCAAGGTGTATATATAATTTTAGGCATCAATCTTGTTTTCATATTCAGTGACGTGCACATTTTCTGCCTAATATTTGCTCTTTAATATTCCCACGCAATGTTTACGGAAATGGCTGGCTATCAGATGTGGGTCTTTTTAGGAATGCGGTTTCCTTCCCCCCCTACGGGTTAATTCTCCCCACATTACCTTGCTAACATGGCAGACAGAGCTGTCCTCCCTTCTGGAGCAGACCTGCCGTTGGGGCATTAGAGCTGTAATTTCCTGTCGAGCGCGCACCCCCTCCTCCCCTCCTGTGTCTGTGGTGCTTTAAGCTTTGTGTCCTATAGATTGTGGCTGCTTGCTAACAAATCTCTATTGTCCAGACATGGAGGGCTGGCGGGGTTTGAAGAATTGCTGTCTGGTTTCTATTCAAATCCAGGTAGCTGGATCTGTGAAAGGGACTGTTCCATGGGCTACGTGAGGACCTTGGGCTAACGGGCTTTGCAGTCCTCTAGCTTGGCGAACTATGCATATCAAGCAAATCCAAAGTGCGACTTAACCCCTGTACTGCCAGAGCACCTGCAGTGTGTTCCAAGAGCTACTTTCATGCATGTCTGTCCTGTAGTCCATGGACTTGACCAGCTTTACAGGGTTAGAGAAAAGTGAAATCCAGGAGAAGAGAATCTCAACCAAATATCCGATTTGGAAAGTGATAAATGGGAGAATTTTTCTAGTTTGGCTATTTTGACCTAGAATTTTCACTTCAGTCATTCTACCTTTCTTTGAATAGACCTGCTAGTGGCCATCTGCATTTTTTTTCCCCCTCAACATAGTTACTGTAGCTTGGTACAAAATCTGTTTACGACCTCATTGACCCATAGAACAGAATGTAGCAATAGCTGGTTCGAACACATTCCTTCTAAATCTCCTCTCAATCTTTGAGTCTGACCCATCTGGCCCGTCTTACATGTTTTAAAGAGCGCTATTCACCACTAAAGGCTATAAAAACATGACACGTGAGAAATGCGGGTACGATTTGTTGTTTTTTTAATTTTGGGATGTCCAGAATGTTTCCCTTTTGTAGCTGACTATAGAATATGCACGTTCTATGCTGCGATGTCAAATTAAATTCAAAGCTTTTCGTCTCTTTCCTTGTACAGCAATTTTAGAATTCATTTTACTTTTTTGTACATTCCATTTTAGAATTCCATCTAGTTTTAGGAATCACAATTCCTGTACATTCCGTTACAGAATTCTCCCTTAAACTAACATATTTATCTGATTTGGTAACCTAACTTTACCTCTCCCCAACCCCCCCCCCCTCCCAGTAGACAAGTCCCCTCACATGACATTCTGCAGAAACATTCTCCACCTAGAGGTGTATTTTCTAAACGTGGACATTGGTTCTGAAGAGATTTGCCCCCCCCCCTTTCCTCCAGGATGATCCTGTTTTACTGTTATACTGTTATAACTTTGAATTTTAAAAAAGGTATATCCGGTCACCTGCCTTCTCCCAGAAGATTCGGATCGCTTACCTGTTTATACATTAAGCCCCCATTTTATTTTGGAAGGCATTGTCTGTCTATACACTGTCTTAAAGGGAGACATCTCCTCAAGCAGCAGCAATGTGTGGATCATTGTAGACAAAAGCAGGCGCGACTGGAGGGGTGGAGGAAGAGAAGGGGGGGTGGGTGGGCAGGTTTAGGAACATTTCCTGTCACTTAACACATTCCTCCTCACTTCTCTGAAAGGTGGGGGGGGGGAGATCAACAGCGTATTTTAAGATTACTATTTTTGTTTATTGCATTTTTTTTTTCTTAATCATTCGAGAGGTCTTGGTTCTCCAAAAGATTTGCTTTTCAAGCCTGTGGGTGTCAGAGGCTGTATTTTCTTTTCCTCAAGCTAATGTTTCAGGTTGTTAAACACCAAAACCAGCAGGTCTCTATTCCCTTCCCAGTTGTCTGCAGCAGCCATGGCACCTATTCCCAGATACCAATGGAGGTGATGAAAGCTTCCTGACCACAAGGGCTTACAATCCAAGGCATTTGTTTGGTGCATCAACACCTTTTTTTAATATTGGCGCCTCCACAGGTGTATTTCGCACTCGTAATGTCTACAGGCAGGCAACAACATTCAACATTTTGCACACTGAAACCTTTGTATGATAGAAACAATAATATTTACAATAAATGATTTGTATGCCATACATAAACATTTTACTTGGAGTAGTTCAGAAAACACTGCCTGCTCTTCTGTTCGCAATCTTTAAATTCTGTAATTCATAAAATTTACTTCAATTTTTTTAGTGTGTGTGTGTGTGTGTCACAGCCTTTTTCCTTCTTTCAAGTGCACAAAAGCCGGTTGACCCTTTTCTGTCCACCTTTTCAGGTCCGCATACACTGTCTGGGTTTAGCTTTGGCTTTGTCCCCCCTGTCTGGCTCAGTCCCTCCCTGTCTAGTACAGCAAGCCCTGCGGCTAGCAGAGTATTTGGTTACATCCCTACCTTGTCTGCCCCCCCCTCCGGCCCCCCTCCCCCTCATTGTACCGTCTGGTAGTCCTATTGTTAACAAAAATAAATCTCTCTATTTATAAATATCTACACAACCCAGTATAGAAATACTACACTGCAAAGTTTTCTAAATGGAAAATGAAAACATGTTACCTTTTTCGTTAAAAGAGAATAACAAAGAATAGCAAGTATTACACAACAGAGAAAATTATCAATGAAGACTTTCTTCTTCCTGGAGACCATAAGGGAACAGAAAACCTTAAGAACAAAGGGAAACCATGTGCAGACAAAACCTCTTCCTTTTGAATTCTGGGGTGTCTCAAAATTACCATAGTTAAAGCAGCAGAATAAACAGAAATACTCACCCGACAGGAAGGGGATCCCCAGTAAACCTCAGATCTTCCTAGTCTTCCAGGCAGAGTTTAAAGAAGGACCTTGGGAGAGCAGATGGTTGTCCGCCCATGTGCTGGTATTCTAGCGTGCTCAGGCTTGGAATCCTTTGGAATTCTTACTAACTGCACTATCTTCTCTCTGTCTACTGCACTTGCTTTGAACTATATATGACCCACTTGATGGACAGGAGCAAATGCAGTCATGTGCAAGGCTAGTGAACCAGCTATTTGCTAGCAACAGCAAGAAGAAAAAGGGGAGGCGCACTTCTCATTGGCGTTTTTTACACACTTGCCCCCCTGCTCCACCCCATCCCTTTTTTTCGCATCCTTTATTCCCATCACTGAAACATGACCCATTCAAAGGGACTGCGATTTGCAGTCTTTTTTTTTTTTTTTTTCTGTTTGGGTGTCTGAGCCTTAATTAAAATACACGGCTTCCTGCTTCAGGTTTATCTAGCAGAACCGAACACCTGCATTTCAAGGACGAGGTCCATGTTTCCAATGTTGATCTCCGACAAAGAATTAAATAATTTTTATCATATTTAATTTGTGTGTGCGCGTCTCTCTCGGACATGAGTTAAATCAAGAACTCTAGATTGTAAGCTCCTATGAGCAGGGCCCTCTACACCTCTTGTCAAATCAAATCACAATAAGCTTTATTGGCAGGACCAAATACATTTTAGCATTGCCAAAGCATGAGGTGGAGGGGGGGGGTAGTGGGACATATATGGGGGGGAATGGGCAAGTCCATGGACATTCAGGGGTAAGGGATAATGTGAAGGGATGTCTTCGTCTTGTTAATTTGGGTCTTTTTAATTGGGAAAAACTGCAGAAGCTGTTGGCGCTATATAAATAACACTGTTTATGCATACTTTTACATTGCTGGAAAGAATTTGTCCCCATATTCACAAAGATGAATGTACCGCGTCCATTTTCAAGTGGAACAACAAAAATATCAGTGTTTTGAACTCCGCAGATTAGTCCTTGCTGCCCCCTGCAGCGCCATTTCTTTTTGTATCTAAAGTGAGGATTGAAGGGGAAGAAAAAAACAAATGTCTCATAAGTGGTAAAGGTATTTAATTCATCAATGTGAAGACCTTTGGCAAGATGGTTTGTTTGGAAAAGGACATACGTAACATTCACTTTCTCAGGCAGTGATAACCCATTCATACCCATTTTTGCTGCCTGTATTGTATGCCCAGGTGCCCATTCTTACATTCACTACAGCTTTTTAAAATGGTTATTGCACCTACATATTGAGCAGTACAGGGGTTAGAAATAATTGGGGTATGCAATTATACAGAGGGTTTAGCTCCCTATGGAGCCTGCAGGGTTTGGCAACCTAGGTCCCCTAGATCACAACTGAGCCGTTAGCCAAATGGCTATTAGAACCACAAGCTCTGCTCTGGGGTTTTTTTTTTTTTTTTAGAAAGGATTTTACCAGGAAGGATACATTGAGATTTCTCTCATTTTCTAGTATGTCCTGGGTGGCAGAGCAGTAGCTAGCTCCTTTTGCACCCGAGGCAAAAACAGAAAATTGTGCCCCCTCCACATAATTTAAAAATCCAGTCCCTGACCAGTGGCGCAGTGCGAAGCTCCTGGATGCTCCCCGCGACCAGAAGCAGTGGATCAGACCACCCTTTGTGCTGTGGGATGAGAGGCAAGTATGTGATTTTTGGGGGGGTTCCAGCTGGTGCTGACTGATTCTGCAGAAGCGGCATCACTTAGCACCAGCGTCTAGCTGTGGGTAACTTTTGTAGCTATGGCGGGGATGGTAATTAGCGTTAGGACTTTGCGCTCCCCATGTTAAGTATAGGGAGCGCAAAGTACAGTGACCTCGCACTGAAAAGCACAATCTCCTGAATTTTTTAACCTGTTACCGTTGGGATTGTAATATGAGGGTCCTGTGCTAGGATGTGATGAGCATGCAGTAACCTCATTTAACCTAGCACCAACGCTCACATGTGTGAGTGCTAGCGTTCAGGAGGTGATGGGGCCCTACATATATAGTGCACACACAGTACATGTACAAATACAGTACACACAGAATACATGCACGTATAGCAAAAGAACATTTAGCATAAACAAGACAGAAGAAGCTAGAAGCTTATCCCACTTATAAGTATGTTATTATTTCCATATTATTCTGCCGGAGGGGGGAGGAATCACACTTTAGTACGCCTTCCCTTCCTGCACTATCATCTAGGTTGCATTTACACTGTAGGGGTTATTCAGAAAGCCTTGAAATGTCAGTGCTTTTTCGTTCAGCAAACTTCGGTGTGCGTAGACCATTCCAGTACGCCAACTCTGCGGTGAATTCAGTATTCACCGCAGGGTCCCCCAATGTGTGAACATGGAGTCGCCGAATACCACCGGACTGCAGGAAAAAATAACGGAACTCTATTTTTCTAATAGGCGTTGAATACAATTTTTAAAATGCAATAAAATGTGTCTAACAAAGGTTAAAGATAAAACACCCCCCCCCCGCCAGGCACACAGGGAGGGAGTGAAGCAGCCCCCCGTCTCAGCTCATCTCTCCCCCCCCCTTCCTGCCAGGCACACTGGGAGGGAGTGAAGCAGTCCCCCTGTCTCAGCTCATCTCCCCCCTTGCCAGGCACACACGGAGGGAGTGAAGCAGCCCCCCGTCTCATCTCCCACCCCCCCCCTGCCAGGCATACAGGGAGGGAGTGAAGCAGCCCCCCCTGTCTCGGCTCATCTCCCCCCCCCCCCCGCCAGGCACACAGGGAGTGAGGGAGTGAAGCAGCCCCCCGTCTCATCCCCCCCTGCCAGGCACACAGAGGGCTTCTAGTGCCTCTCCAGCCTCACTAGATAGAACACCGGCACTAGCTGCGCCCCTTCACAGCTGTGCCTGAGACACGTGCCTCACTCGCCTTGCCCTTCCTACGGCCCTGCTGGGTGGCGAGTATGTATTACTTACATGACACTGGAGAGTTGCTCTTGCTGGGATCGAACCCATGTCTCCACAGGCTCTCTCCACGCAGAGCAGTGATGTTACCTCTACTCCACCCTTCCGGTGTTGCAGCATTACTGTAAACTAAAGGCTCCTATACTTGGTCCGGGAGCTGTTAACTTGTGGATCGATGGAGATGAACGAGCTATTCAGCGGTAGCTTGTACTTCTCCTGTGGGACTGGAATTATAATTAAATTAGATATCGGCTTTCAGAACTTGGTGTTAAGTGATTTTTGCAACGTGCAAACGATTGCATGGTATGCTGCTTCCTCCGGTTGCAACAGCAGACTGTGAACAAATAGTTTGCAGAGTTGTACTGGGCTGCATGGACTCCTGCCGGTATCGATTACTGAAAAGAGGTTTTGAGGGACCTGAGAACAAGTGTGAGCACCAGTGGCCTGCTCTACAGTGGGGCCTGACAAGGTCTCACAAGGTTTTATGTAGATTGTGCCTTTACAGAGGTGACAACTCCATATGCAAATCAGACTGCAATCATCCAGAAAGGGTGGCCAGTACTGACATGCCAAGGACATCATCTGATATTGATTAGCGACTGAGAAATGGAACAGCTCGTGCTGTAGTCCCCCCCCCCCCCCTAATTTGTGGCTTTCAATTAATCAGTTGTGATCTAGCCCCAGATATTTTGTAATCGAATAATTGGTACCTGAGCATGATGGGAGATATAGTTTCTGGAGAACCAAGGCTGCTAACCCTGATCTTAAAATTGCATCCAGAACGTCTTCACAAATTTAGGCTTTCTAGAAATGTCATGCAGTATTTGTAGCATATATATTCAAAGTGATACTCTATTCGATATATCTTTTTTAAGTGGAGCATCCACCCCTCCAAGGTCCCCCAAACACTTTAAAATGCGGGGTAAAGTGGAGATTCCTCTAACCCCCCCCAGAACCAGACATCCTGGAGGTTTGAACTTCCTAGTTTGTCGGTCGCTAGTTCGGTCATTCAAGACGTTCAGATGTCGCCTGTCAGAGAAATCCGATTGACCAGAACTGCACGTGTGCTCAAGCCCAACGGGATCTCGAGCCTAGGCCCATTTAGTGGTGTGGATTTTAAGTCCCTTAGGCTGCACAATTTGTCTAAGGCTGCAGTCGCGCCTGGAGTACATCTGTGTGACTGCTCTTCCCTGCATCAATCGCAGCTTTGTGACAGCTTGGACTGGGAGGGCCACACTGTGGCGTGCGCACTAGTTGTGCCCGCTACACTGGAAGTGATTTCACCCTGTCAAAAAGCTACGACTGACGTAGGATGGGGCTACAAAGGAACATCCTTCTGCGCTCAAACGCCGGTGTGACTGCAGCCTAAAGTGCGCAAATGGCATAGAAAAGCTTGAAGACTTCTGGGATTTGAAGTCTTTGAGGGGAGGAGCTGCATTTGGCGAGGGAGAAAACCGTAAAAAACAAAGGGCACAATATTTAATGAACAAAAACAGAACTCTAGTTTTTAATAAAGTACTCCTTTTTGATCTATAACTTTATTACTCATGTAGCTCCAACATACTCTAGTGTTTTTACAAAGGAGATCTACAATATAAATGGAAAAGGCCCTGCCCGTTGTATATTTTACGTAGTTCACCTACACAGCAAAGTAGTGTCTTTTTTCCTCCCCTTTTACATAAAAAATGGGATTGTACTTTCTGGTGTGCATATTCTGCACTGATATGCATCATTTATCTGGGTATTTTTTTGAAATACCTGAACAATAAATTAATATATTACGTGACGTTGAAACAAAATACGAAAAAATCCACAGGCGGCTGTGTGATATGTTAAAATATTCAAAGTCTTTGGTATTTTTAAAAAAATAAAGGAATAACCATGGCAGCTGTGAACCCCACTATCCTAAAAATGATGTGGATTCATGGCATTCTGGCTATCATAAAATCTGAGACTTCTGTATTTTACCAGGAAGGATACATTGAGAATTCTCTCTCTTTTTTAAAGTACGGTCACGTGTATGTGCGTTAAAACAAAGTACTGCATTTACCCAAATTTTTTTTTCTGCGTGTAATCACAATATTTTAATATGAATGGAAATGTCTAGTAAAGATTGGATCTACGCTGGTAACAATCAAAACTTCTTGTATAGTCTATAGTAAATAGATTTATTTTCTGTTAATCTGTATTTGTGCAATTTTATATTTTGCATTTTATTAAAGTGTTAGTGTTCTAGAAATAAAGTGTGTCCTGGGTTCAAGAACATTAAACGAGATAATCTCAATGTATCCTTCCTGTAAAATCCTTAATAAATAAATCCATTAGTAAATGACTTTTAGTTAATGCAACGGCAGTGTTTGTTTTCTATTCGCCGTGGTTGCCTATTCTGAGATTTGTTATATGTGCGTCTTATGTTTACCATCCTTCTGTGTTTCAGGTACGTTTTTCTGTGTGTCAGGTACGTTTTCTTTCTGTCTATTTTGAGCTGTTATGTCTTGTTTAACATAAGCTGTTCGTTGCCATTCATGAAGCGAGTGCGTTGCTTTCCTTCAACCATGAATCCGGTTAAAAAATAATCAGAATGCAGAGATGAATTTTCACATGGAAAAAATTGATTATGGTAACAAAAACAATTTGCATGGTGCTGGTGTTGCTCTGTAAGGTTACATTATGCAAATGAGCAATACTTTCACACAAATTGTGTTTCGCAGGTCGTTCATGCTTTCCGAAATGTTGTTCAGAGCAGTAATCGGTGTGGCAAAATTAAAAATGAGAATTACTTTTAAAGTTATTAGTGACTTTTCTAACCTTTTTTTATGTTCGCTCATTTATGCAGGTTATATTTTTTCTTACAAATTGCAAATTTGATATTTTTTTGCTTTTCTTGGGTTTTGAACCTTGACATCTAACCGTATTATAAAAATTGTCCCAGATATGAACACTAAGCCAGTGCCGACTTTTTCTATTAGTGGATAGTTGAGCAACAGTGGCCCTTTCCTTACAGAACCTGGGATGGCCTACATTTCCCATTATTGGTTCGGGTGCACTATGTGATGGTCAGTGGATAATTCTACTCGGTTCTTAGAGGTGTGAACAAATTCACTCCCTCAGCTCTCATGACGCTGATCCGATTGACCACCTCGGGTGTGTTTTTAAAATATTAATACAAAATTGATTTAAAAACAAAATCTTGCATTTTTCTTGCCCCTTGACTCCTTGATTTTTCCTTTCTTGGCCACTAAAGAGGTTGTGTGGACCCTACAGTAACATTTTATACAGGGGTTTAGGGTGGCCCTGCCAATGTGTGTGTAGGAATTTATTTTCGGTGGCTATTAAAAGTATAGTGATAACTGTAACCAGTGGAATGTTAATACAGATTACACAAGTTATAGAACTTCTCATACCTTTCTGAAATCGCAGTCAGTATTGACTGACTTGACATAACTAACAGCTGTGTTTAACTCTTTGACTTTGCATGCATTTTTAATTTCACCAAAAAGCAGTTTAATGTGTAGTGAACCCTTAAGTCAAGCTGTAAATTCCACTTTTGCATTACGATATGAGATGGTTAAATGATGGAAATTTGCTCATATTTAAATATTCTTTAATCCTTTACATAAATATTGCTGGAAAGAAAGGTTCTAAGCTGTAGATCAGTGTTTCCTAAACCTGTCCTCGGGACCCTCAACCAGGCCAGATTTTGCAGATAATCTTGGGGGGGAAATCAGACTGAATCCTGCAATCACTGAGCAGCAAATCACATCACCTGTGCTGTGCTTCAGACATCTGCAAAACCTGGTGAGGCAGCAGGTCCGTAGGACAGGTTTGGGAAACACTGCTGTAGATGGTGTCCCCGATCTTGCCCAATTTCAAATGGGGATCAGCATTGGTGGCATAAATGCAGAAACGTTCATTGTGTGACATACAATAAAATGTAATAACACACACTTCCCTGTACAATAGTGAGTGACCCCAGTGCTCTCCATGTATTCTGGCTGTTGTAATGCAGCAGTAAAGTTTGCTGACCTTTTTGTTTAGTCAAGGTGGGAACCTCACCTTGTGACTTCTTTTTACAGTAATATAGTCAGAGGGAAGGGAATTCAATTTCTCCCCAAAGACACTAAAATTTAGTTTGAAATTTATATTTTCTATTTCAATGCAAAATTGTGGATAAACATTTCTGGTAGTGAAATGGTTAATGGACTTATTGGACTTTCGGATGAACCAAAACTAATGGGACTCCTAATTTATGTGTATATATAGATTGCCATTTTGAAAACTCTTGTTATGGGGACTCTCTCTGTAAGTAACTTGGCACTTCACTATTTTAGCCATTTACAATTGTGACACTTGGTGAATGAGGTGAAAAATAAATGCAATCTAGCGGTTGGGAGTGAGTACTATCTGCTGATCTGTGAGTAACACTTTTACTGGGAAAGGACTTTGATGTTTCGCTGTATCGGGGGAAAAGTGTTGAAAGGTGGTTAATGCAACTTAATGTGTCTACTTCAATTATTTTATCACAGATCATTTCACTTAAAGCATGACTCACGAGATTCAAACTCTGCTCTGAAGTTGCTATATCATAGATTCCGTTGAATCGGCACCGGTACCTTGCCTTTGTTTTGATGGGCTTTTGTGACTTCATTTTTAGTTTGAGATGTTCATTTTCTAGATTTTGATATTTTAAGGGATATGAGCAGCCTGTGGACTGCACCTGGTTGATGCTAAAAGACTAAACAAAACGGCAGTGATCCAAATGTGACTGTATGAATCTGAAAATTATATTTAATAGGGATGCACCAATATTGGATGTCAACCCCCTGTGGTAGAAGTCCACAACCGGCACCAAGCCTGACTGGCCATGGCTTTTGTGAGCTCAAGGGGCAGCCACCTTGGGCCCCTCAACAATGATTGGGTCTTGGGTAGCTGCCCCTTTTGCCTCATGTTAAAGACAGCCTTGGCTACAAACATTAGTCATTTGTAGTTAACGCCTCATTCACGTTTGTCAGGATCAACTGCCCTAAATTTAGTGGAGTTGTTAATTCTTGTAAGATAACTTGACTGCTTGTGTTATACCTAGAAGTTCTTGTCTTCTGTTTTCTTTAAGTTTTTTGATTAGAAAGCTGTAATACTGAACTCCGCCCACTAAGGCCGGAGGCACACTAGGCGTCGTCTTGTGCGCACTAGCGTGCGTTACCGGTGCAGCCACAGCGTTGATACTGTGGACGCAGCCGGTCACATGCTTGCACGCACTTAGTGCGCGCGTAGCATGCGTCCTTGCGAGCATCACTGTCGATGCGCTAGGATGCGAGTCGACGGGGCCACAAAGCGTGATCCTCCATAGGAGGATCGCACTTTGCAGCCTTGTGGTGGGGGCAGGTGGGTGTTGAGGGGGGGCTGGTGCATTAATGTTTAACGCACGCTAGTGCGTTAAAGAAAACGCCTAAGAGCTTGAAACTGTCAAGTGCTCTGAAGGTGTGTGTATATATCTGTGACTTGCAGTGAGGTCAGTGGCTGGTGAGGCACTGGCTAGTATTGGAGCCAGAACTACAGGTTTCGTAGGTTCGGGCTCCCTCCGATCTGGCTGCGTTCGGGGCTCCCCGGGACGTGCCTCCAGGCACACTGCCCCGCAGTACGCCCTCATGACTGACGCACAGTCACATGACTATCCTGTGTCAAAGCATGTGCGGCCTGCCTCCCATGGCAGCGTTTTTAATGGCTTTAAATGGTGCTTTCCCGTTATTCCAAGCAATTCTCTAAGGCACTGAAGAGCATAGATTCAGGAAGTAGGCAGCGCCAGACGTGTGCTGCAGACTAGGGCTGTGCAATTAATTGCAATCGCAATCGAATCGCGATTTCCGACCATGCAATTAATAAATCGCAAAATGCTGCAATTTCCGGCTCCCTGTTAACTTCCGGCGGCATGGTGCTTTGGGCGCTCGCAGGGGGAACCACATGATGAGCCACGTTCTCGCGGCTCGTCACATGGTTCCCCCAGGCGAGCGCCCAAGCTCCATGCCGCCAGAAGTTAACAGGGAGCCGAACACGTGGCGCACAGAGGTGAGCTGGGGCAGTATCCACGTGCTGGGGCAGTATATCCATGAGCTGGGGCAGTATATCCATGAGCTGGGGCAGTATATCCATGAGCTGGGGCAGTATATCCATGAGCTGGGGCAGTATATCCATGAGCTGGGGCAGTATATCCATGAGCTGGGGCAGTATATCCATGAGCTGGGGCAGTATATCCATGAGCTGGGGCAGTATATCCATGAGCTGGGGCAGTATATCCATGTGCTGGGGCAGTATATCCATGAGCTGGGGCAGTATATCCATGTGCTGGGGCAGTATATCCATGTGCTGGGGCAGTATATCCATGTGCTGGGGCAGTATATCCATGTGCTGGGGCAGTATATCCATGTGCTGGGGCAGTATATCCATGTGCTGAATACTGAATACATTTAGAATGTATGTAGCATGTTTGAAAAAGCAAAAACAATTGGCTAAATCGCAAATAAAATCGCAATCGCAATATTCATTCAAGAAATCGCAATATGATTATTTTGTCAATATTGCACAGCCCTACTGCAGACTGCTGAATCTCTTGGCCAGATTCAGTTTACACGATTAGCGTAGCGTTCAGCTATGCAAATTGTGTAGGCTCGGTGCAGAAAAGAGCAGAGACAGACGGGGTAGTGCGGAACAGGGGAGTTCTCTTTGTTAAGTTAAAAACTGCTGTTAAGTTATTTTAATAGCACTGGCGGGTGAGCTCAGCTGAGCCCACCTAATAGCAGGTGAGGCTCTGCCTCACCTGACAGCATGTCCCTGATTTTTAAAAATGGATATTGATCTAGATGAAATCACAGTAGTTCAACCTTTACCTTCCATTGGCCATGTTTCACTGCTGTTAATTCCCAAAGTGTTTTGCAACGTATTAAATAGAACCTCATGATGCATCTGCCTTAGAGCTTTGTTTTGTAAGCATTTTTCTGCCGGCTCATAAAATTTGAAACACCTTTAACATAAAATATTCCGTGAAAACACAACATTTTTGAGAAAGCGAAAAATCCCCCATTAAAATGGAATGGGGATAAAACAATAACATGGCGTAGGTCACTAATAGTATAGAATTTATAACTTACCAATAAATGCATGTATGTCACAGTAAATTATGTAGTTCAAACAATGGCAGGCAACCCCGTCTCTAATAATGGCCTAGAATACAATGTTTAAATTATATATTGCCTGCAATCCATATTCGTACAAAATGCTACAAATAACCAGCTTCACCATCGCACTCCCTACGTATATTCAAGACTAAGTACCCTTGCCTCTGAACAACCATACTAAGGTGTACAATGTTTTGAGGTTTGGCTTATTTCATTGTGTAGAAGGCTGATTCTGTAATGTACCTTGATGTATGCATTGGTTTATTCATTGTTTCCAAAGTATGGGATAGAATGTACTAGGGTTGCACCGATACCGATACTAGGTACTGCAGGAGTACTTGGTACTCGTGCAGTACTCCCCGATATTTTTCCTGATACCGGGAGCCGGCTTGCCGGCATCCGAGGGGCTGCGGCGGCTGTCCGAATGCTCTATCGGCATTCGGACAGCTGCCCCTGGAGCTCTCTGGCATACTTACCTTCCTGAGCGCCGGGAATGTCTCCGCATGTGCGCTCCTTGGAAGGACCCCAGCCGTGACCACGTGGGACCATGTGATCGCGGCTGGGGTCCTTCCAAGGAGCGCGTGCGCGGAAACTTTCTCGCCGTTGCTCAGGAAGGTAAGTATGAACACAGTTAGCAGCTGCAGGGCCTGCCCGAATGCCGATAGAGCATTCGGACAGGCCCTGCAGCTGCTCTCCGCGATGATACTTACCTTCCTGAGCGACGCCGGGAAAGTTTCCGCACGCGCTCGTTGGAAGGACCCCAGCCGCGATCACATGGTCCCACGTGGTCGCGGCTGGGGTCCATCCAACGAGCGCACGCGTGGAGACCTTCCCGGCGTCGCTCAGGAAGGTAAGTATCGTCGCGGGGGGGTCCATGAGCTGTGTGGGCATATCAATGTGTGAGCTGGGGGGCATATCCAATATATATATCGGGGGGGGATATATACATGTGAGCTGGGGGCATTTTTATATGGTCTGTTATTGGAAAGCGTCACATGACATTAAAGTATCGGTACTCGGTATCGGTGAGTACTTTTTAAAAAGTATCGGTACTCTTACTCGGTCTTAAAGTGGTATCGGTGCATCCCTAGAATGTACGGTATTTATTTGCAAAATATTTTACCAGGAAGGATACATTGAGATTTCTCTTGTTTTCAAGTATGTCCTGGGTTCAAGAACATTGAACTTTTAGGCTGGGGTCAGACAACGCATTTTTAACGTGCGTTTAGGCGCACTTAATCACGGCCGTAGTAGCAGCAAATGATGGGCAATGGCCATTATACGAAGTACGGCCGCACGAAAGTTCGGCCGCGGAACGCAAGCGGCAAACTAACGCATTTTTTCAAACGTGGAACCGCTAGTACTGACGTACAGAGTGTGCTGCGTTTGCATAGCGGCGTGTGTGCGTGATTTTAGACGTCAGACGTTGCTAATGTCCGGCCTACATAACGTCCAGGTGCAAATAGTGTTTTATTGACGATCCGTAAAAAAACACACAAATGCACATCGTTCGACCGCTTTCGTGTCCACCGTACAAAAAATACGTCTGTTCGGATGCACTTTTTGACGGTCGATGCGAAAAATGCGTTAGTTTGACCCTAGCCTTAGTCGTAACATACATACAAAGTAATAAATGCAAGTTGTTAAACACAAAACACAAATCTACAGATTAACATAGAAAATAAATATATGTAGGAAATGGTCACTATGTCATTTACTTTGTAACGACTGAAAATTTTCAATGTTCTTGAACCCAGGACCTACTTGAAAACCAGAAATCTCTACGTATCCTTCCTGGTAAAATACTTTGCTAGCACAGTACCTATTTATTTGCATCGCTGACGGGCATCCTGTTTCATTAACGTGTACACCAGTGTTTCCCAAACCTGTCCTCAGGACCCTTCCCCTCACCAGGTTTGCAGATATCTGAAGCTCAGCACAGGCAATATGATTTGCTGCTCAGTG
The DNA here is from genome assembly GCA_009667805.1 of Leptobrachium leishanense. Classification (NCBI taxonomy): domain Eukaryota; kingdom Metazoa; phylum Chordata; class Amphibia; order Anura; family Megophryidae; genus Leptobrachium; species Leptobrachium leishanense. The sequence continues at coordinate 113,230,748 of CM019071.1, read as the reverse complement.
ATTGCCGGATTCAGTCTGCATTTCCCAAAGATGACCTGCAAAATCTGGCCTGGTCGAGGGTCCCGAGGAGAGGTTTGGGAAACCCTGGTGTACGCCAATGGAATATTAAGAATTATGGGGTTCTGCAGGAGCCATAGAACACTGGGAAGTATTTGTCTGCTCAGTGTTCCACTGCTCGTGACCAAAGGACGTCAGGGGACTCCACTGCAGTCTGCACCATGGGACCAAAGGTAAGTTTGGTATGGGGGGCTGCTTTTGTTTATCAGACCACTCGTCTGCAAGTACTGTACCAATTACATTTTATAATTTTCTAGTAATATATGATGCATATAGTGTCTAGATTTACTTAGAATTTGGAAAGTCTCTACCTGCCTTTTTTATGCATGGCAGATTAATTTAAAATATATTTATTTCCTGTTGAGAAATGTTTCAGTTTACGTTTATTCTTTTGGTAAGGAATTGAACGCCACCAGTGCTGGATTAAGGGATTTATATGCATGGAGCTGAACTATGTTGGTGTGCCTCTGCCACATTAAACTTTTTTTTTTTTCTCTCCCACCTGTGTTTTTCTTGTGCTCCATTCTTCTCACCTCTCATTGTTCCTCTGCTCAATTTCTTGCATCAAATTGTTCATCTCCAATTTGTTCCTGTCCATTCTACTTGCCTCATGTTATACTTCTGCTCCATTCCTCTTGCCACTAATTTTGCCATTGCCCAGACTCTTGGTAGTATAACTTTACACAAAAAGTGGTTTTGTGCACTGTTCCCTACTTGGGAACCAGTAGTATCCAGCCCACTTCATGTACAAAACATGACCAGAAAAAAGGTGGTCGTTTGGCATGGAGCGATAGTAACAAGCGCAAACAAAACGGCTGTTTTTAGTTTACTTGAAAGGCCATTAAAGTGCTAAAGCATATCAAGGAGAAAAATGTCATCTGTGCTTATTCCCATTATACCGTGTGAAACAAAACTCAGTTCTTTGGTTTCTGTTAATGGCCATTAAAAAAGCTCACCCGCCAAACGTCAAGGCACCTCTAGTACGGGTGAGTCCTATCCAAAATGAAGCCACAGGCTGCTGTGTAGCGAACCATCACTGCCCATGCTGCTTGTCAGTCATGAGGCAAACTGGTGGGTCATATTTATGCCCTCCCAGGAAAAAATCCACCTTGGGATCAAAAAAACAGACACTGAGTGGAATCGTGCTGCAAAAAGATGACCTGGATGGAGGAACAATAAATCATACATAATACAAAAGGGGTGGTCGCACCTATTCCCACGGTTAAATGGTAATAAGCGCAGATGACATTTTTCTCGTTATGTTTTATACATGTTGCTGGGCTGGATACATTTGTTTGCAGCCGCCCCATCGGAATAGGCACGACCTCACCCCTCCTATATTATACATTAAAGTGCTAGGTCCACCTGCCATGTCCCACAACCTCATTCAATGACCACCTTCTTTTTTTGTTTTATACATGAAGTGGGCTGGATACTCCTACAGCCGCCTAGGTAGGGAACGGTGTGCGAAACAACCTTTTCTGTAGATTTGTGTATTTTGTTGTATTCCCAGCCAGGTCATTTTTTTTTTTTTTTTCTTTGCTGCTCTTTCCGTGTCCCTTTCCATCCCAAGGTGGAAATGTTTTTGTGAGGGTATAAATATAAACCAACCATTCTCTTAGCTGAGGAGCAGGAGGATGACATGCGGTTGCCTGTAAAGCAACTTTTGGTTTCATTAGGTTAGGACCCACTTTAAAAGTTTACCGTTGAATGACAGGTGGCCTTAACACTTTAATGGCCATTAAAGTAAACGAAAACCTTTTTATTTTTTGTTTAGCACAGAGCCATAAGAATAAGTGCAAATGACAATTTTTTTGTTTGTTTTCCTTTTAATGTTTGTGGCTGTTGGTGCTGACATAGATAACTTTTCACTGGGACTAGGTTGGGAATGGTCCTGGAGTGGAGCTTCAGTAGCCCATGTTTTATCTAAATCGGTATCGTTTTTTGCCTTGCTATAACACACGTCTTCATATCCGTATTGAATGGGTCGCGGGTTTGCATGGAATTACACTGACGGTTTGCTTTCTTTCATGAGGTTGCTCGGTGCCGTAATGGAAACTGAAGTCTAATGCAGATTTACTGGAGTGGGTTTCTGTTCAGGAAAGGGTTAATCAATCCTTTCCTCTTGCATCCTCCTGGTCCCACTCCTCCCTGCTACTGTATGCAGACATTCATTTGGAGAGGTCAGGGCAGGACAAAGCAGGCAAGCTGGATTGTGTTGTGCACTGCAGAGCCCTACAGTGTGCCGCTGACGTCACATGCAGACAGAATGAGCCGCCTGTGTGTACCAGCCTCTTGTGCTAGATCTTAAAGCTGCAGGTCTTACTGATCTTTTCTTTCCTCTTCTCTAATTTAAAAAAAACAACCTCAAACACTTTATATTTCCGTGTTCTTTAACTAATGTTGCAATTAACATTTTGCTTTTAATGGTCACACTACACATTTTTCAGCAAAATGGTCACTTTGTGTTTAACTCTATAGCGTGGCTGGCTGGACAAAGATACAGTCTACACCTCTGGCACATAAATAAATGCATCAATCTACACAAATCTAGAGACTTTACCTACCTTCCAAAAATAAACAAAAGAGCTTTCTCAGCTCCTGTTGATAAAATGCTCTCAGCCTCTAGTAATTCCGCATGTAGTTTAGTTCAAGCACTAGATCTACCTGCAGTTTATTTTACTCTGTATCCTTCCGTGATGTTTAATAATACATGATCATTTATAACATTATTTTTGTTTCATCTTGACCTGAAAACCATATTTTTATTTTAAATAATAATTTGGAGTGCACATAGGACTGATGTAAAAAAAAAAAAATTTCTTGGCTCCTGTTCAGTCGAGGTAATTCTTTCCCTGGCAGACTCTGAGCAGCTATTTATTTATGTTTTGACTAAAGGAACGTTTAAACCATCTGATAACCTGTCCTTACATGAAAGAGCATGTTCGTTGCAGAATCAATGAGTAAATATGGCATGAGCATTTTAGAATGTTGTAACTGTCTCTTTAAATCAATCCTGTTATAGCATAGCTCTGTATAATAAACACCGTGTGCGCGTATAATTCATGTAGCGGCACAATTCAAATAAACGTTTAATACAATCAGGTTTAAGTAAATGCTGTTCGTTGCTTCAAGACCCCTTTTATTTATTTTTTTATAATTTTCATTTGTTCTATAATAGATCCTACTATATTGTATATTATAATTCAGGGATATCTGGCCCTGGTGAATTTGATACCACTGAATTCACATGTGGGTTCATGCAGATCATGGCTTAAGTGTTTATTCAGAGAGCTCCAACACTTCGGCGCTCGTTCTTTCGCCACACTTTGGCAAATGAATTCGTTCAACGTTCACAGCAGGGTCTCAGGGTGCAGTGAATCAACCTGCCAAACGCATCCTCGCCTCAAACTGCCACAAAAAGCAAATGATCCACCAAATTGATCCTCAAGCAGCAGCCAACAAGAGGCCAAACAGGGATAAAAAAATAAAAAAATTTTTTTTTTAAAATAGTGCATGAAAATACATGGAAATACCGGAGGTCCTATGAATAAAACTAAAAAGGTCGGTTACAGAATAAACACAATGTTAAAAAAAAAAAAAGGAATTAAAAGTTTGCTTTTTCCTGCAAATGAAAATAGATGGTTGAATAAATATTTAAGAAGCTTTTTTTTATTTTTACATTGACAACTATGGGATTCGCCTGCTTAAAGCTGTCGCATGAACCACCGAAAATCAGGGCATTTAACTGCTGTTCGGTGTTCCCTGACTAGATTAACCATTACATCTCTTTGGGGATTTCACTGCTGCCAAAGGTCACTATTTCACTGGCAATTTGTATAATTTTTGGATAGCCAAATGGCCATAAAATTGCACCGTAAGGGGAAATTCGCTGTTCGGTGCAATTCCATGACCAATTCAATTTGTTGCTCTTTGAATAACCCCCATAGAGAATTGATATCAAGTTACAGATTGGAACAAAAATAGGATGATAAAAAGTTTAGCTATAAAATTTTCATGGATTTGAAAAGAATCTCGTTGCAGTTTGTTAGATGTCATATATTTAAGACACTACTAGAATAGCCCTTTCCTGGCTAGGTATTGAAAATAATCTATTTTGCCAGTGTATACTATCAGAACTCATTCTGTTTAATAGATAAATATTAGTGCAAAATTACTTCTCCAACGGCTCATATATATATATTTTTTATTTGGTACATATGGTCAGAAATGTATAGAAGTGTATTTAAAATCAGTCTAGCAAAGCATTATGGGTGTTGTAAATCAACAGCAGCTGGGGTTCTCCTTTTTAGGGGGACTCTGTTTTCCATCGTACCACTGATTCACACTAGCAGAATATGTACAATGTGGCAGACAGATAAAATAAGTGTGCTCCATCTCAGTCTATTATTCTGCTGCCTGCTGTGAAACCTTCAATCCTATATGATCCCTGGCCTTTATGTATTCATGCTAGACTTCTTTAATGATGATTTTTAATTTTTTGGCTCTAGTTGCCTCTATTAGCTATGCTTGTTTTCCTCTTGGACTGGACGTTTTCATGTTTCAAATTACCGACCGACTGCCTTTGTAGTAATTTTCTAGGGTCCTTCCTGAAAGCATGCAGTGAGAATGGAGCAGCTGCCTTAGTGCGCCACGGGACTGGATGCTACCATGATGCCACAGATGGGTTTGCTTGGGGCACAATGGAGGAATTTTCCCTAGGCCATTTGCTCTGATAAATTGGCCCCCTATGTCCAGGGCTGTTGGCTACATTCAACTCTCTGCAGATTGTGCTCCTCAGTGCTCCAGCAATTTACAGCTGGCTGTTTCACTTAACACCTTGACTTTCATGTTTTTATAGGCAGGATTGTATTAAACTTTTAAAAAAGTGGTAGAAAAAGAAATCCTAAATTTTATCAATTTGTTAATAAAATTGTAAATAAATTCACTCTGATTTAAGCTTGTCGCATCTGTATTTAAAATAAAATGGTATATTAAGGGACACAGCACTTTATTGAAATTTGACCCTTTTTGCGGGGTAAAAAAAAAAAACGAAGACCTTTTTCTCTCAACGTAGGCTGTTCCTCCACTTCAGCTCAGGCCTTCCGAAATTCAGCAGTCCCTGCTACTTCTAATGCACTTTGCATACTGTACACAACTGTTGCATACTCTACACAAGTTACATTTCGCTTGGAACTTGGGTGCTTTCATACAGAACCTCGGCAGAACAATGAATTGGAAGCAATCCTTCAGCTTCCCTCTCAGAACACTCGCAGCTGCAAGCATTCAGAGAGGATGTCAGCACTGCTCTGCATTATTGGTGGCCGGCAGGTGGGATTTTCCAATTCCATCTACTTAGTGAAGCTTTCGTGGTTGAAAGAAACCCTGCACTTGACATAGCGATATCAGACGAGCGCATTTTGTACGGACTGTGCATTCGTGCAGTACGGACGTACTTTCTGACAACGTAGTGGCCACACAGTCCGTTTTTTTTTTTTTTTTTTTTTAATGTAGCCGGGAAAATAAATTAATCTGAAAACCATTTTGTCCGTCAAATGCTGGACGTATAAATGCAGTCCGTCTGACTTCGTTCCGTCACTCACACAAAGCTTTGCGGACGTTGCGCACTCCTCACATCCATTCTAGCGGTTTTACGTTCTTGCCTAATTTGCGTCCGTTTGCCACGTACGTTGTGTCAGCACTTCTGTGCGGACATACTTTGTGTGTGGGTCTCTATTGATCATAATTTTATGCTACCACGGAGGTTAAAATGTGCGGCAACACGTGAACACTGCGCTCGTCTGACCCGAGCCTTAAAGACAAGACAGGGCAGGGTTTGTGTGAACCTGTCACACAGCATTTGAATTGGATGACTGATAATTAAAGGGATACTGCCTATCCGATGCTATGGGGTTAAAAATGAGCGCGGGGTGGGGGAATAAAGTTTTTAAACCTCAACCTCTTCTCTGCACTGACCCCTCCCAATTAACCCTGAAGTTAAATTTTAAACTTTATTTGTACCCAACGTTGGCATACTCTCCCAAACGTGACCTGCTTCCTGCAACGTGCAGCATGTCACATGATTGTTGGGTGCTGGATGCATAAGCAAATATACGCTCCATCTTATTTCTCAGTATCTGAATGCATTGATAGCCATTGGTAGAACGCAGTTCTGAACGATCCGGCAACCTGGTCTCAATGCTCAGGTTCTGGGCAAGACGGAGTCATGTTTTTAATGTTAGAATTAGGTTGTTTTATGGGGTTTTAACATTTCAGCTGAGCGGGGTCAGGGCTTAAGGCCTTATTTTAATATAGGGTTAACAGAGTGCACTTTGCATACTGTACACCACTGTTGTGTACTCTACACACATTGCATTTCACTCGAACTTGGGTGCTTTCACAACCTCCACAGAACAATGGATTGGAAGCAATCCTTCAGCTTCCCCTCTCAGAACACTAGTCGGTAATATATTTTGATGAAGTAGCCTCTATTTAAGAAATTGTAGATGTGGGATGTTTTGTTTTTCTAGGTTTATGGGGCATTTTATGTGATTGGGCCGCATGGGTTTTTGGAAGGGGTAGGTAGGCTGCTGAGGTGCATGCCTTTTTGGCAAAGCCCCCCCCCCCCCTTATGACAGAAACCTGCTGTACACCTCAGAATAATGTAACATTGAAGGCCAAAACACCCCACTACAAATTCTTGGATCACGCTGCAAGTAGACCTCATGCCATTCCATTGCATAGTGACTGAAGTGGGATACTTCTCATCAACATCGAGCACATCAAACCCCTATCGAATAATTGGTGACTTCCATCCAAAGCCAATGTCGGTAATGAGACCTACTCAAAGACATGTCAGCATCCTTGACCCTCCAGATGTTTTGGAACTGCAATTTCTATGCTGTTTAGTCAACCAAATTACTGTTTGAGCTTCATGGAAAATTGAAACATTTAAAGGGCCTAAGGTGAAAATGAGGACTATATATTCCTTCAGGTAAGCCATTTCACTGACTCTTGATTCTGCATTGACTTATTGTCTACCTTGTTAACCAAAACTTTGGATGTCTGTCCAGTGTGCACTGATTAGCCTTCCAGGCAAAGGAAAGCCCAATGCTTTTAAAAGGCTATCCCCGCCTGCAGGGGCACCAGATGAAAAATCAGATTTGTCAGAGTGGGGTTCCTATTCCATTGACCATTTCAGATCCATTAAATGGCAATGCAAGGGGTATTTCTGTTCGCTCATCTAATTACTCCTAATAAATGCCTCATGTTATCTTGAATAATTGAGTATTGAAATTCATTCAATTTGTTTAATTTCATTGAACAGAAATGCCTAGTGGTGAAAAGAACCTTTTTAGTCTCTTACAAAACTTACAATCACAAATTTGAAATGTATAGTTCAGTGATGCCATGTGCACAGAATCCGGAGAATACAGTCTTCATCTAGAAATGGTATTCTGAAAGTGTTGTCTTGACTTTTGAAGAGATTTGTCATCGTAATATTGAAAAAATTTCAGGGTGTAATGTTGGCATTGTCATAATTTCCATTGGTCTCAAATGTAAATTTCTGCCAATTTTCCTCCCAAGGTGGTTATAAGGGTTTATAATTTGAATTGGCTAAAGATTGGTCAATACATTGGGATGTTTTTATCATTTTATAGAACACCAATAGTTTCCGCAGCGCTTTAATCAATGGGATCAACCCACACAAACATAGGAACAGAGACAAGTGGTGTAGAGAACCCTGATCATTGGATCGTTCAATCTAGAGTGATTGGGGGAGAGGGTGACTAGAGTTGTCAGGATCACTAGTTCCAGTAGTTCAGGAATGGTGGGAGCCATAGACGTGACAACTATCAGCAATGTGAGATGCTAATCTGAAGACCTTAAGGGAAGAATCTAATAGGGGTGTGGTAGGTCATGCCACAGGACCTGAGCTACCCTTAAAGTCTTGCAGGCAAAAATTTGGCAGAGCAGGTTTAGAGGACAGGCAAAGGTATGTGAGGAGCATCGAGCAAGAAATGTAAGCCTGGCAGCTGCATACAACAGATTGCAAAAGGGCAATGCAGGTGTTGGAGGCCGACAAGGAGCGAGTTACAGTAATCAAGTTATGACATAATCGGGGCCGGCCCAAGCCACTGTGCTACCTGGATCCAAGGATGAAATGCTGGCCCCCCCCAAAAAAAGCCGCATGTAGGCGCATATCACAGCTCCACAGCAATAAAACTCACACCTCCCATTACTTTGAGTTTTATTGCTGTGGAGATCTGTTACGCTCGTACATGCCACACATTACTGAAACTGAGCTCCACAGCAAAGAACTCATAGTAATGTGCAGTGTCAGTTTTATTGCTATAGCGTTAGGTGATACGCTCATACACACCCACAATACTGTATGTCCAGATACTGTAGCTCCACAGCAATTACTTTTTTATACAGTGTACAACACTTTCTCATCATATAGCGGTCTCCTTCATACTGCACAGCACTCATCTGTGCCGCAAAATATCCATGAAGCATTCCTCAATGCCAGAAAACATCCATGCAGCACTCACAGCCTACCTTTTAAAATATTGGGCCCCAGGCTGCTGCAGAGATCTACCTCCTGCTGCTTCATGCTTTTCTCACATTCCCCCAGCACGCGGGGACAGGAAGTGCAGGAGAAAGGGGAGGAGCGAGAAGGAGCTGATCGGCGCGCACACGCTCTCTCCAGGTGTCTTTGTGGTCACTGGAGCACAGCCCTGGGGATTCTATGCGGTCTGTGCTCCATGGGAGCTTCCATTCCTGGAAGGGGAATCCACCAGGACAGCTGCTGCACCTGACGGGGCAGCAAAATGCCGACGCTGCCCCCCATGCCAGTGTGCCGCTCTGAGCAAATGCTCCATGCGGCTTCATGGACGGGTCGGCCCTGATAAGTGTACGAATCGCTACCTTTGCAGTATCTTGTATCAGAAAGGGGCATTGAATATGGTTCTTTTTGTATTTCTCGTTTAGGAAATGCTGTATGCTGATTGGGTGGAAATGTTTTTTTCTCATTAATCCACAACCGTTGGTGGTTTTGTATGCTCCCCAATAAAAGCTTGGTAGGGCAATCCTAAATAGCTGCGTCTTTAAAGGGAGAGAAAAAAATTAAATTAAAAATGAGGACACAGCTGCAGAGAGCTCTGGAGGCAAAAGCATAGTCTCATTATGTCAAGGAAAATTACATCGCAGTCAGGCATGAAACTTCTACATTACAAAGCTGCTCGGTTTATCTCCCGTCTATCTTCTCTGTGCATTAACATCCATAAGTTACAAGTAAAATTTCAGTGACATTTCAGTATTTGGGTGGCTGACGTGGGCTTGAGGAATTTGGTCATGGTTTAAGTGTGGCCTTCTTTGGCTTTTTAAAAAATATATATTTTACGTATTAAAGCCAAAATTCCATTTTTTTAACTCCTTTTTTTAGGTTTTAGATAAAAAAATTTTTTCCTTTGTACCAGCAAGAACTGTTTAGACACTGGAGCAAGCGTCCACCCAACCCTATGACTCTTACTGAAATCTCACTAAGGATCCAACGGTTGTGGTGTGGATTGATGGCAGCTACACCAGTTGATGGTAGCCACTGCTATCCACATACTTAAAACCAAAATAGTAGTTGATTAGGGTGTACATGCAGAGTCACTCAGATTCTAGTCTCTAGACACAAAAGTATTCCTAACGAAAAATATTTAATTCAATGGATATAAAAAATGTTTAGCTTTCAGCTGTAAAGCAGCCTTAAGCTGAAAAATTTGCCTTGGTATCATTTTTGAACAAAACTCATGCAGTTGGGTAGATCTTTGTTAGAACAATGGTTTGCATTAGATCAGAGATATTAACCATTATTGTAAGGGGGCCTAACCTGTCATCACCACCACCCCCCCCCCCCCCTTTTGGAAGCCTTAACGTTTTTTTTTTTTTTTTTTTTTTTTTTAAGGATTTTGCCAGGAAGGATACATTGATTTCTCTTGTTTTTCAAGGATGTCCTGGGTGGCGAGTATGTACCGTTAGGTTTGATCAAATGGTTTTAACGTTAGATCACACATAATTGCAGACGTATTCCACGAATGTGCATTAAATGTGGATCTCCATGATGTCTAAACACAGCCAGTTGCCATTGACAGTTTATCTTGATAGTGAGATGTGATTAGTATGTGGAGATTTGTGCTAGTGACAGGAGCTGCAAGAGGGATTTTATGTGAGAGGGAAGTCTTTTTGGAGCTCCGTGTGTTCAATGTCTGATTTGGGGTACTGGGAGGACCTGGATGGTCTGTTTCCGCTCATCTAGTTGTGCTCCATACCCCTGCTGTGGCCATTCACACTGCCTCAGGCACGTGTTGAAACATGTATCATTCCATGCATAACCCCTCAACCACATTCGGGATAATGCAAAGTAGAAGTATACATTTGTTTGTTCTTATCAGGGATATTACCTGCAGCATCACCCTGGGAATTGTGGGGGAGAAAAAAAACACTTTATAGCAATTTTCTTGCAAACAGACACTTGTATGGAAAAATCTAATGTCTCAGTATTAAAAAACATAACTCAAAACGTGAGATAATTGGCCTCTGCCCACCATGAAACCTCCTTGAGAAAATATGTGGTGATTTACACCGCGCTTTGTGCGCTCCACTACCGGGGACATTTCTCATAGGGAAGATGGGCAGGGCTTCCATCGCACTGGGGATCCCATGCTCTGATCAAGCTCTAAGCTCGTTCCCACTGATTATGCTCCCTGGGGAAGGCAATTCAACTGGTCGTCCACCTGTCAGACCAGGCTGGCTCCAGCAGTGATCAAGGTCGATGCTGAGCTCATTGTCCACGACCAGAAATAAAGCATAGGAGGACAGAGTAATACAAGGTATTTGACAGACTGAAATGGTTAGTCTAGTTATGTAAATTAATTGGTGACAAACAACATGGTTGATGGGTAACCACCTGACAGTGTCTGCAGTACTAAATTCGACATGTGACACATTCTGCAGACCCAGGGGCCCCGGACATTGGCAGGATCCTGTGTCACCAAGGGACATGTTCTTATTGAACTGTAAAGGGAAACCCAAACTGATTAATGGAATTAACACCCAGAAAAAGGGCCAGACTAACACATCCAGCATTGCATGACACAAGGAGAAAGAGCAATGGAGGCAATCAAGCAGATATCAGAGTGGGAGAAAGGTTTGGATAGAAGATCTTCATAAAATTATGGATTGTAAACTACCCCCATCATGGTGACTGACAGCTAGATCTGGGAGGTCGCCGCATCCACTGGCAAAGCCTAGCGCAGCCAGGCTAGCTCGATGTTTCAAATGGCATTTTCCGCATGGAGGCATCACCTCCATTCTTCAACAGTAAAGGCTGTTTGGAAATCAAAATAGGGAGGCCATTAATGACCTGATTCATGAGGAACGCCGTCCTAACTGATCAGGAGGGAACAGACTCCAAGAAATGTCTGAAAGTCAGTTTCAGGCCAGTATCAGATTTTATTCAGTCTTCACTTGAAACTCCAGACTTACAAGGTGAAGCAATGTCAGCTGACTGCATATAACTGTTAAAATGTACCTGTGATAATCACCCTGACATTGTTATCTCGGCAGTCAGAATGGCGGCTCGTGCTCTACTTCATTAAATAGGGGTGGGTTTAGGAATGAGAGGGCCTTGGTTTTTTAATGGGGCTCTGAACTATTTTTTTTTTTTTTTTTTTTTTTAACATATTCAAGTTTATTTTGAATTACAGGTATTACAAGGAAGATTTGCATTGGTGCATAGCAGTAGCACGAGTAACAATACCTTTTGCAATATACAATATACAGCAAAGCGAATAAAACAAAAAAGAAAAAGGGGAAAAGGGGAGAGGAACGGCAGAGCAAATCAGATGGCATATGGTATACTTAAATATAAATAAATATAAATATAAATATGAAGATGAGTATAAATACAGGCGATCAGTGGACGTTCCACCGGCCATCAACCCGAATCACTATCGATCTATGGATTGCGGCGAGAGTGTGGCAATACATCGGTCAACCAATAGAACCATTTACGCGTATATATCTCATATCTATCGGCTGCTCGGGATGCCATCTCGTCAACACCACGGATGAATTCCACTTCATCTAGCCACATAGCAACAGGAGGTGTAGCAGCCTGTCTCCAAAACCTGGGAATGGTCAACCTGGCCGCGTGTATCAGGCAGGGCATGACCGACTTTTTATAAGCCGAGATGGTGATAGATGTGTGGTGTAGAAGGTACAGTTCTGGAAGGAAAGGTGGGTGTGGTTCCACCACCATACATACATAGGCGTGTACACGAGACCAGAACGGCTGAATCAGAGGGCATGACCACCAGATGTGCAAATGGTCAGCGTCGGGCGCCTGGCAGCGCCAGCATAAACCACCACCCCCCCCCACAATGTGTCGCAACCTATCTGGTGTACGGTACCAGCGGTACATGGGGGCTCTGAACTATAACACCCATCATGCTCAGCAAGTAAATGGCACATCTCTTCAAACTATAACCCCAATAAATCAAACACTGTAACCAAAGCCACCACCCTATGTTGCTTTTTGTCACTTGCCAACTTGCCTGCTCAGGATGCTTGTTGTAATGGAGCTAGGTGCTGGTGTGCATTAGTTCTGGGGCCTCTTTGGAGGTAGCCGGGCACTGCCCTCTGGTTCATGTGTTCCAGGCCCTTTTCTGCTGTTAGTTCTCTGGTTCTTTAACTTTAATGTTCCCCCGCAGAGATATTCATGGAGGTGGAACCATTTTTCGCAGGCAGATGGTGGCCTGTTCATGGCATGTTTCACCTACCTGAAATTTGGCTCAAAGTACTGGCAGGGGGCCATCGCATCTCCTCCAGTGGTTCCGGCACTCTTCCTCATTTAGGTCATGGTGTGTATAGGGATGTCAATTATTCAAATCCAGTTGCAGTGATTTATTTCTTTTTGAGTATTTTACCAGGAAGGATACATTGAGATTTCTCTCGCTTTTAAATCTGTCCTGGGTGGCGAGTATGTACCGTTAGGGGTCTTGCCCAAGGATGTTTGAGACCAGGGTGCCAGAGGAAGCTGATTCATGGAAGACTGTTTGACAGGGCAAGAGGTTTCCAATTTCATTGGAGAACCAGTGAATTTTTTTTTTTTTTTTTTTGTAAACCCTAGCAAAGTTAAAGTAATATTAGATAAGGAATATGATCCTTGTGGAAGGATTTTTGCATGGATTGATGTTTGCAATCCTCATAGAAGCCAAGCATCAATTTCTAACTCAAGTATAAACCATATGAATAAAGGTAAGAATTGGTGACATCCATTTTTGGTGCCATTTGTGAGGTGAGGAAAGGGCTTGACCATTAGGCTTACTATTGTAGGATCGCCACCTTCTGGCTGACCTTTGTAACGGCAACTACAAAAAGTTGCCAGTTAAAGGGATGCTCTGATCACCCTGACCACTTAATAAAGTGAGGGACGAGAGGTGAGTAAAATCACACAAAAATGGGAAATAATTCGGCAGAGGCAGTCAGCAGCCTCTAACCAACGATTTAAGGGCAGAAAAAGAACGCTTACATTAGTTAAAGATCTATGCATGTAAATATATAGAATTTCTTTTACATACTGTGTAAAATGGCTTCAAATAATGGTAGTACTATTGTTTGAAGCAAAAACCAATGACGTTTATTGAAGCAGTACCACTGTGAAGAGAAGTTGAAGTTCCCACTTTATACAGGATGATCTTCAAAAAGAAACTTTAGTGTACTGCATCTCAAAATGTTACTGAATTTTTCTTTTTAAAAACCTCAGACCGAGACACAATTTACACATTTTTTACACTACGCTGATACCATTGTTCATCATAGTTTGAATAAATGTTTGCCTTGCTTTCAGTATATTTAAACAGTACTATTGTTTGAAACTGTTTTCAACTATTTTATGAACACTAAACATTTTTTTTCCCCCCTGGACTCTAGTGTCACCTTTTTAAAAACCTAGAAACATAGGTTATCTGCCGACATTTTCTTTCAGCCCATCTAGTCTGCCCAATTACACGGATACTTTCCCTGGATTTATCTTTTGTTTAGGATAGCCTTATGCCTATCCCATGCCTGCTTAAATTCAATTACTGTTTTAGCCTCTACCACTTCAACTGGAAGACTGTTCCATGTATCCACCACCCTCTCAGTAAAATAATGCTTCCTGATGTTACTTTTAAACCTTTGCCCCTCTAATCTAAGACTATGTCCTCTGGTTTTGCTACTTTGTTTCCTTTTAAATATACAGTTGGGCAAAAAAGTATGGTCAGCCACCAATTGTGCAGGTTCTCACACTTAAAAAGATGAGGCCTGTAATTGTCGTCATAGGTACACTTCAACTAAGACAAAATGTGAAAATAAACTCCAGAAAATCTCAATGTCTGATTTATTTTTTTTAATTTTTTTATTTTAAAGAATTTATTTGCAAATTATGGTGGAAAATAAGTATTTGGTCACCTACAGTACAAACAAGATTTCTGGCTCAGACCTGTAACGTCTTCAAGAGGCTCCTGTCCTCCACTCGTTACCTGTATGAATGGCACCTGTTTATACTTTTTATCAGTATAAAAGACACCTGTCCACAACCTCAAACAGACACACTCCAAACTCCACTATGGTCAAGACCAAAGAGCCGTCGAAGGACCCCAAAAACAAAATTGTAGACCTGCACTAGGCTGGGAAGACTGAATCTGCAATAGGCAAGCAGCTTGGTGGGAAGAAATCATCTGTGGGAGCAATCCGTAGAAAATGGAAGACCTACAAGACCACTGATAATCTCCATCGATCTGGGGCTCCACACAAGATCTCACCCCGTGAGGTCAAAATGATCACCAGAACAGTGAGCAAAAATCCCAGAACGACACGGGGGGGACCTAGTGAATGACCTGCAGAGAGCTGGGACTAAAGTAACAAAGGCTACCATCAGTAACACACGCCGCCAGGGACTCAAATCCTGCAGTGCCAGACGTGTCCCCCCTGCTTAAGCTAGTACATGTCCGACCCCCGTCTGAAGTTTGCTAGAGAGCATTTGGATGATCCAGAATAGGATTGGGAGAATGTCATGGTCAGATGAAACCAAAGTAGAACTTTTTGGATGCAACTCAGCATTCTCTCTCCTCCAAACACGACGAGTTGAGTTTTTACCAAAGAACACCATACCTACTGTGAAGCATGGTGACGGAAACCTCATGCTTTGTGGGGCTGTTTTTCTGCAAAGGGAGCAGGACGACTGATCCGTGTAAAGGGAAGAATGAATGGGGCCATGTATCGTGAGATTGAGTGAAAACCACCTTCCATCAGCAAGGGCAATGAAGATGAAACGTGACTGGGTCTTTCAGCAGGACAATGATTCCAAACACGCCGCCCGGGCAACGAAGGAGTGGCTTCGGAAGACGCATATCGAGGTCCTGGAGTGGTCTAGCCAGTCTCCAGATCTCGACCCCATAGAAAACCTTTGGAGGGAGTTGGTCTGTTGCCTAGCAACAGCCCCAAAACATCATTGCTCTAGAGATCTGCATGGAGGAATGGGCAAAAATACCAGCAACAGTGTGTGAAAACCTTGTGAAGACTTACAGAAAACGTTTGACCTCTGTCATTGCCAACAAAGGATATATAACAAAGTATTGATGGACTTTTGATATTGATCAAATACTTATTTTCCACCATAATTTTCAAAAAAATTCTTTTAAAAATCAATGATTTTCTGGATTTTTTTTTTTCTCCTTTTGTCTCATAGTTGAAGTGTACCCATGATGACCATTACAGGCCTCATCTTTTTAAGTGGGAGAACCTGCACAATTGGTGGCTGACTAAATACTTTTTTGCCCCACTGTACTCCCTTTACCTTGTGGATTTGCTTTACGTATTTAAATGTTTCATATCTCTGTCTTGTCTTTTTTCCAAGCTATATATGTTAAGATCATTAAGCCTTTCCTGGTAACCTTTCTCCAAGCTGTACACCATTTTAGTAGCCCTTCTCTGTAAGGTTGGACCTTACAATATGATAGCATTTATTATTGACGTATATTTGATACGTCCTGTGAAGGGTGTGTGTATATCCTTTTATTTTACGGGAGTAATCTTCATGGGCGTTAGAGGTTAAGTTGGTCTTTATTGACCAATTGCTACAAAATCAGAACCAGGATTTTAAGCCCAGATCCAGGTGTCTACCAACCACTTGTATGTATTAGGCTGGCCGTCCACTGGATCCGTATTTGTGCGATCATCCAATATCGCGGCTCGTCGTCCGGCCGATCCTACAACATGCAGGTGAATGGACCATTGGCGTCCGAAGTCAGACTTAAAGCGACGGAAGATTCCATCAGATGTGCAATGCCTTCCATTTGAGGGGAAAATCGCAGACCTCTGACAGATCCCTGGAGAGATGAATGTGGACAAGCTTATCCGAGTGATTTGGATTGATTTGGATTTGGAAAGGTCAAAGGAAGTGGCAGATGGAGGCTGCAGATTATTTTAACATGTTCTGCCTTCCCACCTTGGTCAGGTTTCACTTATTCAAGCTGATGGGCATTGCATGAAAAGTGCCACCCTGCAACATGTAGAATCCATACACTGCAGGTAAATAAAAGAATACCAGGTGAACAATCACTATGAAACTGCATATCCCATTGGTTTTAAATGTAATTTTTTTATAAAACCATTGTTTTTTCTTAACAATTTTTTGAATTTTTTTTTATTAAAAAGGACGGAGTTTCTAAAAGCAGCATGTGCTGTTTTTTTATATACAAAACCAGTTCATTCTGGTTTTGGCAGCCTCTGCACTACACAGCTGTCTGATGTTGATCTGGATCATCTGGTCGCACGACAGATCGCACGACCCTAGTCTGACCTGGTCGGTCGACTGTTGTCCGTGGTCTGACGACAAAGTCGGTCGTCCGACTACGGATCCAGTGGACGGCCAGCCTTGGGTGAATAGATCTTTAAAGTCCGTAGGGACGACTTCAAGGTTGTTTCGGTGTGAAATTGACTAAAACCACAAGAAAAGTGGTCCTCAGTATTGTATATGGATTTTGCTAAATTTTACATAGTTTGGGATGAAATGGGTGTATTAGAATGTATTAATCATGTTAGATGGCATTGGATTTTTTTTACCCCAAGGACACAGGTGCTCAAGTTGGATGCTGGATTACAGGCTTGTGCCTTGAGCGGAAATGTTCAGCCCCTTCCATCTCAAAGCCTTTTAGCTTCTGCCCTGGCCCTCGTTTTATGTCATTCCAAATGTTAATCTTCCCCTTCCCTCTTGCTTCCATTGTCCTTTGATCCAATACTCTCACCCACTTTTGTTTACGAAGTAAAATGGATGAAAAAAGACCAGTGTTTGTCATGTTAAACTTTCCCACATGTACTCGACGACCTTTTCAAATTACAGCACAAATGACAACATTTTCTTATATTTTATAGATTAAGTGGACTGGATACTTCTGGTCTCTGCAGCCACCCTGGTAGGGAATAGGCGCAAAACCATTTTTTTTTTCTGCATATAGGTGTATTTTGCTGTATCCCCGGTCAAGTCATTGTTGCTGCTGCCTCTTTCAATGGTTTCTTTTAATCTCAAAGTGGAAGTGTTCCTGATAAGGGTATAAATATAAAGTCTCTCATGGCTGAGAAGCAGCTTTTGATTGCATTAGGTTAGGACCCACCTGACCAGTGGTGCCGTGGCGGGTACTTACTTGAATATCCATTAAAGTGTAGTGAGGAAAAGGGGGGGGGGTTTATGAGGGTCCGGAGAACGAGCAACAGCACTAGTGGCCTGCTCTACAGTGGGGGCCTGCTCGGGTCTCAAGGTTTTAGCTTGTGCCATTTACAGGGATAAATGCTCCATATGCAAAACGGCCTGTGCTCACCCAAAAAGGTGACCAGTGCAGATTGCCAAGGACATCATCCTTGCACGAGAGGTGCAGCAACCCCGACTATCATTTCAGCCTTGTTAGGCCTCGTCGGGAGGGTCTAGCTGACACCCCTCTAGGCACACCAAGCAAGGGGTCCACATCTGGATAACCCTTAGACTAATGTGAGGGGAAAAAAGGGGGGGTTTGTGAGTGAGTGTCCAGAGAACTAGCAACAGCACTAGTGACCTGCTCTACAGTGGGTACCCGCTCAGGTCTCACAAGGTGTTAGCTTGCTTGTGCCATTACAGGGATGAATGCTCCATATTCAAATCAGCCTACGCTCGCCCAATGAGGGTGGCCAGTGCTGACTGCCAAGGACGTCATCATTCAAGTAGACCTAAACCTGTGTCACTTGTGTTTTACAACTGTAGCTCCGTACAAAACCAACCTTTTTTTTTGTTTTATACATTTTCAAATTAAGCCCAAAAGGGGGTCATTTATTCCATAGTGGCAATCAGATTGTTTGGGCTTTTGACTTTCCCTATCTCGGTGGGATGTAATTGGTTTCCTAATATAGTTTATGTATTTCTACGTTGAGGTAATGGGCCAGGAACAGCAGTACCTCCATTGCTGATTACAAGATAAACAATTTATGATTTATAATCTCCCGACTTGACTATTGTAGTAATCTTCTAGTTGGCCTCCCTCTCTCCCACCTTGCGCCCCCCCCCTACACGCCTCCGCCAGGCTCATCCACCTCACCTGCTGCTCTGTCTCTGCCACTCCCTTCTGAAAGTCCCTTCACTGGCTCCCTATCCACTACAGAATTAAATTCAAAATACTTATCCTGACCTACAAAGCTCGCACTAACTCAGCTCCCCACTACCTGTCCTCACTAATCACCCAAATACACCCCAGCCCGCTCCCTATCTTCTCCCGGCATCCTCATCCCATGATAGACTACAGGCCCCCATCCTCTGGAACGTTCTACCTTGTACGGTCAGACTTTCCACTAAAGACATTCCTATTTAGGGAAGCCAACCACCATACTCACTGATACACCTCACTGGCCCAACCAGCCCATGGCTCTCACCTTGCAGCCCCTGGCTCTCGCCTTGCAGCCCATCGGAAGCACTTCCAGACAAGGGGTCATGCCAAGCAGGGATGCCTGGGAATGTAGGTTCTCCACTACTTTTTCAGGAGGTACGGAGTTACCTTCTGCCCCACACATTGAGCCCTTTTTTTTTTTTTTCCCAGAAATATTAAATTATTGCGATTATCCTAATCGCTGAAAACGCAGCCTATAAATATATTCAATATTCTTAACCCGCAACCCCATGCACAAATGAAATTCGATATCGAGGTTTAAGTGCAACATGTTGGGTTAATTCAGGAGAGGAAATCTGAGGTTTTTTTTGTCTAGATGTAACACAGTATGAGCAACAAGCTGAAAAATATACAATTAAATGTGAAAATAGAAAAATACTTTAAGCAGTGTTTTGTTTTAAAAGGTAATGGTGCCGTGTGCATTTTAACAATATTTTACAATATTTGCTTGACTAATGTGTGAATCCGTCTCATCCCACGTACCCCCGAGATATAGATGGAATTGAGAGGCTGGAAGTTACTCAGGGATTGGTTTAAAATAAATATTGCAGTTATTCTGATTCCGTTATATTAACATACCACTAGTATGAATCTTCTAGCATTTTTCATTTTGTGGCTTCTGATCTCTGGAAATAATGTACGCTACTATCAAGGCATCTTGTGGGTTAAACACACATTTTGATTGCTGCAGCTCTTTGCTGGTTAACCTCCTCCCATCCATTTTATTCTTTGTGTATCCAGGCTCGAAATCTAGGTCACTGTGCATTCATCTGCCTGAAATACAAAGCAAAGCCTTGATTTTTCCATATAGGGTCAGCGCTTGATACCCGTCAGGAAGCATCTCCGTTCTGCAGACAGGTATAAAATATATCTTAGGATTCCTCCAGGCTCCAAACGTCACACTTACCTGTTACCCGCAACTTTTTCTTTCATTTAAGAAGTTTTCTGCTCTCAACTAAAACTTAGATTTCTGAAATCTATTTTATATATACCTTATGGAAGACTTTTGTATTTGATCAAAGTTCCTGATGTTTGAAGGCTAATTGTTTTGGATCAGGGGTCAGCAACTTTGGCCATACAGATTCAGTCATGTGCTAAAGTGTACAGTCTTTGAATTCTATGGTTATCCGTATCAGAACATAATAAAAATAATCATTTGGTCCTATATTGGGTAAATACAACCTCGGATGAACATCATAAGGCACATTACTCAGTCTCATGTTACATAGTTACATAGGCTGAAAAAAGACCTTTGTCCATCGGGTTCAGCCTCTCACACATCACCTACTGCGGTTGATCCAAAAGAAGGCAAAATACCCTGTCTGAAGTGCTTGCCAATATGCAACACACGGGGAAAACAATTCCTTGACCCAGAATGGCATCGATTTCTCCTTGGCTCAAGCTTTTACCCACATATTAAATATTATAACCCTTAAAACAACTGGATGGCTTCCTGCAGACAAAGAATATTAAGTCTGTACAGTCTCTGACCCAACCACCTCAACAGGCAGACAATTCCACAGCTTGATTGTTCTCACCGTAAAATAACCCTTCCTATGCTTTAGGCTGAATTTCCTTTCGTCCAGTCTAAAATGGGTGACCGTGTCCAGTGTATATAGTCCTATTAATAGGTTTCCAGACAATAGTTTATAATGGCCCCGTATATATTTATATAAAGCTATCAGATCCCCTCTAAGGTGCGGTTTCTCTAAACCGGTTTAAACTTGTTAGCCTTTCCTCATAACTTAAATCTTCCTTTCCCATTATTAATTTAGTCACCCAGCTCTGCAGTTTTCTAGCGCTATAATATCCTTTAAGACAGGCGCCCAAAATTGCACAGCATATTCAACGTGCAGTCTTAACATAATTTTGCCTCTGTATAAATCAATGGTTTCATCCCGAGAGTGAATTCACGTTTTTTAATGCATGCCAATTCTTTGCTGGCCTTGGTGGCTGCTGTTTGATATTGCATACTTAGTTTGAAGTCTGATTTATTCCCAAATCCTTCTCCTGCTTTCCCTAACTCCGTACCATTTAGGGCGGGCCACATGCGGCCCACCAGAGTTTTTTGTGGCCTGCCAACCAGCGGCGTTCTACTCCCGATGCAAGCAGCTGCTGACATGCAGCTTGGCCGCTCGCCTGAGATGGGAACCACCTGACCAGTGCACAATCTCGCAAGAACACGGCTGGTCAGGTGCTTCCCATCCCCGGTGAGCGGCAAAGCTGCATGTCAGCGGCCGGTTGCCTTGGGAGTAGAACATCGGGGGATACTGAGCCTGGGGCCACAGAGGAAGTGAGAGCTGGTGGCAATATATATCCATATGAGCTGGTGCAATCTACAGTCAGGTCCAGAAATATTGGGACATCGACACAATTCTAACATCTTTGGCTCTATACACCACAACAATGGAGTTGGAATGAAACACAATGTGCTTCAACTGCAGACTCAGCTTTAATTTGTGGTATGTACATCCAACTCAGGTGAACGGTGTAGGACTTACAGCAGTTGGCAGATGTGCCTCCCACTTAAGGGACCAAAGGTAATGGGACAGAATAATCATAAATCAAACTTTCCCTTCATAATACTTGGTTGCAAATCCTTTGCAGTCAATCACAGCCTGAAGTCTGGAATGCAAAGACATCACCAGATGCTGGGTTTCATCCCTGGTGATGCTCTGCCAGGCCTCTACTGCAACTGTCTTCAGTTCCTGCTTGTTCTTGGGGCATTTTCCCTTCAGTTTTGTCTTCAGCAAGTGAAATGCATGCTCAATGGGATTCAGGTCAGGTGATTGACTTGGCCATTGCATAACATTCCACTTCTGTCCCTTCGAAAACTCTTTGGTTGCTTTTGCAGTATGCTTTGGGTCATTGTCCATCTGCACTGTGAAGCGCCGTCCAATGAGTTCTGCAGCATTTGGCTGAATGTGAGCAGATATTGCCCGAAACACTTCAGAATTCATCCTGCTGCTTTGGTCAGCCACATCAATAAATCCAAGAGCACCAGTTCCATTGGCAGCCATACATGCCCACGCCATGACACTACCACCACCATGCTTCACTGATGAGGTGGTATGCTTAGGATAATGAGCAGTTCCTTTCCTTCTCCATACTCTTCTCTTCCCATCACTCTGGTACAAGTTGATATTGGTCTCATCTGTCCATAGGATCTTGTTCCAGAACTGTGAAGGCTTTGTTAGGTGTTGTTTGGCAAACTCTAATCTGGCCTTCCTGTTTTTGAGGCTCACCAATAGTTTACATCTTGTGGTGAACCCTCTGTATTCGCTCTGAAGTCTTCTCTTGATTGCTGACTTTGACACACATACACCTACCTCCGAGTGTTCTTGATCTGGCCAACTGTTGTGAAGGGTGTTTTCTTCACCAGGGAAAGCATTCTTCGGCCATCCAGTTTTCTGTGGTCCCCCGGGTCTTTTGGTGTTGCTGAGCTCACTGGTGCGTTCCTTCTTTTTGAGAATGTTCCAAACAGTTGTTGTGGCCACGCCTAATGTTCTTGCTATCTCTGATGGGTTTGTTTTGTTTCTTCAGCCTAATGATGGCTTGCTTCACTGATAGTGACAGCTCTTTGGACCTCCTCTTGAGAGTTGACTGCAACAGATTCCAAATGCAAATAGCACACTTGAAATGAACTCTGGGCCTTTTATCTGCACATTGTAATTGGGGTAATGAGGGAACATCACACACATGGCCATGGAACAGCGGAAAAGCCAATTGTCCATTACCTTTGGTCCCTTAACAAGTGGGAGGCACATCTGCAAACTGCTGTAAGTCCTACTCCGTTCACCTGAGTTGGATGTACATACATAGAAAATGTTTGCCCACCCCTGATTTTTGGGTAGAAGTTGTGATTTATCATTTAACAAAAATAAAACCAAATTCTAAGTGCACCTTTTTTATGATTCAGTAGCTGATAGAACCACATTTAGCAGCAACAACTTGAAGTAATTCTTTCTGTATGATGTTGTCAATCTTTCCCATCGTTGTAGAGTAATTTTGGCCAGCTCTGTACAATTTTGCTTCAGTTCATTGAGGTTTGCGGGCATCTTTTTATACACAGCTCTTTAAGGCCATCTGACCACTGGCACCGTAATTGGGCGTCCGACTTGGTCATCCGACTACAGACAACGCCATCGGCCGATCAAGGTCATTAACTGGAATAGTCTGTGGACGACCCAGATCGGCCGATGGACAGGCCAGCCAACGGGAAAAAAAACTAAAAGCCGCTATAAAAATTCTTAACGGGGGGAGTCCCAGAAGACTGGAAATTAGCAAATGTTGTGCCCATTTACAAGAAGGGTAGTAGGGAGAAATCGGAACTATAGGCCAGTTAGTCTTACGTCAGTAGTGGGGAAATTAATGGAAACCATGTTAAAGGAAAGGATTGTTGAACATCTAAAACCACACAGATTACAGGATCAGAAACAACATGGGTTTACCTCAGGGAGATCATGCCAAACTAATGTTATTGACTTTTTTGATTGGGTAACAAAATTAATAGACAAAGGTGGTGCAGTAGACATTGCTTATTTAGATTTCAGTAAGGCTTTTGATACTGTTCCACATAGAAGGCTTATCAATAAATTGCAATCTTTGAGCTTGGATTCCAATATTGAATGGATTAGGCAGTGGCTGAGTGACGGGCAACAGAGGTTTGTGGTAAATGGAGTTTATTCGGCGCAAGGTCTTGCTACCAGTGGGGTACCTCAGGGATCATTACTTGGACCCATTCTCTTTAATATTTTTATTAGTGATATTGCAGAAGGTATTGTAACGTGTGTCTTTTTGCTGATGACACAAAGATTTGCAACAGGGTTGACGTTCCTGGAGGGATCAGCCAAATGACAAATGATTTAGGTAAACTAAAAAAAATGGTCGGAGCTGTGGCAATTGAGTTTTAATGTGGATAAGTGCAAGATAATGCACCTGGGACGTTAAAACCCAAGGGCTGAATATAGAATAGTTCATACAGTCCTAACCTCAACATCTGAGGAAAGGGATTTAGGGGTTATTATTTCAGAGGATCTAAGGGTAAGTAGTCAATGTAATAGAGCAGCAGGAAATGCTAGCAGAATGCTTGGTTGTCTAGGGAGAGGTATTAGCAGTAGGAAAAGGGGGTGCTAATGCCACTGTACAGAGCACTGGTGAGACCTCACTTGGAGTACTGTGTGCAGTACTGGAGACCGTATCTCCAGAAGGATATAGACCTCTTAAAGTTCAGAGAAGGGCTACTAAAATGGTGTAAGGCTTGAAGGAGAAAAGTTACCAGGAAAGGCTTAATGATCTAAACATGTACAGCTTGGAAAAAAGACGAGACAGAGGAGATATGATAGAAACATTTAAATACGTAAAGGGAATCCACAAGGTAGAGGAAGGGAGTATATTTAAAAGGAAACAAGGTAGCAAAACAAGAGGACATAGTCTTAGATTAGAGGGGCAAAGGTTTAAAAGTAACATCAGGAAGCATTATTTTACTGAGGGGGTGGTGGATACATGGAACAGCCTTCCAGTTGAAGTGGTAGAGGCCAAAACAGTAATTGAATTTAAGCCGGCATGGGATAGGCATAAGGCTACCCTAAATAAAAGATAAATCTAGGTAAAGTATCCATGTAATTGGGCAGACTAGATGGGCCGAAAGGTTCTTATCTGCCGACATGTTCTATGTTTCTATAGGGAGGAGAGAACCTCTGCTTTTCAGGGATTTTGTTGGTTTGTTGGTTTGCTGGTGTTCTGGTGATCATTGTGCTGCTTGACCCAATTTCAGAAACAACTTTGGCTGTCAGATGGCCTCCCTTTTGACTCTAGAATACTTTGATATCTAGAGGAGTTCATGATCGACTCAATGACTGCAAGGTGCCGGTTTCATCTGGACCTTTGCAGGGCTTAAAGTTGAGGAAATGCAACCTCTATCCTCAGATATACAACATGACATTTTACACTGTCCTTCTTTAACAAAAATAAAGCCAAAATGGAGAAACCATGTGTGGGAAAAACTCATGATTCCAGCCCTGAGCCCTGTAGGTGAGCCGATCAGGGCTGACTCATAACCCTGTCTGGTCCATCCCTCAACTTCCATTCCATGACTTTCTTGCAGCCGTCAGGTCTCTGATCACCTGATCATAGTCTGACCTACTCCCTTTTGTAAGGGAGTCTCTCCCATCCTGCAGTGCTCTATTATAGGGTCTCAAAGTTTCCAGTTTGTCAATTTCTGCTGCCAGTATTGCCTCTGATATTTTCTTTTTTTGTATATTTTGTTCTTTTTTAAATATTAAGGGTTATAATCTTTGTGGGCAAAGGCTGCTTGTTCCAAGGAGAAATCTGACTGCCATTCTGGGGTCAAAAAGGCAAGTTACTGGGGAAAAATTCCTATTTGGAAAGGGCTTCTTTTGGGTCAACAGCAACTGTTGTGCGAAAGTTTGATCTCCAAGGACGCATAGTTTTTTTTTTTTGTTTTGGTTTTTTGTTTTCCCAGCCCATGTAACTTTGTTTCATTCCATATTTTGAGATGGTCGTTATCCCCTTTCATCCACTGACCAATGTAAAAAATATTCCCATCTGTTGTCTATACACCAGGCAGGTAAGGATCAAAGCTGAGTGTTCTATTGAAGACTGCTGGTGCAATAGTATTAAACTGTTTGCTGCTGTACTGGTTTCCTGTCACCAGTCATCCCTTGTGCACCACAACTGCTATATTGGTTGTTTGTCTTATGATAGGGAGCCACTAAAAGATGCCTGCAATGTTTCTGTGCCCGGTTATTGGCAACTCCTGGAGCCCTGATCTTGTACAATCTAGGACTGTGCATTTCTGGTGGAAGGACAGTGGAGTGCCTCCTGTGATGGACCCCCCCCCCCAAGTCATGTGTTTGCTACAGAGTGACATCATTACTTTTTATCCCTAGTATGCAAAATGGTGTCTCCTTTGTGTATCCATGTGAGTTGCAACCAGTCCCTCGGAGTGGTTGGTCAAGGTCTTGGAACCTCTCCCTGACATGGGTGTCTCTACGGGGGGTGGCAAATGCCCACTCTAGGTTATTCCTTGCCTCGCCATGTGCCCCCAGGGATCAGCATACAGCTTCTTCCATTTAGGTTGGACCGCAATATCTTGGTCCATGTGCATCATACTTGGTTGTTTGAGCTGTCATTGGAGAGGGCAGAGTCAGGCTGTTCCAATTATGCCCAACATGTCCGTAAAATAAAGATCATAAATGATAAAATAAACACTTCACTGCTGAGCCATTTCAACCCCGTGAAAAGTTATTGTTTTAACAATCACACTATATTACATTATGTATTTTATTTTTGCCTTATTTGTATATTAAGGGTTAATGGCCAGGCTTAATTCCCTCACAGTATAAATTTTATTTCTTACGTGATTAAGCCTTTGAGGCTATTGGGTGGGCTACATGCCTCAGTGTATACATTTTGTTTTCTTACTGACATTTTAGGGGTTAATGGGTGGGCTACATGCCACATTTTTATTTCCCTGGTTTTATGGCATTTTAGGGGTTATTATGGAAGTTAGAATCTAAAGAGTGTATTAATCTTTAGATCCTTTGCATTTCGTCGCATTTGGGGGGATCCATTTCGCTGAAAATGCAGGGTTTTCCCTATTTAGCAAATGGTCACCATAATTTGCGAAAACTTGTAGTTGAAGCAGTTATCGGACATTGACAAAATATTGAATTTATGGATCATTGCACCACATTACTCTAGGATTCAGGAATCTTGGTTGTATTATACTTTAGGTTTTCTTCAGTGGTATGGTTTAGTGAAAATTATTAGTGCCCCCACACGTGTGACTGTGGTATCTTATGTGCTCCCCCCATTTATTGTTCCTGAAGTTGCCACTGCTCCCTGGGGAGTGGAAACCTGTCCTAGTAATGGAATGTATCCCTGTGTTATCTGTACCGGTTATAACCAGTTGCCCAGGAGCTCCTTTTGTTCTGGTGTCACTGGGGAGGGGGGGGGGTGGTTATAGTCATGCTATTCTTCAGTATTCATTGCTTGTGAGGGCTGGTTTATAGTAGGGCTGGTACTGATTAAAATTCATGTTCGGTTAATAAAAATGTTTAGTCTCTTAATCGATTTTTAATTTCGATTTTAATTATAGTGCATATACAGATCCAGCTACTTTTAGCTGATCGGCTTGCATTGCAGCTGCATTAGTCAGTGGTAAATGTAGTATACACTATATACAATCACCCGACACTGGTTTCAACAATCCATGACTTAACTTCTTTGGGTCTTGAGGTTCTGGGGTCTGGGCCCTGGTGGGGTTTGGCTGGGTCTGAGGGTGGCAGCACCATACTCGCCGCTCCTCCGCTGCCTTCTCGTGTGTGACGTGCTGTAGGGCTGCCCAGGGCCCCAGGAAGCCAGTACAGCTCCAGATTCGGACTCCTAGAGTCCGATATCGGAGCTGATGGGGGGGCCCCCAATCGATTTAATTGTTAATTTCCACAGCCCTAGTTTAGAGATTGGATAAGATATTTCCATTCATTATGAATGCAGTTCCTGCTTTGCCCACTCTGTGTGCTGTATCTATAGAAAATTTCAGCAGTGTATAGATGCTTGGTTTGCAATGCTCGGGGCATCTAAACTCCAGGGACCACTAATAACAGAGGTATCTGGTTGGTACAAGGAAACGGTTACACCTCCTCTGGATGCAAATCTATATACAGAGTACATAGAAGAAGCACAAATGTGCAGTAGGCAGCCAATAACAGCCGTAGCAGTGTTTTGCTGCTTTCCTGCTTTCCTGGGACAAGAAGGGAGCAATTAACATTAACGAGTTGGAATGTAAAATTAATAGGCTTTCTTAGTAATGTTAATGTCGAGTGACACAGGGCCTTTGGACCTTTCTCTTGCATGGTATCATGGCAACAAAGGGACCAGCCAAACTTGGAAGCAATGCAGGAATATGTTGAAATATATTGAAAAACATTAAAACCAGTCTTTTCCTGATTGCTCCCATAAAGGAATTTAGAAAACGCTGGTCCTCTTCTGTCCTGTTGCCACTGTTCCCTTCCTAGGAAGAGTGTTATGCATAGGGGAAAAATATAATTGCACACGGAGTTCGAATTCCATGTATGTATGTATTCTGCATCACTGTACAATGGGTAGGACTAAACTAATTGACAAGCAAGACAAACGAATGAGAAGAAATGGTACCATGCACAAAAACTTTCAAATACAGGGGTCACACTGAGGTGAGGGTAAATGGCAAAGCCTGCAAAGTAATGGGGCAGAACACACTCAAAAGATATAGAAATGTTGGATTGAAAAATCAAGAACAGGGGCAGCAAACCTGTTGAGCAAGAAATGTTGGAGGCTAATGCCACTGGTGTTTGCTGGGGGGGGGGTTAACCCTAGTGTATCAGAAGAAACAGATGGTTGAAATAGCCGGTATGGATTTAGCAAGAATAAAATGTAACTTTTTAATTGTATGTAAAATACCGTGCTTAAAATAATGGGGCACATGGGGGCTGTATGGGAGATGGGTCAGGTAATATGCAGTATGAGGATTATGGAGCAACCTCATGGGGCGTCTTGGCCATAATTTGTGGCAAAAGTCCCAACCGAATTCCATCTGATGCAGACAGACTGGGCTGTGGAGCAAGCACATTGTGCACTGTTCAAGACCAGTGCTACTGTGCTGGTTCTCGTACCTATGTCCGGGAATTTGTGGAAAGGAGTGTACAGAGGGCAAAGAACAGAATTGTTGAATCATTTTGACTTCAAAACTGAGCAGGGACCTCAAGTTGAAGATAAACTTCATAAAGTTCTAGGAGACCTCTTGAAAGGCTGGAGGGACAGAGGGAGTTCTGTAAAGGCAGCTCAAAAGTCCTGAAGAGGAGGGTTTTGGGTAATGGGGAAGATAACGATTGCGTCTCAATGGGTTTCATGCAGGGCTATACATGGAGTTTAACAATGTGCCCTTTGATAGCCAAAAATAATAAACCTCATTCATAAATTAGAAAGCTACATTGTCCACCCAATTCTTGCCAGATTAGTGTGGATTAGGGTAGAACAAATGGAATCTTTTTAAGGGAGATTTACCTGCTTGACTACGGTTTAGTGCCACAAAAGTGTATATCTAAAGCAGATGACAAATCACGTTGGTATCGTATTAACCATAAACTCCCAAGCTGAACCACTAGACCTTGATTTTAAAATGGATCCAAAACGTGGGCTATTTATTCCTTGTCCACCTTCACATTAGCTGTATGTTTAGTTTATACATGGCATTTTCTAACTGGCATTTTATTACTTGGCCATTATGAAAATATTCATTTGAAGTCCAATATCTTGGTCATGTGCTGAAAGAACGAGGTAATATGATGACTTGTGGTGTCAGTGTCTGAGAGGGATTCATCAAGCATTGATTGGAGTCTGACATCAGATATTCAAACCTGCATAATGACATTCGGCGTTAATCGACCGCATGAAATGTCAGATTTCATGAATATATTCCAGAATATTTATACCATTTTTAGATTTCCATAAAGGTGGGTGGTGCCATGCAATATATGCTCCTCACCAGGTACAATTTTGTTTGGAAAATAGGTTATTTGCACAATGACAGAAAATAGACATGACTTCTAGACTCAGCAGGTCATTCTAATGTGACGCTGTATGTATTTTTGCCTGAGAATATAGCTTTGTGCCCTATTTCTATAATACGCGTTGTAATTGTCAAGGGACCTGGCTTTTTAGAGATTTGTTGTCCCTTGCATGTTTTGGAGGTGTGGGAGCCAGCACTTCCTGGTTTCAAAAGCTGTATACACCAGAGTGTAGGCAGGAGGGTCCACTAGTTTCCTTTTTTAGAAAGCTGCTGCATAGTGGTGTTCAGTTTGTTGCAGAACTCCTCAAAAGAACCTATGGTCTGAGAGGCGCACATGGTAAGTTACCTCTAGTTGTTTTATAGTGTGTATAATGTTATATTACTTTACATGGACAATGCAAAGGACTGTCTTTATCCATATGTAGCGCTGGTTTAAATCCTGCTGCTGTAGTTACTTGTTTCTGGCCACCAGGCGGAGACCAACACAATGTAAACTGATACTGGACACTTACAGACTACGTTTTCCAGTATGCTTTGGGGCAGGGACAGGAAGTGGGTGGGGAGAACCGAGAGACATCCGCAACCTCGTGCAGAGGAGAGCCAGTGCGCGCCAAGGGGTGAATAGAGCAAGACGCGAGTGAGACGAGGAGCGATTGTGACCAGGCCGGAGCGCAGGTGCTGCTTTGCGGAGCTGGAGATCACTGGGTGCAGATGGCAACCCTTTGACAGACTCCCTATGCAAAGCCTACTATTGCAGGGGAGGGTGGGGGGGGGTGATTCTTCAACCCTAAGGAATTTCCTCATTCCCATGGATGTGATGGTTGCACTTTTACCAGGCTGATAAATACAGAAGCACTTAATAATGCACAAACCTGTCGGTCGCCAATGCTTGGGAAACTGGACTGCAGTATTCAGTTTCCCTAAATGTTCAAATCAAAGATCTTCCTACACTCAGAATCCCAAATAAGATTCAGCATTCATCCAATTACCCCCCTGTGATGGAACCGTTCACTTCCATCTGTCCTGGCTCTCCAGAACCCCTTCGTTGCAGTCAGCCCGGCTACTGGGAGCGCTGTCCTCAGCGCCTCGAGCAGCTTGACCTGCCTGCTTCTGTTCCTCTGCCCTGGAGCCGTTAGGAATTTCCAGAAGGCTGCTCGGTACCTTCTGAGGGTGATAGTGTAGCATCGCTGAATGAAACACCAGACGCGGCTGTATGTTCCAACAGGATCCTCTCTCTCTGAGCTTGAGAGTTCTGACTTTTTAATGAACAAAACGCCACCATTTATGCTGAATTCCAACAGTCATAATTTGCATAAAATGACGCACCTCATCCTACCCATACTAATTACATTATGTCAGTTATTTACAATAAACATTCTTTACATTCTTTAGCCTTCAGTTCACACAACATTTGTATAATCCATTGTTCTAACACATCAGATTAAACACACACTATCACAGATCCCTTGAATTAAACATGCAGCTAGATAATGGGAAAAGCCCTGGTGCATAAATTACACAGCAGTAAAGCTTGTTTAATGTATACACAAAAACACATTTACCTACAGGAATATAAGTATTTTTCAAACTAAAGTTACACCATTTTTCACTAAACTAAACTAAAACCAAACGATGTAAAATATATTTAAAAACACACTATTTAAATGAACATAAAGTCTCTTGGGGTTTGAAGCATGGAGCGTTACATCAGCTCCATGACACCCCCCCCCCAAGAATCTACTAGTAACAAATGTTGTCCGCATGAGTAGAGAGACATGGTATTGAATAGTCTTTATTTTGTCAACAGTATTTCTCTAAATACTTTTTCCCACCAATTGATTTTAATGTGAATTGGATTACAGTAACACCTCCTGCAGTGCACTGCTACATGACAGGCTTTGAAGTAGTAGTCTGTTCAGGAATGTAGCTGGTAAGAATGGTGCTTGCGTTTGTCAAGAGGGAGCTTTTTCCTTTTCAAATGGGAATAACGCCTGAAGATGGACTAATAAATAATGTATGCAAATCAGGAAAATGTGTTTTTAATATGCTGACGTTATATAGGCAGCAAAGTAAAAAAATAACCCTTTCACTACCAAACTCACTTTGCTCAAAAAAATTAAAGTGCACCTGTAGCGGCCTGATGTACGTTCGCTGTGATTACCCCATCTGGAAATGGATGCATCTTAGATTCAATATGGCATGCCAGGAGATATCCCAGCGGCTACTTGTCTGGCACCCGAGCACTGAGCACCCCAAGGTTATCCCCTTTGTGGACTTAGGTTGTTGTGGGTCATCGGAGCTCTGTTCGATTGACCCTTATTGGCGACTAGGGATGTGCATAACTTTTTTTCTTTTTGATTCGGATCAGTTAGTTTTTTCATTTGAGTGATTTGGTTTTTTTGAGTTCTTTAAGAATGGAAAGGAGATTACTAGCAATAGAATGATTTTTTTTATTTTTTTGGGTGAAATTTTAGGATCCCTAACTTTTTTAAGAAACGAGGCTTTATCACCCATAGGTTTCAATGCAGCAAATCCATACAATGCGAGGCAGAACCTCTGCATTATGCTGCAGCATATGAATCCACACACTGCTGGGAACTTCCCAGCAGTGTGTGGTTTCATATGCTGCATGAATTATAACTCATAAAAAATGAAAAAGTAACCGATCCGAAAAAATGACTCGCTCCGTAGAGAGGTGCTGTACTCTGCACAGAGTATTAATTATACTTTAGGCTAAGGTCAGACGAACGCAGTTTTTAACGTGCGTTTAGCTGCACTTAATCACGGCTGCGCTAACAGCAAATGACGTCCAATGCCGGGCAACATACAAAGAACAGTCGGACGTCAGTTCCGTGTGAGCGCACGTTTTGGTACCAATAATGATCCACACCTATCTGGTAATGCCTTTCCCAGAAAATGTAGCTAAGGACATAAACACAAAACACATGGTGCAATATTGTTGGTGCAAGGAAAATAGATGAGGGTTTTACAAATTTCCACTCACAAAGGGGGAGCCTCAATCTGGCTCAGGTACAGACTGAGGAAGTCTGCAGTAGCTGGCAGACGAAACGCGTATCTGAAATGTTTATTCATTTTATTACTTTTATATTTTAAAAGATTAAATCATTTTAAAAGCTATTGATCATTCCTTTGGTGAATTTGACCTCATTACTCAACGGGGGTAGCTATACCCTGGAGGGGATAACGGAGGCAAGATACCCTACCCCGATTTGAGATACCTGATGCTTTCATACTGAGCCACTAATTGTAGAGGCTCAGAAAATTGTGAGTATATACCTGCTTGTTTAATCATATTTAAATTGAATATATTTGCGCAATGGAAGTTCTCTTTTTTTCCACCTCCGCGTGAAATGTCGAGATGATGGGTGAAGTGAAGACTAAGAGTTGGGTGTGACCCCCCCCCCTCATAAGAGGTCAGAAGGCCTGCCACCTGAGCCAGATTGAGGCTCCCCCTTCATGAGTGGAAATTTGTAAAACCCTCATCTATGTCCTTATACTGCAGGATTTGAACCCCTGATATCTGGTAATGCCTTTCTCAGAAAATGTAGCTAAGTGTTTCATATATCACTGATAGGTGTGGATCATTATTGGTACCAAAACGTGCGCTCACACGGGACTGACGTCCGACTGTTGTTTGATCTTTATTTCGTGTGTGGGGTGCACGAGGGTGTTTGAAGCAGCACACAATTGTTAACATCTATACTGTAATATCAGCGCTAATTATTCACTCTTTGCCCTTGTGGGCTACTGTTATAACATACAAAGAACGGCCGCACGACAGTTTGTCCGCAACGCAAGTGGCTTTCGAACGCATTTTTTTTGAGGAACGTCAAACCGCTAGTACTGACATACAGAGTGCACGGTGTCCGCTAGCAGTGTGTGTGTGTGATTAGATGTCAGACGCTGCTAATGGCCGGCCTACATAACGTCCAGATGCAGAAAGTGTTTTATTGATGATCTGTAAAAAATCAGACGAAAATGCGCATCGTATGACTGCTATCGCGTATTCCGTGAAATACGTCCATTCGTTCGGACGCACTTTTTCACGGACGACGCAAAAAATGTGTTCGTCTGACCCTAGCCTTAGAGTGGCACTTCCCAGCAGTGTGTGGATTAATATGCTGCATTATACTGCAGCGAGGCACTTCCCAGCAGTGAGGTTTCAATGCAGCATATGAATCCAAAGGGTTAAAAAGCCTGGTTTCATTACAAAAAGCTAGAAAACCTAAAATTTCACCCAAAGAATGCCTAAAAAAATAATTTTCATTCTATTGGTAGTAATCTACTTCCCATTCTTAAATAAGCAATAAAAAAACAAAACTCAAACTGAAAACTGATTTGAATCAATCCAAAATTTTCAGATGGTCGAGCTTTCGTTTTCAGAAATGCTCCCGAAATATGAAAATGGTGAATTTTGATTTGAAACTTAACGAATTGCACATCTCTATTGGCGACGACTCAATGCTGATTTTTCAGTGAGTAAAGTCAGGTGCACGAAATGAGTGGAGGGCTGTCATGTAGAGCAGCTGTCACTCTCCCCTTTGGCATGCCTACCCCCTTTCCATCCAACAACTTCTTGAGACGGAGAGGTAAATTACGTTGGATTGCAGTGAGTGACCCCGGAACTCTCCTCCAGTTCAGGCTAGGGTCAGACTAACGCATTTTTCACGTTGTCCGTGAAAAAGTGCGTTCGAACGAATGGACGTATTTTTTCACGGAATACGCAATAGCGGTCATACGATGCGCAGTTTCATCCGTGATTTTGTACGGATCATCAATAAAACACTTTTTGGGTCTGGACGTTATGTTGGCCGGACATTAGCAGCGTCTGACGTCTCCTAATCACGCACACACGCGGCTAGCGGACGCAGCGCACTCTGTACGTCAGTACTAGTGGTTTCACGTTCTCGAAAAAATGCGTTTGTTTGCCGCTTGCGTTGCGCGGCCGCACTTTTGTGCGACCGTACTTCGTATATTGGCCGTCATTGCCTGGCATCTGCTGCTAGCACGGCCGTGATTATGTGCGGCTGCACGCGCGTTCGCACTGCCTCAGTCTGACCCTAGCCTCAGTCACCACCATCACAGGATCAATTGTGTGAATTCTAAATGCTGTATCATTGGAAAGGTCGTCTGGCCTTTCCAACATTACCAAATATGACCATGTAACTTGCAAAAATAGCAAAATAAGTTTGCAATACATAATTTGTCTGGGTACTGTAATAAAACATGACTTCCAATCACGTTTAAACATCATGAGCACAAAACCGTCAAAAGGAGCTCTGCACATGGGGGGTGACTCAGCAGGGAATGGCTGCGCTCCTGTTTAACCTCCCTGGCGGTCAAATTTTTTCCAAATTTCGTGTCTAAAAGCGTCTCAATTTTTTTTTTTTTTTTACGGAAACGTGTTTTTGTACATAGTTAGCCTGTAATAATTAGGAATCGCGCACTGAAATCTGTGCAATCAAGAGTTCTTACTGGTAAAATCCTTTATAATAAATAAATAAAATAATTAAAATAAAAACAAAATAGTAAATACACGGCGTCCGATGAAGTTTGAAACACGACATAATAATTTATTATCCCAAAAATAATTATCCAAAATAATGCAAATAAATGATATTCAATAAAATACAACACAAAACACTGAAATCTGTCTGAAAACAAGGGTGAGACTATTTCTTCTCCTGTACGGCCACCTAGTGGCCGTTCATAAACCTTACACTGTATAATCCAAAGTGTTCTGCTGATCCCGCCCACCCTGCATCGTGTGACTCAGGAGCCTTCCAGGAAGCAGCTCTCCGCGATCACACTGCGGGGGACAGCGAGGGAGCCAGGAGGAGGGGAGTATGCATCCAGCCCGAGTGTGGCTCGGTTACTGTTCACGGTAGTGAAATTTAACCCCGAGTCACACTCGGGAATACCGCCAGGGAGGTTAATTACAGCTTACTACTATGGTGAGGTGCAGCCGCAAATGATAAAACAAAATCAGTGTGCAAACGCACTTCAAGGTTGTACTTGCCACCTAGGCCAAGAGCTGCCATTCAGCCCCTGGTAATGGTATGAGAAGACTAGGGCAGAGGCACACCCAACTCTTCCGCTTCAGGCCCATGAAGGACTTAATCAAACTTAATCCAGTACCTATCTTGCTATATAAGGCACCATTACTGGCAGAGTTATAAAGGCACATGTTCCATTCAAGAACAAAATTTTGGTATCCTGGTATAAATGTGTAGCATTTTGAAAGTTTACGTTTTCAAACTGAATTGAACAAATATGTGTTAACGTGTATCAAGAGGAGGCTTAAAAATGACAAAAACTGGGTGTGGGAAAGGCTAAAGAGGTGAGGAGAAGGGATGAACATTTTAACTATCATTCCCTTCAATTTGTATTCCTAGGGGTACACTTTATTTTGTTTTCCTCTCATTTCACTTACGAATCTTCAAACTTCCATGGTGTAATGCTTTTTTAACACGAGTGATGTATTGCGTTTAACCCGTGGCCAATGACAAAGCTTTAAAATGAACCGCTTTAAAATTGAAACCAATGAACGCGATTCGGGCTATATTCAAGATAAAAGTCCTTGGCTAAGTTTTCACATGTACTTCGTGTTTTGACAAAACCCTTGCTGGCAAGAAAGGTTATTGAAGGCAAAAAAAGCAGCAGAAGAGGTTATGTCAGAGAGTAATTGGAGCAGCAGAAATGGTTTGTGCAGCCTCGTCGAGGGCTGTTATTTCTGTAGGCAATGAGTGGGGAAGGTGTTGATACAAACTGACAGATCTAGAGCAGCAATAAACCCGCAGCGAGTAAGAAGCAAGGCCCGTCCGACCAATGGCAGGGCTCAGAGCTCGAGGACTGATGTAACATGGTACGATCTGTTGGTTGGACGTGCCATTAGAAATGAAGCAAATGTTCGTAAGGATCCGATATGCTTTAAGTGGTGAAAATGATGATGGGATTCTTCCAGCTATTTTAAAATTCAAACTTCTTCCTTTTATTTTTATTTATTTTGGGGATAAGTATTTTTTTTGCAGTAGGGCTTATGTGTTGGTCTTGATTTCTGATTCTCTTTATAAACTGCTTGTGGTAATTCTTTAAATGTTATCATTCAGGGATGTTGCAAGGATACAACACAATGGAAACTGCACATTATCCGGTTTAAGGTTGGGGTCAAACAAACGCATTATTCGCAGCGACTGTCAAAAAGTGCGTCCGAACGCATTGCTGTATTTTTTTTCACGGAATGCGCGAAAACTGTCATACGATGCGCATTTTCGTTCGTGATTTTTTTTTTTTTTTTTTAACGGATCGTCAAACACTTTTTGCGTCTGGATGTTATGTAGGCCGGACATGAGCAGCGTCTAGCTCCTAATCACACACGCTGCTAGCGGACGCAGCGCACTCTGTACGTCAGTACTAGCGGTTCTGCGTTTTCAAAAAAATGCGTTCATTTTCCACTTTCGTTGTGCGGCCGAACTTTTGTGCGGCTGTACTTCGTATATTGGCCGTCATTGCGCGTCATTTGCTGCTACTGCAGCCGTGAGTAAGTGCGCCTAAACGCACGTTAAAAATGCGCTAGTCTGACCCCAGCCTTGGACACTACGGGGTTTTTTTTTTTGGTTTTTTTTTGGCTCAAGTTGTTCCCCACCTTTTCTGCTTAACTCCTCCATATTTTATAGGATTGCAAACATTTTGCATAGAGGTCTTCCAGAAATCATTTGCATAATCCTATTTATGAATTGCACCCCTTTTTAATTGCATTGAAATATGTTTATCAAGTGGCTAAAGTCCAAAAAATGGAAGTGTGGAATGTCACCAAGATATCCGCATTGCCATTTAACCGGTCACCCAGACTCAAATTCTGACATTTACAATTCTTGGTCAGATTGTCATTTCTTATTTCCACAGTATTCACCCCATGGAAGCCCTCTTCTAGACAATTTTGTATGACTAATGAATAAATAGAAAGTTGTGGGATATTAATGCTGTTCTGAAAAGGGGTTATTGTCCTGCAGAGCAATGGCAACACATCACAAACGTTGTAGTGTGTGGGACAGATCATTGGCACATCCAGACACAAGCTTCAGGTGGGGGTACGCTATCGGTTTTGGCTAGGAGCTTACGTTTGGAATGGAATTAGAAATGGGGTGGGGGCCGTCAAGAAGTAATGGGTTAAGAGAACAGCAATATTCATATACTGTTGGGTAACAATGTACAGTATAAGTGACAATAATTCACAGGAATGAAAAGAGAAAGCACATGTATTTCCCGAACTTTAAAAAAAATTGGGGTGCAGCTTCAGATTATTGACAATTTACATATTCTGTTGAGCTCCAATAGAGTTTATATTGGTAAAATGTAATGTCTCCTTTTCCTTGATGAAAAGGTACATGGTGTCAGTCTTAAAGTGACATAGAGTGAGATACATAGGTATTCTTGCTCACATCGCCTCTAGCTGACATAACAAGGATTTTGCCTCAGTGGGCACCTGTGGATGCCACGGCCTGCTTTCACACGCTTTTTCTATGTAGCTGTCCCGGGTTCCTCCTCCCTCAGGGATACAGATACATATGGTTAAAATTAATATTGCCGCTTTTACTGAGTGACACACTACACAGGCGTACTTACACTTTGGTGTCCCAGTGTTAATTGTGGACCCCCTTCCCATAGAAGAATTTCCAAACCGTGATGGAGGTATTAAAATTTTTTATTGATCCGTAACAAATTAAAATCCAGCATAAAAATCGGTTTAAAAGTTCAAAACACGTTTCACCGATTTGGCTTGATCAGTCGCTATACTGTCGGGTAACAATGTACAGTATATGAATATTGCTATCTTAACCCATTACCTCTTGACGGCGCCCGTCCCATTTCTAATTCTATTGTAACTTAGAGTGTTGTGTACCTGGGATTGTAACATTCAGGGGATTGGCTGCAGTCCCCTAGTACCCTTGCTTAAAGCACTTTTTTCAAATTTATAAGTCTAGGAGCTTACATTTGTTTTGTCACCAGATCGCAGACTGCCATCACCACACTCGCTCTCTTCAGAACATTGCCACATGGTCTGTCATCCTGCTCAGGTAACACACCTGCCCGAACCCAGACAGCAATTCTCTGCATTCTGGCACCTGTTTTGCCGGTCACTGAGAATGAGCACCTGCAATAACCCACCACAGGCCCTGACACCCACGTATTCCCATGCATGGCCTTATAATACAGGGCTACAAACACATGGCTATATATACATATACACATCATTTAGGAAAGACTCTTGAGGCAGACTCGGAAACCAGGCTATTCCAGACCCTTGGATTTAATTTTGTTCATTTCACCTGGTCATGTTTGCTATCATTGTAAAGGTCAAACTCTGGCCTTTCACATGACACCTCATTTGACCATGTTTGTATGGAACCGGAGATGCAAGAGTTCACATTTTTAAAGGACCCCTACAATGGGTTTACAGCTGGGGGGTTTAACATCCCTTGTTCCCCACACTGGATCCACCAGTGGATCAGATGGGAACTCCGTTTCACTTGCAAAAATAGTGAACTGCCTTTCCACACAACTGGCACGCTTGCCAATAGATCTTGATCAATAGCTGCACAAAGCTTTTGTAATAGTGACTGCTTTTCTTTGGCTCTGTACGTCCATTGTAGTAGTGATTTGTCTCTCCAACGTAGTGGAACATCTGCATAACTCCAGATGATACGTAATTTGCCAACATTGTTCCTATTTTGGTCAAATGTTTCTAATGTCCCAGGCTGGTTCTGTCAATCGACACTCCTGTAGGTCGTCTGATTGATGCAGGCTTTCTCACCCTATGGGCACAATGATAACAGCTAGAAAGTTTACCAGAAGTCCTAGCGTGCATGCTGGAATACACGTGTATTTCTGGTTGGCTGGTTCACCACTAGTGACTCTCGTATCAGAGACGAACCATACCATCTTGTGTTGGGATGTCTGCAATTGTAGTCTCCATTTTTGGGAATATGAAAAATAGGATGTCTAGACTGGAAATGTCTTCTGGAAGAGGGGTCGGCATCCTTGGCACCGCAGATGTGATGGAATCACATTTCCTGTAAGGTTCAGCTAATCTATTGAGCAGTTAAGCATCATGGGAGATACAGTTCCAAAACACAATGAGGGCCAAAGTTGCTTATCCCAGTCCTTGAGTAATTTTTATCCCCATAACAAAAGCAGTTTTATGCAATACGGAAGACTGACTTTAGAAGTTATTGGTTTGTGAATGGAAGTTGTGGAACGTCTCGTATGTGAACGATTTCTTTCACATCTTGGTAAGCTTGTATCTCGTACCGTGATTGACTGCCTTGGCAGATATGTGTACACTAAATTTCCCATGATTTGGGCTGAAGAAAGTGATTGAATTTCACAAGTGTCCTTAGTGATGAGGTTTTTCCTCACTGGTCTATGGGTTTGTCTGGAAAACTGGTGGGCATAATTAGTGGAGAACTCCATTGATCAGAAGCTCTCCTGTAGACTACAAGGTCTACATTATCCCATCACGGAGGCTTACTTGGTGTCTCCATATCAAAAGCCTTGATTATAGTCTTCAGTCTTGGGAAATGCTGATGTAAACCAGTTTCACTTCAAGCCAAATCCCCTTTCCTCATATTACACATGCTAGGAGACCAATTTTACATTGAAACACATGTATATCGGATTTTAAAGAAGTAATTCATCTTTGCAAACCTAAAGGAAGTCAAAGGCTCTAATCTGTATATACGCCACATTTTTTTTCTCCCAATCGCCAAACATTACTCTGGGTTATGTCTTGTCTCTCTTTTAATTCAGCCATTTGGTAGACGCACATAATATTGTGTAAAGCACTTAAATGAGATTTTTTTTCTCTAAAAATGCAATTAAATTATTTTTTTAGTGAAGTGGATTTGAAATGAGAAGAGTTGATGCTTAGAAAGGCTAGCTTACTGTGTAGAATGATCAGTTTCCTGATATTTTTGTAGGACAGATCCCATTGTATGGAAACTACGCAATGGGATGTTGGGTAATGAATATTACAGTAATGAACAAAAGCAGTCTGTGACATCTGTGTAAAGTCACACATTCCCCCCCTAAAAAGATTTGCTACACACAGCTGGCTGGGTGGAGTAGAGGTAACATGCCGGCTCTAGAACTATGGAGACCCAGGGTTGAATATTGGCCAGAGCACCTCTCGAGTAAGTGTACTTGGATGTACCGTTAAGCATCTTGCACAACACACTATCGGCTGTGGAGTCCAGTGGTAACTTCTCTACCCTTCAACGGTGGAGAAGAAAGTCCAATCCCGTTCAGCACATTCCTCCAATACAACTGAGAAGCTTTGACTTTAGGAGAAGTGGGTTCAACCTAACCACCATGTCGTTGCTTTACAATCATGGAAAGACTACCTGATCCCACTAAGACGCCACCAGTGAGTCCTTGGGCAAGACCCCTTACGATATGGATGCACCTACCTCACAAAATACTTGTACTTCTCATAGATTGTAAGTTCCATTGGGAACAGGTTCCCCCAGAATCAGGTCGTCATCCATGTGTGTGTGATATTCTAATGTATCCCCTCCTTGAACACTGATTTTGTATAGTGCTGTGACATATGTGGCGCTATATATATATAAAGGATCATAAACCAATTTTCCCTCCTGTAAAGTCGTATTAAAACTGTCCAAGCATTTGTTCGCATATGAGTGTATACCGAATATTATAGGTATGTGTACGTAGGGTTCATTTTTTTTTTCCCTCAATCTATTGTAAGTGATCAATCCTAGCAGGAAACCTATAACCAAAATTTACTATGAAGCTAATTCTATGTATGTAGGAAACAGTTGCACTTTTCACATAGGTATAGGTTGGATTTATTGCTGGATCTGGCTCTATGGATAAATATATAGCCCCCCCCCCCAATCTGAATCCTTTTGATTACATCTGTCTATTCTCACGTGTTTCTCTTTGCTTTTAAATCCTTTCGCTGGAGCATTTTCACTCCAACAACAAAAGAGAAGTCTGGAATAGTAATGGAATCCCCAGACATGCAGATAGGCTGCTGTTTAAACAGGGATCAGGTTGCGTTTGTAGAATCCCGCTCCCTCCCCCACTTCATTTTTCTTTTCACCAAAAAATGATACAAAATTCATGCTTATCTGATGTCAATGAGCGCTGCATTAATTTTATTTAATATCCTTTCATTCTATCACATTTCATTGTTATGGGATCCCGGATATCAAATTGAAATGTATTTTTCATTATCCTCCCATTTCTGTGAGGGTGAAATTATATGTCTATGTAATATATAGATATTAGATATATAATTATATTTATTTTTTCTAATATATATATTCTGGTTCTAATGTATATTAGAAAAAATAGTCTGTTTTTTCTAATATTATATATTAGAAGAAAAGAATATATTTTTTTCTAATCTATATTAGAAAAAAAATGTGTGTATATATGTACTCTCAAAACAAGGACACTGCTATACAATTGGCAAGTTGTATGGACGACATATCTTGTCAAGCACGA
Organism: Leptobrachium leishanense; assembly: GCA_009667805.1. NCBI lineage: Eukaryota > Metazoa > Chordata > Amphibia > Anura > Megophryidae > Leptobrachium > Leptobrachium leishanense. The sequence goes on along the minus strand of CM019071.1, from coordinate 113,188,562 downwards.
AAAATAAAATTGTCGAATTGAAGCCCTTGTTTAGTCTCAGAAAATTCAGTGTAATTTAGATGTTCTCATTGATTTATGAACTAGTTGTGAATTTTTTTAATATAATTTAAAAGTTACAGAAGTTTTTTAAATGGCAATCATACCGTACAATGCTGTGTATTTATAAATTCAAGGTTTTAATATGAAATTTTACTTCAGGTTTAATTTCCATAAAATATTTGAAAAATAAAAATATTTATTGCTTTTCCTCTATTTTAATATAAGCAAATATGTATTGTATATTTATGTATGTTTGCTATAACCTTCTGCAAAGTCTAATGCTTTAACATGCCCAAACAGGATCTAATGAGGGCTTGAAAAGGTCAGAGTGGTTTAATTCAGAATATATTCCCAATGCCGTTGCATAACAAGATGAATTATTCTCATTGCTTAAAATAGAAGTTATTATACGGTTTATCAATTTCTCAAATTGTACCTTGTTCTTTTGTGTCGATCACACAGCATTTCATATATTCAATTCTATTGAATTCTCCATATTTCTAGCAGAAATGCAGTAAAATATCTTGCCCCTATAGTTTGCCCCTATAGTTTGCCCCTATAGTTTGCCCCTATAGTTTGCCCCTATAGTTTGCCCCTATAGTTTGCCCCTATAGTTTGCCCCTATAGTTTGCCCCTATAGTTTACCCCTATAGTTTGCCCCTATAGTTCGGAAAGATTCAGCTTGATAGAACGTTTGAACGTCTAAGTAAATCTTTAGAGGATCAACTGACCAAATATTATATTCAAAGTTATTACATATTTTGATACATTGTGCATATTTTTTTTCCTGAATGCATAAAATTATTTTGACACACTCCGTATGAAAGTGGCTTTTATAAACAAAAATGAATCTTCTTTATGCTGGTGATGAATGTCAGTCGGTCTCCCCTCCACCACGTCCTACAACATGAATGACTGTGTTTATACATAAGTCCACAATTCTGAGCTTCTAAAGAAAATTGTTGCCAGCCCAGGGCAGACTCTATTATTATAAGACAGCTTGTTGCAATTTTTGGCTTTAACAGCAGCTACATTCATAGTGGAGATGATCAAATCTGCTTTTAAGGATTTTAGGTAAGATTTCCTTTCTAGGCAAACAAGAAAAATGTGTGTTGTGTGTATTATTTACTTTCATTATTTGTTTTTTTTTTGTTTAAAACCTATTAATGTTTTATTTCGAAGAGACTCCCCGAGCTTCAGTAGATGGTTAAAATGGGTGCAATGATCTAATACAATATTTAGCGGTGTTGAATATCTGAAAATAAAAATTGTTTAACCCGGAGTGTAACCGCAACCCACAGATATTGGATTAATGGGAGACTAACCCAATTCTCGCTGTCACTCTGCCCTTTCAGCACAATTCTGGCGCGTCGCCTCTAGTTTGGTTTTCAAACTACGTTTTCATAAAGCGTAGTACATTGTAATAATTTAAATAAGCATTGAAGCCCTCCATGTTTATTTTATGTAGTGTTAATTTCAGAATTAATAATTTTATGAAAAAAGGACTTATTTTGGATTCATCCATTTTTGTGTTTTTAGACTTTGTTCTAAAATATATAAGAAAATTAAAATTAAATATAAAATAAATAATTGGACCTATTTTTTTCATGTTTTAACCAGTGACCTTAACATGAGGTAACATTTTCTTACACAAAATATTTGGTTTTTAATGTATTTTATGATCTTTTGTTACCAAAGTAACAATTTTCTGTTTGTAGGTATATAACAAAGCAAATGCAGGTCGAACTTCCCATTTTTTATTTTTATTGTGTTAAAGTTCTAGTATCACGGCATACGGACACTGCAGGATTTCTTTCTGCCTTCTTTTTAAAAAGTCAAATGTGTACAATTAAAATTTACAAAAATGACGTTTAGCATGTGGTGAGGTGCAATATATAGGATTCATTTGGGTGGTGACGTATTGGATACAATGGAAAACAAAAGTCATTAACAGGTGACTTGGAGTGAGCATGGGGGAAGGTTTGAGACAGTGAGATGTGGTTTCTAAAATCAGGGGAGCAGAGGATGTCAAAATAGTTTGCATGTACCCTGGTGGGGTTTCTTGTATTTAATTTGGTTTTGGATTGAATGGCCCAGTGTATGAATGAAGGGCTCCCAATGTTGAGCTTTAACACTCTCACACTCTACAGCTTCAAGGTCTATTTCTGCTCCTTTTTTGGGTTTACGATTTTGATTTCCTACCGGGAATTAACAAATCCTATCCTTTGCATAGGAGGCGCTAATGAATAGGCAGCTGGAGAATAACCAGTTATTCCAGTCTTTCGTTTGTCTTGCAGCCGGTTAAGACAAGAAAATGACTGGCTACTAAAGCCTAGAGATGAGTGATTTTGTATCGTCAAATTTACTTGATGCAAAAAGACATTAATTCCTTTCCTCTGCTTGCCACAAGTGGAGGTAGTGATTTGTGTCGTCCTCTATACTGTGGGACCAGAGAAACATGGAGAACAAATAGTTTTCAGTGTTTTGCTTCTGACCCTGCCTGACCTCTCATGCAAATGTACGCAAACCTTAATGGAGTCTTATGGACTTAAGTAGCCTATCCCATCTACAATTCCACTGCTAGCAGTAGTTGTTGGCTAGGTGTGCCTGTCGGCATCCTTCGCAGAGTTGTGACTCTTCGGGGCCGGCCACCGCTGAAGCAAATCCTACTTAACTTGACACAATTTCCAATGTTAGATACTTAATTTTTTTTTTCTTAGGGCTCTGAATCCGGAGCTGTACTGGCTTCCTGGGGCCCTGGGTGGCCCTACAGCAGCGTGTGAAGCACGCTGCTTTGGCGCCGCCCTCCAGTCACATGTGTGACGCACACAGCGACTGGCACAGGAAGAAGGTGGCAGCGGAGGAGCAGGGAGTATGGTGCTGCCTGTCTCAGTCCAGCCTCGCACCCGGCCAAACCCCAGCAGGGCAAAGAACTTGGGCACACCTCCAGACCCAAGCAGATCAGCTAAAAGTAGTTGGATCTGTATGCATTTTAGTCGAAATTAATCGATCAAAAAAAAATTGATCGTACACGAAAATTTTAATCCGTACCAGCCCCAATGTTTTTTAAATCTCTGGTTTCCATTGTGTATTTTTCCCATGATGCAACATTTACCAAAATCTAGGCACAAGCTTTACTGCTGTGGTTTAGCTACTACAGTATTGAACAGTCAATGGGGTGGTGGAGTGAATATTTAGTTAAGGCCACTTGGCATGAGAGCTTCCCGCTGAATGAGCTAAAACGGACATTAGAAGTCTTTAAATCTACCTGCTGATGTCCTTTTCAATACATACCACACAATACAATGAGTCAGCTGACTCCGTTCTACGGACAAGGTTACACAGGAGTGTGTGCTGTAATCTACAACGCACATAATGTATGCAAGCAGTGACACATATACAGGGTTAGTCAAAAAGAATCAAAGTCAATGTACTATCAGTGACTTTTCGTTCCCTGCGATTCGGCGATTCTATTTCGCCGACCCTGCGGTGTATTCAAGAACCGCAGGGCCCCCATAGTGCAAGGAAAAATCGCTCGCAAATACACCGAAACTTGCAGTATTAACCCTGCCGAACACGCCGGAGAAACCTGACTAGCCAAAAAATATATACTTTTTTTTATTAATGCAGCAATATTGTTCCCATTTCAAACGATTTTTGTATGCAGTGCGTTTGTTAAAAATAGTGAAAATTTCCCCCCAAAAAAATGTAACGAGTCCCCATTTCTAATTTTTTTAACAAGCGCACCCCATAGAAAATATAACCGCAAATGCTCGCATGTTAAAATGTAAAAAAAAACACTTTCCACAATGTAAATTATTAAATTCAAATTTTATTGCATTTTTTGTTCTAATATACAGACATAACGTATACATATAATAATATATTATGAATCTGCTGAGTCTGCCGGAAAGAACAATATATGTCTTAGTCATATATTAAAATAAGGCTTCAAAACGCAGTTAAACATGAGCGAAACCGGTAAAAATGAACTCAGCACACAGGCGTAAAAAGCCTCGGCAGCGAAAAGGTTAATAACACCCTTAGAGTAAACCTACGAAAGAAAAATGTAAGCCATCATTTCATTCAGCTGCTATCTCTGGTCTCATCCTGAAGAACACTAGACCTGCTGCCTTATCTAGACATTCCCTCCAACTCATTGTGTGTGTGTGTGTGTGTGTGTGTGTGTGTGTGTGTCGGCTCGTTTGCTGAAATTTAGTGTATTTTTGGGCACAACTTGGACATTTTTCAGATTTAAGGGCAGCCAGACCTTTCAAAATGGACTTGTTGATTTTTCCGAAAATAAGTCAAAACCCATTCTTTAAACAAAAATAAATCTGAATTGGTCCATAATTGTAATGGATCAAACACCTGTCAAGCATGGGAAATGTTCTATGCAAATAATTCTACAGACACGTATGGAAGGGGATGCAGATCTCCAAATATCAAAATCCTCCTCTTTGAGAAGTTAACATTGGCTTAACAGGTCTTTAAAGTCTACACCTTGTGCTAGGTCAAGGGTCTTAAACTCAACTTGTCCAGTGGCCCTCGGGTAATTTTTCATATCCCATTGGGGACCGCATGCAAAATTTTAAACTCATGTTTTTTTAAATTATTAAACCGTTTAGTATTTTTACAGCAAAAAGTCTTTATTTTTGTTCCCGTGGCACACGTTGGAAGCAGCCGCTTGCTTTTCAGGTCTAGAAGTGCACCCTTAGAGATACACTTGTACACGCTGCACATTACAGAACTCCACAGCAATTAAAGTCACAGTAATTCTGTGTGGGATCTTATCACAGAGCTCCACGGCAATAAAACGTAAAAGCACTTTAGTGTGTGTGTGTGTGTGATTATAATTCGACTGCATTGATAATTTTAAGAGGGGAACAATACCCCCTGTTTTTAGAACTAATTTTTTTTTTTTTTTTTGTTCTCCATGTTATATAGTGATGGTGGATATCACTGGAAAGGCCAGAATCTGGCCTTTCCATTGACACCTCTACTGTCCCTGATGCATCCCTTACAATCTGGAGATACAGGGGTCTAAATGACTCCTGTACGACCGGGCAGAGAGAATCCCAGCGGGTGACAACTCCCATGGCATGGGCTTATGCCAGCTCACTGGTTGAAGCCCCTGCTCGGTGCCAGATCGGCACATAGCAGGTGCCGAAGAGGATGGGCGTGGAGCGTCCTGCGGGCTCAGAGAATCCCCAGAACACTCCATGCACGGCCAATTCAGACTGGGTCAGTCCACCCCTGTCTGCGGGTCATTTGTGGCCAGTACTTTGTGACCCCCTGTGCTAGACCAACAAGAAGCAAATGTGCAGATTTTATATAAAATAGGAAAAATGTAATCCTGCATCCATCAAAACCTCTGCGTAACTGGACTCCTTTTTGTATTGAGGTTCTTCTAGCGGCAGAGAGGTATCCCCATCAACCAACATTAATGTTAGCAATAACTGTGTTTACAGTGGTATGTTTATGCTTTTTGTACAGAGTATGGATGAAAGGGGATTTAAAGACGAACACAACAATTTTAAATCGTAGATTTCGATTTGGTTATGTAATGACAATCAAGCATTTAAACTCTCAGAGGCTACAGATTAACACCTCAATGTCTCATCCTAAACTATGTGTAAATGTAGCCACCAGCCAGTAGTTCAATTATCTTGATTCATGTCCTGTCCTAGGACACATTAGGGTTTCAGGCAAAGTCTCGGCTATGTGGCTTACGCTGCCCTCTGGTGGCTTCACATGAAATTAACTCTATAAATGTTTTGGTAACTGAAAATGCTAGAAATTGTATCTAAAGTATGTTACCAGGAAGGATACATTGAGATTTCTCTCGTTTTCAAATATGTCCTGGGTTCAAGAACATTGAATTGTTGCATTTTACTACTTTGTATTTCTGTACACTGTAAGATATTAAACACAAATATACAGATTAACAGAAAATAAATATGTAGGAAATGGTCATTGTGTTACATGTTTACAGGTGCATTCCGTATTGAGGTATGTGACTAGGGAGCTCTTGAGTGACTTTAGACTTCTTATCCCACCTAGATACAGTATGAACCAGGAGGGATTGGAGAAAAGAAAAACGAAACCAGAAGGATTAAACCACCTATATTGGAACTAAAACAAGGAATGAAGGCGACTCACTTGGACAGGAATCCAACAAAGTGAGCTGGGTGTCTTTTTGTATTCTAATATTTTTTTTTTCCTGGATTTGTATACCCAACGACGCTCACTTCGTTGGATTTTTCTCAGTTACAAGCCTTTCTAAAGCGCCAACAGATTCCGTAGCGCTGTACAATGGGAGACACAGAAAAAATTTATTCATTCTTTATAAAGCGCCAGCATATTCTGCAGCGCTGTACAATAGGCACAGTATAGACATTGTTACAATACAATACATTGAACAACATTTGCTAAACATTACATCCATGTACGAGTCCCTTTTCATTCCTTTTTTCTTCGTTTTATCGGTTAGGCTGGCCGTCCACTGGGTCCGTAGTCATCTGGTTAATCCCACCGCAAAGAGGAGGTTCCACCCTTGTCCACTGCCTCCAACTTCCATCAGACGACTTTGCGTCCACATCAGACTAGTTACCTCGAAGGCCAGTGTCAGACGAGCGCACTAGGTGTGCTCGTACTGCTGTGGGTTTCGGCGTCCGTTGCTCCGTTGCTGCGTTGCGACGGGGCAGGCCAGATGCTTTTGTGTGCACATGAATTGCATGCGCAACAGCGGCCGTGCAGCAGGCTTTTCCGTCAAAGCGCTAGGACGCTCGTTGACGGAGCTGCAAAGCGCGTGCCTTGCAGTGCTGAGCGCACTAACTGCACTCAGTGAGGAGGCCAGACGGACGTGAAATGGAAGTTACGTTTACTCTCACGGACGTTTCTTCCGCTCTCCAATGACGCTCGTCTGAACCTGGCATAAGTCAAACAAGCTGGTACAGCAAACATGAAAAAATGCCCTGATTTTTAGTGGTTCAAGTCAACTGGTAGAACCAGCGATTCCAATAAGATTCAATGTAAAATATTAATTTTATTCTGGGGGGGTGTCCGGATGCTGGACCGAGTGGACGTGCGGCATAGGAGCTCCTGCGGCCGGGTAGTATTACGGCTGTCTCTCCACCTCCTGGCCCCGGTCTGCAGCTCGGTCGGCCACCAGAATCACTATGCAGAGTGTCCTGCTTGAGGTGTGCTTCCCTTGACGACCCCCCCCCCCCCGGGAGGTACTATTTGCCCAGATTCGGCACCTGGCTGCATGCAGTTCTTGGCCGGTGGCCATTTTGATTGCAGTCGGTCTCTCAGCTTGCGCATTACTCCCTCATGGGGAAGAAGAGTAAGAAGCTGGATGGGGCAGAGCCAGCTGATCAGCCCGACATTCGGCTGTCCTTAGGAGGCTCACAGACGGGTCAACGTCGTCTGCAGTGCTCTGAGGCTCCGGAGCCGGTTGCATCCCCGTTGGCCTGACCTATCAGAGTCCAGTGGCAACTGAGGTTCCGCACTCGCAACTATCTACCAAAGATGACTTTCAGCAGCTGTATAAACTTAAGGGCCCTGTGGCAGACTGACCTTGCTCAGGTTCAGGCAGAAATAGCGGCCATTTCTTCTACCTTGGCGTCCGTGGGGTCCTGCGTTTCGGTGCTGGAGGAGGGGTTGGCGTCCAGGACCCGGATTGAGGACCTCCAGAGGCAGATGACAGCTTTATCGGCCACGATTGTGGATATGGAGACTAAACACCGTCGTAACCTCCGTCTTGGGGGGATCCCCTGAATCTGTCACTGACGCTGCACTGATGCCTTGTATCTCGGGCCTGGTGGTTATGCTACTGTGCTTGCCCCCGGATGCACCTGCCCCTGTTTTATCTGCTTTTCGGGTGCGAAAGGCAGCTGCTGCGCCTACTATGGCTCCCAGAGATGTAATTGTCACCACTGATGTCTCGGTTCCCACCAAGGTGCTCAAGAAGGCCGGGAATCTACTGGCAGTGACTTATGGTGATCTGTGGATTTTGGTGTACCGGGACTTACCATGACTTGCCGACGCTTCCGAGACGTGATGACCCTCATGAGAGCACGCAGCGTTCGATATCGTTGGGGACCCTCGGCACATTGGTGGCGCACGAAGGTCGTACACGCTCCGTCTCTTCCCCTGCTGAGGCCAGAGCTTTCCTGGATGCAGAGGTGCTGCCTCAAGCTGACCAGGCCTCACCCTGCCATGTCGCTGAGAATGCAGGCCACCCATGTCTGGATCCGGGCTGAGGATCCGAGGCTCATTAATTATGTTTTTTTTTTATTTACTCTTGTATGTTGCCCTACACCCCCCCCCCCCCCCCCCCCACAATGAGTCACTCACTGAGGACATTTCTGGACTCTTGGTGTTCCTGATTCCCCCCCCCCCTCGATGACAGACTTCGCCATTGTTTTTGTCCTTTTTGCTGACTCCAGTGTACAGAGTATTTCTGATGTATTCGTGGATGTTGGACCTTAGTTCTTCCCTCCCGGTTGTGTGTTTTTTTTTTTTTTTTTTTTTTTTGTATTGGCAGACCGGGACTTCCTTGAACGAGTCACTATGGCGACTTCCTTGGTTATGTCGGCCATAATTGGCCCTCAAGCCCTTGGTCGCGTGACATTTGTCCTCCATGGCCTCCTTGTCCTTGGACTTACTGGAGTGAGCCAGGAGCGTCCCGTAGATGGCCTCTGCCATATCCCCCACCCTACCACCCTTTTTTTTTTTTTTTCCTGCTTCTACACCTGGTCCCCAATTCTCGGCGCAGTGTCTTGTATTACTATTATGTACACCAGCTCTCTTCTTGTTGGCCCTGCGAGGCTGTTATTTTCTGTTATACTGGAGGTTTTATGCTGCTCTTTTCAAAATAAAAGTTTGAAAATCAAAAAATCAAGAATTTAGCTGACAATGAAAAGAATTAAACATTTATTTTTCTGAACATCTTTTTGTATTTTTGGTATTTGATGTTTTTGATTCCAAATTTTTTTTAATTCTGTAACAGACCTTTTTAGTCTTTAAACCAATAAATGCATTTAACGTGTGTAAATAATAAAAGATACTAAACACCTGTTAGAAGAATAGCAGAATTCTGGGTTTTTTTTCTGCAGCCGGGTTGTCATCGGCATGTTTTGTTTTTCCGGTGGTGTTCGGCGGCCTGTCTGGCAGGCTTCCTGGGTCATCCATAGCTGCTTGCAATGGATGACCCAAGTCACACAACTTTATTGTCCCTAGTCTGACGGCTACAGAGGCCTTATACCCTCTTGATTTCTGATGCTTTTATTAAAATATTTAATGCAGCTGCCTGGTTACTTTTTAATTGTTATAGGGGGAAATGCTGTTTCTAAAAGCGATTGAAACAGAGTTCACGACTCACTCTGTAGTTTACTTCAGTGTTTCCCAATTCCGGTCCTCAAGTTCCCCATAACAGGCCAAGTTTTAGGCCCGTGTCAGGAGCGCACTAGGTGCGCCCGTACTGACATGGCTTCTGGCCTCTGTCACAGCGTTAAGATGCTGCGACGGGGCCAACCAGAAGCTGTTGCGCGTGCACGAATTGCAAACGCAACAGCGACAGTGCTGCGTCCGTGCAGTAGGCCTCTCCGTCAAATGCTAGGACGCACGTTGACGGAGCTGCAAAGTGCAATCCTCTATGTGGTTCGCGCCTTGCAGCGCTGAGCGCACCAACTGCGCTCATCGAGGTGGCCAGACGGGCATCGAGCAGTGATGTGTGGTCATTGGCTGGTGAGGCACTACCTAGTTTCAGAGCACTACATAGGTTCAGTGCTCCCCAGGAACTGGCTGCTGTCATAATACCGGAGTGGCAGCAGTGTGCCATAATACCAGAGTGCTGGATCGCGGTACTTTCCTGGATGTGGCCGACATCTTGGATGTCGGCCAAGCCTCTGGGATCTCCCCCGTCTAACTCATGACGCATGGACTCTGACGTCAGTTCTGGCTGGGTGGAGTAGAGGTAACATTACTGCTCTAGAACTGTGGACTATGGAGACACAGGTTCGATCCCGGCAAGAGCACCTCTCTAGTAAGTGTCCTTGGTCAAGACACTTAAAGTACATATTCGCCATTCAGGACATACTTGAAAACGAGAGAAATCTCCATGTATCCTTCCTTGTAAAATCCTTTCACTAGGGAAAAAAATGGGGTTCGGGAGTTAACCCTTAGCTGCCACCCAGGGGGTTCATTGAACCCCCTATCTCCTGGTCCGTGGCAACTAGGGGTTCATGTTTGGCATCATTTGAATGGCCAGAGCGTGGCCTTTGGCATGTTATGTGTAAATGGAAAAAAATATTTAAATTATATCTTTTTTTAATTTAGTACAGCATCATTGTTCACATTATAATTGAAATGAGACAATAATGCTGCAATAACAATTAGGAGGGGGGTTAGCTAAAATCACATTTTCCTGAGAAAACACGTTAGCAGTTCTAATTTTATTAACAAGCATTCCCCATAGAATAAATAAAGCGCAAAGGATTGGATGATAAAATGTGAGAAAAAAAAAATCCCTTTACACGCTGTAGATTTGAAAATTAAAATTTTATTGCACTTTTTCTTATATTCAGGCAGGGCATGACGTATACATATAATGATATATCATTTTTTTTCGGCAGACCCATAATATGATTTGTCTGGGTTGTGTAATAAAACGTGGCTTCAAATCGTATTTAAACATGAGTGAAAACCTGTAAAAATTAGCTCCACACGGGGGAAATGGCTCGGCAGCGAAAAGGGTTGAGTATTATGCATGCACTTACAATACTGACCAATAGAAGGCGCTAAATGGCGAATTTGACGCCCTCTATTGGTCAGTATTGTAAGTGCATACACTTAATACACTTAATACAGTAAAAAGCGAAGGCGATTTTGTAATTTATTACAAAACGCCATGACAGAAGAATTTTGGCATGTAAAAAGATTACCAGGTGACCTCACCTCGGCTACTGAGGTGAAGTCACCCTGTAATCTTTTACAAGCCAAAATTATTCTTCTGCAATGGCTTTTTGTAAACAGGAATTACAAATCGCTTTTTAATGTATTAAGTGAATGCACTTACAATAGTGACCAATAGAGGGTGCCGAATGGCAGCCTATTTGTCATTATTGGAACTGCATGCATAGTACTCTTAATAGTCACATGACACATGTCCTGCTTGCTTTTTTTTCTTTTTTTTCAATGGCTTGACCAATGAAGCTTTCCCATTGGCACAAGCAATTCAATTGCTCGCAGTGCCTCTCCGAAGTATTTTACCAGGAAGGATACTGCTGCCTCTTCATCTCATTGCCCTCCTAGTCTATTTCTGTCTTCACGAGTGCAATGTGCTCACAGCCGCGTACCAGAAAGAGCACACTGAGAGCAATAATCCATTATATTGATGCATCGGGTCTTCGTAGTCATGTATGTTCAATGCTTGTGTAGCACAGTCTTGAGTGCAAACATCCTGCGTGTGAAAATGACTGGCAGTGCTGTTGACCAGCTTTCAGCAGGATTTGCCTCAAACTTAAGGCTATGGTCAGACGAACGCATTTTTCTTCGTCCGTAAAAAAAAAAAACTACTTTTTCACAGAATACGCAATAGCTGTCATACGATATGCAATTTCGACCGTGATTTCATACGGATCCAAACCCGGAAACTTTGGGTGTCTGGACGTGATGTTGGCCGGACATGAGCAGGGTCTGACGTCTCCAAATCATACACACGCCGCTATGTGGATGCAGCGCACTCTATACGTCAGTACTAGCGGTTCGATGTTCTTGCAAAAATGCATTTTTGCTTGCGTTGCACGGCCGAACTTTTGTGCGGCCGTGCTTCGTGTGTGGGCCTGCGTTGGACGTCATTTACTGCTACCACGGCCGTCATAAAGTGCAGGTAAACCCACGTTCGCACTGCGTTAGTCTGACCCCAGCCTTAATCGTATGCACACCATCTTTAAAGATAACAAAATTATGTGCACACACAGGCTGTGGGATGTAGCCAGGGCCGGATTCCCCACAAGGCCACGGAGACATGGCCTAGAGGAAGCACCCTGACACCGTTCTCTGTGTTTCGCATTAAAAGCTTCATCAGTTGGTGCTATTGTGACAGTAGCACCAACCGATGAAGCTTTTTATGCAAAACGCGTTTTAGTATACTGTGTATTTTATTACTAATTCACCTTATTTTATGCCTATCCCGGGTCCTGGATGCTTATATTCCCCGATGAGGTGGCTGAGGCGGATAGGTGATCCGGTGCACCTTCTGAAGTCACCAGCTGCCTACAAATCTGGTGTCTGAACGATAAGACACCAGCAAATGGGAGTACGACATTCTTCTTTGCACTCAATTTTATACACTATTGCTCTGAGTCATTTTCTATTTTGAGGGACACAGAGGATGGTAACCCTGTAAGGAAACCGTGCTTCTGAACCACGGGATGCGGCAGAAGGAACCACTAACAGGACAAGAGCCAACTCCAGCACATCTTTCTTTTATACTGCCTTACAAGGTGGAAAAGGGATATACCACAAAGTGGTCTGGAGAGGCAGTTGACTCCACAAATACGAGATACTGTGTGACTTTTATTTTTTATTATTCTCTGCACTGATTATTAAGACTTTCACAATCATTAAGACAGGGCTTGACAAAGAAAGGAGCCTGGTAGCCACTGGCTCCTAGAATTTTACTCCTGGCTCCTAAATTTCCAGTTTATTTTACACCAATCTAAAAGCTGTCTTTGGCATCTAAAAATATCTAGTTGGCTTCAATGTTTTCTTCGTCTCCTAAAATGTAAATATATCCAGCCCTGGTGTATGTATTTGAGGTGTGTGCCTGCCATGGGTAAATAGGGTGTCCAATAACAACAGAGCAATGTAGTGGTCTCACCTTTTTGAGATTGTGTTAACATTAGGTGTGTGTGTGTGTGTCACATGGGGCATGAAGCTGTTGTTTTTGAGTGTGCTGATTGGAGTGCTCTCTCTGGTTTGTGTGTATATACACTGCTCAAAAAATAAAGAACACTTAAACAACACAATGTAACTCAAAGTCCATCACACGTCTGTGAAATCAAACTGTCCACTTAGGTAGCAACACTGACAGTCAAGTCCACATGCTGTTGTGCTCATGGAATAGACAAAAAGGAGGGAAGCCTAGGCAGGTAGCAAGACATCCCCAATAAAGGAGTGGTTCTGCAGGTGGTGACCAGACCACTTCTCAGTTCCTATGCTGTCTGGCCACTTTTGAATGCTGGCGGTGTTGTCACTCTAGTGGTAGCATGAGATGGAGTCTACAACCCACACAAGTGGCTCAGGTAGTGCAGCTCATCCAGGATGGCACATCAATGCGAGCTGTGGCAAGGTTTGCGGTGTCTGTCAGCGTAGTGTTCAGAGCATGGAAGCGCTACCAGGAGACAGGCCAGTACAGCAGACGTGGAGGAGGCCGTAGGAGGGCAACAACCCAGCAGCAGGACCGCTATCTCCACCATTGTGCAAGGAGGGACAGGAGGAGCCCTGCAAAATGACCTCCAGCAGGCCACAAATGTGCATGTGGCTGCTCAAACGGTCAGAAACAGACTCTATGAGGGCCCGATGTCCACAGGTGGGGGTTGTGCTTACAGCCCAACACTCATGCAGGACATTTGGCATTTGCCACAGAACACCAAGATTGGCAGCTTCGCCACTGGCGCCCTGTGCTCTTCACAGATGAAAGCAGGTTCACACTGAGCACATGTGACAGGGTCTAGAGAAGCCGTGGAGAACATTCTACTGCCTGCAACATCCTCCAGCATGACCGATTTGGCAGTGGGTCTGTAATGGTGTGGTGGCATTTTATTTAGGTGACTGCACAGCCTTCCATGTGCTCGCCAGAGGTAGCCTGACTGCCATTAGGTACCGAGATGAGCTCCTCAGACCCCTTGTGAGACCATATGCTGGTGTGGTTGGCCCTGGGTTCCTTCTAATGCAAGACAATGCTAGACCTCATGTGGCTGGAGTGTCGTCAGTTCCTGCAAGACTAAGGCATTGATGCTATGGACTGGCCCGCCCGTTCCCCAGACCTGAATCCAATTGAGCACATCTGGGACATCATGTCTCGCTCCATCCACCAACGCCAGACTGTCCAGGAGTTGGGGGATGCTTTAGTCCAGGTTGGGGGGAGATCCATCAGGAGACCATTCGCCACCTCATCAGGAGCATGCCCAGGTGTTGTATGGAGGTCATACAGGCACGTGGAGGCAACACACTACTGAGCCTCATTTTGACTTGTTTGAAGGACATTACATCAAAGTTGGATCAGCCTGTAGTGTTGTTTTCCACTTTAGTTTTGAGTGGAACTCCAAATCCAGACCTCCATGTGTTGCTCAATTTGATTTCCATTGATAATGTTTGTGATTTGTCAGCACATTCAACTATGTAATGACCACAGTATTTAATATTTCATTCAGACCTAGGATGTCTTATTTTTGTGTTCCCTTTATTTTTTTGAGCAGTGTATATCAGAGCGGCCAAACTGATATATTTGAAGCAACGCTCTACACGTCTAGGCTTAAAGTAGCCACAAGACCAAATGCACAAAAACTAACAGCAAAAAGCACCAGATAAGTGATAAATAGAAGCAGCCAAATCATAATTTGGGTCAGTACATACTACAAACCAACTCCCAGGGGCAAGGTTCCTAATGTTTCGAGGATTTGCCTTTAATCAAGGTATACCTTGATTAACCCCTTTGCTGCGGATGACATGTGGGGAATGTCCTAATTGACTCCCGCTATATGCGGAGGACGTTCCCCACACGTCATCTGCAACTGGGAGCCCCAGCAGTGATACTCACCTGTCTGGGTCCCACGGCGTTCTGGCTTCAATCGTCAGCGAAGCCAGGCGCTGAAGATGGGCTGGCCCCCGACATAAATGACGACATTGTGCGCATGGCGCGATGACATTTCCATGCAACCCCCCCCCGGCAATAAAAGATCGCCTGAAAGGGAGGGGGGGATCCTTTTGGATCCCTCGCCCTCCCGGTCGGGAGGGTTTTCAGAAAAAAAAAGGCACTGCTTTGAAGGGCAGTGTCTGCCAGTTAAAGCAGTGCCTGGTTTTTAACCCTTTACTTGCCAGATCGCAATCGGTGCTGTTCGGCACCAGATCTTGATCTAGCTCCGGTTGGGGCCGCCATCTTGGATGGCGGCTTCTCCATGTTCCCCCCACGGCTCCTGACATGTCGTGATAGCTGGAGAACCCCTAGCTGGCCAGGGATTTCACAAGTTTTTATATTAAATTTTTTTAATTTTTTTTTTTTTTTGTGTGTGGTTTTATTAATGCAGCAATATTCACATTTCAATCATAGTGAACAATGATGCTGCACTAATGATTTTTTTCCTATGGGGTGCGTTTGCAAAAAATCACGTAACGAGTCCCCATTTCTAATTTTTGTACAAGCGCACCCCATAGAAAATATAACCGCAAACACGCATGTGAAAAAATTCGAAAAAAAAAAAAAACACTACACGCTGTAGATGATTGAAAGTTCAAATTTTATTGCATATTTGTTATATTCAGACATGACATGACGTATACATATGATATATTATGAATCTTCTGAGTACCTAAATAAAAATAAAGTATTTCTGGGTCATATAATAAAACGTGGCTTCTTATCGCATTTAAATAGGATGAGCAAAAGAGATATAAATTAGCTCAGCACACAGGCGTGAAATGGCTCAGCAGTGAAGGGGTTAAAGGCAAATCCTCGCCGGAACGTTGGCTCCTAACTTTTGTAGCTGGCTCCTAGATTCAAAGCAAATTTGTCAATCCCTGTTAAGACTTTTACAACTTGGAGTATACAGGATAAGGCTGGGGTCAGACGAACGCAGTGTTAACGTCCGTGTTGCCGCACATAAGTACGTCCGTGATAGCATACAATTGTGTTAAATGGAGCCCCACACACGAAGTACGTCCGCACAGAAGTGCGGGGGCTGACGGACGCTGCAAACGGACGCAGGTTAGGCAAGAACGTAATACTGCTAGAACGGACGTGCGGAGTGCGCCACGTCCACAACGTCCGCATAGCTTTGTGTGTGAGTGATGGAGCGTGGTCAGACGGACTGCATTTATACATCCAGCATTTTTGACGGACAGAATGTTTTTTCATTGTAATTTATTTTCCCCTCCTACATCCGTCAAAAAATACGTCAGTGAAGAAAACGAACTGTGTGACCACTACTGCGTCATCCGTACTGACGATGTCCGTACTGCACGGACGTACAGTCCGTAGAAATCACGCTCGTCTGACCCTAGCCTTAGACTGTACATGTCACATTACTTTGTTTTATCCTATTTGCACCATTTTACTTGCATTGTATTTTATTTGATTGTATTGAGGTTGTTTATTTGCCATCACCACCAGGTTGCACCATTTGGCACAGATTATTTCCATTTTTTTTATATTTTTGTACAGTATTTTTATACAGCTTAGTCATTTCTGTTAATGCGTTATTGTATCCCTACAACAATTAATGTACTTTTAATTACAATGTACGTGCAATGCTTCTGCATAGAAGCGGTACCCTTTTTCTGAATAATCTTTTTTTTAAAAAAAAATCCCTGCCTGCTTTGCAATAATCTCATAACTTCCGCTTTCATTCCTTTTTGTGTACTTTATTTTGTATGTATGCATATTTTTTTTTTATTTATTTTTTTAGGGTTAATTATACAAATTGCGGCACAGTATGGCCTTCTTCTAGCTTTCTGGGTTTGCCATTCATGAATTGTGCAATGTCCCTCGGGCTGTACAACAATGGACATACAGTGATTATCCAGAGATTTTCATGAAAGTGCTTTGTTGGGCCACCTGAGTATAGAGCTAATGGGGGAAGAGATGGTTTATAGGAAAGGAGTGAGTCACTTACTATGTACGTTAAGGCTGGAAATAACCGGTAACGCCAGAACCTGTATGTGTGACCTTGCAAGCAATCTGATAGTGTAGGATTAGGAGAGCCTGTCAAAAGGAACAGGGAAAAAGGTTTTTAAGTGATATTATGTTAATAGATATGCAAAATAAGGTTAACCATGGTCATAATAAAAACCTATTGAATGCATTAAACAGAAAAGGGATTATTTTAGTCAAAGCTGCTCAAAATCAATTGGGTACAACCTAGGAAGAATCAAATCGATAGTAGCAATCGCCCTAGTACAATAGAGTAGAAACATAGAAAGATGTCGGCAGATAAGAACCTTTCGGCCCATCTAGTCTGCCCAATTACATGGATACTTAACCTGGATTTATCTTTTGTTCAGGATAGCCTTATGCCTATCCCATGCTTGCTTAAATTCAATTACTGTTTTGGCCTCAACCACTTCAACTGGAAGGCTGTTCCATGTATCCACCACCCTCTCAGTAAAATAATGCTTCCTGATGTTACTTTTAAACCTTTGCCCCTCTAATCTAAGACTATGTCCTCTTGTTTTGCTACTTTGTTTCCTTTTAAATATACTCCCTTCCTCTACCTTGTGGATTCCCTTTACGTATTTAAATGTTTCTATCATATCTCCTCTGTCTCGTCTTTTTTCCAAGCTGTACATGTTAAGATCATTAAGCCTTTCCTGGCAACTTTTCTCCTTCAAGCCGTACACCATTTTAGTAGCCCTTCTCTGAACTCTCTCTAAGATGTCTATATCCTTCTGGAGATACGGTCTCCAGTACTGCACACAGTACTCCAAGTGAGGTCTCACCAGTGCTCTGTACAGTGGCATGAGCACTTCCCTTTTCCTACTGCTAATACCTCTCCCTATACAACCAAGCATTCTGCCAGCATTTCCTGCTGCTCTGTTACATTGACTACTTACCCAAGGAACCGATTGCAACAAAGTACCAGCATATATATATATTTATTTTTTTTTCTCCCCAAGAGCTGACAAAAGGCTCTTGGGGATTATCGGCAATTTTCTGAATATCGGCTACCAATAATTGGCAAATTCAAAATCTGTCTATTCCTAATACACACATGCACATCACTCATACAATCATCAGCATTTATATAGTGCCAACAGTTTCTGCAGCGCTTTACAACAACCAAAAGGGAACGTGATACAGATAAATGGACATAGGATAGAAACACAAGGTGTAGAGGGTCCTGCTCACAGGAACTTAGTCTAGAGGGAGTTATTGATTTAACCCATGTCGCCAAGGACTAATTTGGGCTTGATGCTGCCCTCGGCAAATTCTGCTGACCCCCCCCCCCCCCAACCACTATTTAAATACATCTGATCATGTACATAAATGGCTCTGAAAGGTTTTGTATTTGTCAAAGTTTAAAAGTGAATATCTTAAGTTATGTGGGTTATTCAGATGTGACCTATTCATGTCGCCGACATTTCGGTGCGTTCTCGTTCCCCGTTCTTCCCTGCATTTCGGGGAATCAAAGTTCCCCACCCTGCAGTGTATTTGGCATTCACTGCAGGATCTCTGGAGTGCAGGGAAAACCTGTTGAACCAAAGATATGAACCAGGTACTCTGACTACTCATTATACAAGATTTATGTGCTTTTATGTCTACTTGTCAATTTGTATGCATTAATAAAGGTATACACTGGGGACATAGATCATTTACGTTTGTGCACCATTGTGGATGCATAGGTGCTCTATTTTTGTTTTTGGTTTAAAACCTGTTGAACACCTGTCAAACCTGAAAAAAAAAAACACGCCAGAAAAAGCCAAGCTGCAAATTGCAGAGCAGCAGCTGGAAAAAGCAGACAAGCTGACGAATGGGGTAAAAAAAAAACATACGCTTGAAAGTTTCAAAATTGAAACGCTGTTTGCAAAAAATTACTGAACGAAAATGTCTAAAATTCACATAAGATCCTACGAGTGATAGTAAAAAGATCTGTTACAGAAAAAAGAAACGCTTAAACTATTTTTTTTGCCTAAAAATGTCTACTCTTAGGCTGGGTTCACACCTAAGCGTTTTTAATAGGTGCGTTTTAACGCGCGTTTTTCACCGGCGTTTTCCTTCCTTTTCACGAGCGTGTTGCAAAAATGAAACGCGCGTTGTATGCGCATTTTGTGATTGACTACGGAGGTGTCCAATAGGAAATTACCGTCTTAATTACGGAGGCAACCAATGAAAAAGACCTCCCTGTGCACGAACCAAAGAACGCACGCACGCAGTATGCGAAAACGCACGTTTTTGAATTGGGAAACGCGCAAACGCGCGTTCACGTCAATCTCTATGGCCGCGAACGCGCGTATATCTGCACCAAAGAAGCTCCCGAACTTCTTTGTGCGTCGTCCGTTTATCAGCGCGTTCATGCGCGCTGATAAACGGCCAGGTGTGATATGCCCACATAGGGAATAATGGTATTTCACTGAGCGTTTTACAGCGCGTAGGAACGCGCTGTAAAACGCTTAGGTGTGAACCCAGCCAAAATCTATAGACTTTATACTGCAGAATAAAATAAACTGTTTATTAGATACGGAGTAAAAACAGGAATATTTTTAATATTGAAGCCTATGGGATTCACCTGAATAAACCTGCCGAATGAAACCCTGAACAGCAGGGCATTTCAGCAACTTTTCACTGCTATTTGGTGTTGTCTGAAATAGATGAACCATTGCTTCTCTATGGGAGATTTCACTGCTGTCGAACGGGCACCGTATGTGCAGTCATTTTTTGCTAACTACCTGCTCTCTGAATAGCCAAAAAAGCAAATGTCCCTGTAAGCTGGATTTCAGTGTCCGGTTACATTTCGGGGCCAGATGGGCTCTCAGAATAACCCCTTATGTTTAGAGTTTTATTAATTTGCAGCTGTTGTATAGCTACACACCCCAAATATTAAACCTCCTAAATTACTATAGAACAGGTAGAAATGCTTCTTCCCTCCCACAGGCCCAGGGCTAGCTGACTGATGCAAGGAAACACAATTTATAGATATTGATATACAATTATACGGGTCTGACTCTGTATAGATGTGTTTTGTGTATAAAGATACTTGTAATCCTAAACCGGAAAAAGAAAAAGGTACAATTATGCAAAATTATGTCTTAAGTGTTAGTGACCCCGTATGACATAGAAATATTTCTAATTGGGCTGGTACTGATTAAAAAATGTGATTAATCGAACAGAAAACTTAATTTATTAATTTTGATTATGCACATACAGATCCAGACCCATTATTTGGGTCTGGGCCTGGGCCCTGGGTCTTGTATTGGGGCCTGGTGTGTGCCTCAGGTCTGGGTTTGGCTGGGTCTGAGGCTGGATGGAGACCGGCAGCACCATACTCACCGCTCCTCCGCAGCCTTCTCGTCTGCAGTCTTCCTGCGCCAGTCGCTGTGTGTGTCACACATTGCACACGTGACTGTAGGGTGGCGCCAAAGCGTTAATTTCCCAGCCCTAATTTCTAATCTGGTCTGAAGATCAAGGTAACTATTAACGTGAGAAGAGGTTTGTGAGGGTCTGGAGGATGAGCAACGGCGTAAAGTTATTCAGAGGTGAAAACCAGGAGAATGACTGGAGAAGTGAAAATTCTATGTCAAAATAGCCAAACCAGAAAATTCTCCCATTTATCACACTTTCCAAATCTGCTAATTCTAATTTTTTTTCACCTCTTTGAATAATCCGGATAATGTCTTTCTCTACGGTGGTGCCCACTCGGGTCTCACAAGATTTTGGCTTGATTGCGCCATTATAGGACAACTGCTTCATATGCAAATCGGACGATCACCAGAAAGGATGGCCATTACTGAATACCAAGGAAGTCCTCCCTGCACGAGATGCAGCAAACACCCTGATTTTTTTTTTTTTTTTGCTTTTCCCCAGTCTTGTTATACCTTGTCTGGAGGTTATAGCTGACACCCCTCTAGGCGCCTCATGCAAGGGGTCCACGTCTGGCTTACCCTGTAAAGGAATAGAGAAAAGGGGTTTGTGAAGATCCAGAGTCTGCTCTACGGTGGGGCAAAGTCAGATCTCGCAAGGTTCTGCTCGATGTGCCTAGAGAAGGATGCGAAAACCTTGACCAGAGCGGGCCACACCCTAAAGCGGGCCACTAGTGTCATTGCTCGTCCCCAGGATCCTCGCACAAATGTTTTCCCCTTCACAGTATGTATAAAAGACTGCAACATCTGAATCAAACTCTATCTGAAGGTAAGGTATATGTTCCACACTAAATCTTTCCTGATGTCACTTTCCATTCAGTCAATGAAGGCACAGGAAATTGATGTCATAACACACATCTCTTGTACATCAGGAAAACACGGCTGTAACGCTGTAATGAATTTGGAGAAGCAGGAAAATCAAATGCATAATTCCTTGTAAACCTCCCTCTTGTTTGACATTAGATGTCATTTATCGATTTGCTGTAATCATCATGGACATCTGTTGTGTACAGGAGACGCCCAATGCTCTGCATGTGGAAGAAAACGTATGGCAGACGTTTGGGATGACTGCTGTAATGATATTCCAAAAAGTATCATCGTGACGCACAAGGCTAATGGAAAGTCTACCAAGGAAACTCATTGCTGTAGCAAATGGAGATTATTTTGCCAAGGCTGACCTAATGTGCTTATTAACACTGGGCAATGGAAAAGCCAAAATGAAGCCACGCTTTACAGTGGATTGAACAGCAAGCTGTGAACCAAAAAAGTACCGTAGTGGTTCCTAACCCTGGACATAACGTATCCTGAACAGGCCACGTTTGCCAGATGTATCTGAAGCTCAGCACAGGTGATCTGTTCACAGCAACGGAAAACCAAGGCCCTGACCTTTTTTAAACACTGTTTTCCTCCTCCGTGTTAATTGTGGCTCCTTGGTAATCCCCCCCCCCCACCTGCAGAGCTGCTTGCTGGGAAATGTAGTTTTGACTACTCACTATTCTATGTATTGGATACAGACTTTGACAGTAACACCTAATATTTAACTGTGATCCACAAAGCCAGAATTAGGACACAGATTTGCCCAACAAACCGTCATCATTGTTCGTTTAGGAGCGGATTCCACTTTGCTTTTAAAAGTTCTCAACACCAAGCCCTTATGTTGGCCACACACTAATGCAGAAGTTTACTGCAACACAAAACCGATTCCCTTATAATTCCAAAAGAGAATGGTAAATATGATGTTGGATACATTGTACTTAATGTAACCAGTACCTCGTGGCAACATTTTATTAAACCAGTTTTCCCCCAGTTGCCACCCAGAACTCACGTGGTCCCTTCTTTGATGCAAAAACTACTGTAGAACTGTCAGACCCAGACAAGATTGTAAATGTGTTCCCGCTATTGTCTTGTCAGTTTAGACGCACTTTTGTTGACAGAGCCCCTAAAAGTACTGTCACATGGCCTCTAGAGCAGGGATGTCAAAATCAAGACACCCAGATGTTGCTGAACTAGAACTACCATGCTTTTCTGGGAATTGTAGGCCTACAGCCTCAGTGGGGGGGCCAGAGTTTGACATCCCTGCTTGTATGATCCAAGGATCCTTGTTTTGCCAACACTTAGGCTAGGGTCAGACGAACGCATTTTCACGTTGTCTGTGAAAAAGTGCGTTCGAACGAATGGACGCATTTTTTTACGGAGTACGCGATAGCGGTCATACTATGCGCATTTGCGTTCGTGATTTTGTACGGATCATCAATAAAACACTTTGTGCATCTGGACGTTATGTTGGCCGGACATTAGCAGTGTCTGACATCTCCAATTCACGCACACATGCCGCTAGCGGACGCAGCGCACTCTGTACAACCGTACTAGCGGTTTTACGTTCTCGACAAAATGCGTTCGTTTGCCACTTGCGTTGCGCAGCCGGACTTTTGTGCGACCGTACTTCGTATATTGGCCGTCATTGCCTGGCATTTGCTGCTACTACGGCCGTGATTAAGTGCGCCTGCACGCGCGTTCGCACTGCCTCAGTCTGACCCTAGCCTTATAATTGAAAGGATCTTTCCTTGCGCTTACATTCGAAGCTGAATTCGCCTTTTTGGGTATGTTCAAGGTCAGGGCCGCCATCAGGGCATTACGCCCAATACTGCCGTAAGGGGCCCGGGCCGCTGGGGCCTGGGGGGAGGATCCCGGGCCCCCGACGGCAGCGGCGTCGCCCTTTAACAGCTCCGGTATCGGACTCGATGAGTCCGAATCCGGAGCTGTGTCCCTGCTGCTGCTGCAGGAGCCGGAGGAGACTGAGACACTGTGTCTCCTCCGGCTCCTGGCAGCTTCACTTCCTGGCTGGGCGGGGCCAAGCAGCGTGTGAGGGGCATCCCAAGCACGTTGCTTTGGCTCCGCCCCTCCACTCAGTGAAGCTGCGCGCTGGAGCTGGAGGGACCAGGAAGATCAGAAGAGAAGAAGATTGAAGAAAAGGTGAAGAAAAGAAGAGCAGAAGAAAAGAAGATAGAAGACAGCGAGTGGTGACCCAGAGCCCAGACCCCAAGGCCCAGACCCCTAGGCCCAAACCTCTAGGCTCAGACCCAGGGCTCAGACCCAGGACCCAGACCTCTAGGCCCAGACCCCTAGGCCCAGACCCAGGGCCCAGACCCAGACCTCTAGGCCCAGGGCCCAGACCCCAAGGCCCAGACCCTAGGGCCCAGGGTCCAGACCCCTAGGCCCAGGGCCCAGACCCCAAGACCCAAACCCAGGGTCCAGACCCCTAGGCCCAGGGCCCAAGACCCAAACCCAGGGCCCAGACCCTATGGCCCAGACCCCTAGGCCCAAACCCATGGCCCAGACCCTAGGGCCCAGGGCCCAGACCCCTAGGCCCAGACCCCTAGGCCCAGACCCCTAGGCCCAGACCCCTAGGCCCAGACCCCAGGGCCCAGACCCCAGGGTCCAGGGCCCAGACCCCATGGCCCAAACCCATGGCCCAGACCCCAGGGCCCAGGGCCCAGGGCCCAGACCCCTAGGCCCAGACCCCTAGGCCCAGACCCCTAGGCCCAAACCCCTAGGCCCAGACCCCTAGGCCCAGACCCCTAGGCCCAGACCCCTAGGCCCAGACCCCTAGGCCCAGACCCCTAGGGCCCAGGGTCCAGACCCCTAGGCCCAGGGCCCAGACCCCAAACCCAGGGCCCAGACCCTAGGGCCCAAGCCCATGGCCCAGACCCTTAGGCCCAGACCCCTAGGCCCAGACCCCTAGGCCCAGACCCCAAGGCCCAGACCCAGGGCCCAGGGTCCAGACCCCTAGGCCCAGGGCCAAGGCCCAGACCCAGGGCAAATGCCCAGGGCCCAGACCCCAAGACCCAAACCCAGGGCCCTGACCCTATGGCCCAAACCCTTAGGCCCAGACCCTTAGGCCCAGACCCTTAGGCCCAGACCCTTAGGCCCAGACCCCAAGGCCCAGGGCCCAGACCCTAGGGCCCAGGGTCCAGACCCCTAGGCCCAGACCCCAAGACCCAAACCCATGGCCCAGACCCCATGGCCCAGACCCCAAGGCCCAGGCCCAGACCCCTAGGCCCAGACCCCTGGGCCCAGACCCCAAGGCCCAGACCCTAGGGCCCAGGGTCCAGACCCCTAGGCCCAGACCCCATGGCCCAAACCCTAGGGCCCAGACCCTTAGGCCCAGGGCCCAAGGCCCAGGGCCCAGGGTCCAGACCCCTAGGCCCAGACCCCAAGACCCAAACCCAGGGCCCAGACCCCATGGCCCAAACCCATGGCCCAGACCCCAAGGCCCAGACCCTAGGGCCCAGGGCCCAGACCCCTAGGCCCAGACCCCTAGGCCCAGACCCCAAGGCCCAGACCCAGACCCCTAGGCCCAGGGTCCAAACCCCTAGGCCCAGACCCCAAGACCCTAGGGCCCAGGGTCCAGACCCCTAGGCCCAGGGCCAAGGCCCAGACCCAGGCAAATGCCCAGGGCCCAGACCCCAAGACCAAACCCAGGGCCCAGACCCTATGGCCCAGACCCAGGGCAAAGGCCCAGACCCAGGGTCCAGACCCCTAGGCCCAAACCCATGGCCCAGACCCAAGGCCCAGGACCCTAGGCCCAGACCCAGGGCCCAGACCCCAAGGCCCAGACCCCTAGGCCCAGACCCCAAAGCCCAGACCCAAGGCCCAGGCCCAGACCCCTAGGCCAAGCCCAGACCCAGGCCCAGACCCAGGCCCAGACCCCTAGCCCAGGGCCAAGCCCAGGGCAAATGCCCAGGGCCCAGACCCAAACCCAGGGCCCAGACCCTATGCCCAGACCAGGGCAAGGCCAGGGCCAGACCCAGGTCCAGACCCCTAGGCCCAAACCCAGGCCCAGACCCCAAGGCCAGACCCCCTAGACCCAACCCAGACCCCAGGGCCCAGACCCAAGGCCCAGGACCCAGACCCCAGACCCCAAGGCCAAACCAGGGCCAGACCCCAAGGCCCAGACCCAGACCCAAGGCCCAGACACTAGGGCCCAGACCCCCTAGGCCCAAACCCAGGGCCCAGACCCCTAGGCCCAACCAGACCAAGGCCAGACCCTGGGCCCAGACCCCAAGGCCCAGGCCCAGGGCCACCCAAGGCCCAAACCAGGGCCCAGACCCCATGGCCCAAACCCATGGCCCAGACCCCAAGGCCAGACCCCTAGGCCCAGGGCCCAGACCCCTAGGCCCAGACCCCTAGGCCCAGACCCAAGGCCCAGACCCAGACCCCTAGGCCCAGGGTCCAAACCCCTAGGCCCAGACCCCAAGACCCTAGGGCCCAGGGTCCAGACCCTAGGCCCAGGGCCAAGGCCCAGACCCAGGGCAAATGCCCAGGGCCCAGACCCAAACCCAAACCCAGGGCCCAGACCCTATGGCCCAGACCCAGGGCAAAGGCCAGACCCAGGGTCCAGACCCCTAGGCCCAAACCCATGGCCCAGACCCCAAGGCCCAGGACCCTAGGGCCCAGACCCAGGGCCCAGACCCCAGGCCCAGACCCCTAGGCCCAGACCCCAAAGCCCAGACCCCAAGGCCCAGGGCCCAGACCCCTAGGCCAAGGCCCAGACCCAGGGCCCAGACCCAGGGCCCAGACCCCTAGGCCCAGGGCCAAGGCCCAGGGCAAATGCCCAGGGCCCAGACCCAAACCCAGGGCCCAGACCCTATGGCCCAGACCCAGGGCAAAGGCCCAGGGCCCAGACCCAGGGTCCAGACCCCTAGGCCCAAACCCATGGCCCAGACCCCAAGGCCCAGACCCCCTAGACCCAAACCCAGACCCCAGGGCCCAGACCCCAAGGCCCAGGACCCAGACCCCAGACCCCAAGGCCCAAACCCAGGGCCCAGACCCCAAGGCCCAGGACCCAGACCCAAGGCCCAGACACTAGGGCCCAGACCCCCTAGGCCCAAACCCAGGGCCCAGACCCCTAGGCCCAAACCCAGGACCCAAGGCCCAGACCCTGGGCCCAGACCCCCAAGGCCCAGACCCAGGGCCCAGACCCAAGGCCCAAACCCAGGGCTCAGGCCCTAAACCCAAACCCAGGGCCCAGACCCCTAGGCCCAGACCCCCTAGGCCCAGACCCCCTAGGCCCAGACCCCTAGGCCCAGACCCCCTAGGCCCAGACCCCCTAGGCCCAGACCCCCTAGGCCCAGACCCCTAGGCCCAGACCCCCTAGGCCAGACCCCCTAGACCCAAACCCAGACCCAGGGCCCAGACCCCAAGGCCCAGGACCCAGACCCCAGACCCAAGGCCCAAACCCAGGCCCAGACCCCAAGGCCCAGGACCCAGACCCAAGGCCCAGACACTAGGCCCAGACCCCCTAGGCCCAAACCCAGGGCCCAGACCCCTAGGCCCAAACCCAGGACCCAGGCCCAGACCCTGGGCCCAGACCCCAAGGCCCAGACCCAGGGCCCAGACCCAAGGCCCAAACCCAGGGCTCAGGCCCTAAAACCAAACCCAGGGCCCAGACCCCTAGGCCCAGACCCCCTAGGCCCAGACCCCCTAGGCCCAGACCCCCTAGGCCCAGACCCCCTAGGCCCAGACCCCCTAGGCCCAGACCCCTAGGCCCAGACCCCCTAGGCCCAGACCCCCTAGGCCCAGACCCTAGGGCCCAGACCCCCTAGGGCCCAGACCCTAGGGCCCAGACCCCCTAGGCCCAAACCCAGGCACTAGGGCCCAGACCCCCAAGGCCCAGACCCCCAAGGCCCAGACCCCCAAGGCCCAGACCCCCAAGGCCCAATACACAGCCCATTTCTGTGAGATTTATTGCTGTGGATTCTGTGATATGTTCAGACACACCGCTCATTACTGTGAGTTTTATTGCTGTGGTGCTATGTTATGTCCTTTTTTTTTTTTTGAAGGGGGAGAAAAGCTGTTAGAGGTTGAGGGGGGCCCTGGGGGGCCCCATCGTGAGGTTTAGTAAGGGGCCCCATCATTTCTGATGGCTGCCCTGTTCAAGGTGTCACTTCGGGTTTGCACCGCATGCGATGCTGTTTGGCTGTGATTTGAGGAAGTAAAACTGTATTTAGGCCGGCGTCGGATGAACGCAGTGAGCACGTCCGTGTTGCTGGACAGTTCAACGTTTGTCGTAGCATAGAATCAGGAGTAATAGAGACCCACACACTAAGTACGTGCGCACCGAACTGCGCATGCACCACGCATGTGGCAAACTGACGCAAGTTGGGCAAGAAAGTAAAACCGCTACCATTTAAGCGCAGAGTGCGCCACGTCCGCGTAGCGTTCTGTGAGATGTCGGACGCAGCGCATTTGTGATGTCCAGGAGCACCTTGACGCACAAAACGGCTTTTCATATCCCTTTAAAATCTATCAGTTTTCATATTTTTGTTTCCCAGAATTCCTTTTTTTTTCTTCTACGTCCGTCAACATAACCAGACTGTGGTGTCTACAGTAACTTCCGTCAGTACGTCCGTCCGTTGTGCACGTACGCAGAGTGCGCTCTGACTGCGTTCGTCTGACATTGGCCTTAGAGGACCGCATTTACAGAGGATGACCAAAGGGAACGAGTTACAGCTAAACGGATATATGATGGAAACGAGAGGTGTAGAAGGGCCCTGCTCATAGGAGCTGAAAATCTAGATTATTTTACACAATTGTCACACATGGGGTACTATTACATAGTGAACGCCAACTGTAGCGCTCAGATGAGTAAACTTTAACGCATGCCCCCATATTAACTTCCTGAAGCTATACCCATGAAACATTCATTGTGCTTGGGTGATTGCGCTGGCTTGTGCAAGCTTGCTGTACTTTGCAATACCTTAATCCTATATTTATCATTGGGAGTGCAAAGTTCTAGCTAATTACTGTACTGATGGGCTAAGGAAAATTTAGCGACCTCTAAAAAGCTGGTGCGAACAGATTCCTCTTTTGCAAAATCATTAAGCACGCCCCCAATACGGTACCTCTTATCCCACGGCGAGAACAGAGGCCCAATCCACTGCTTCTCTTGGCTGGGAGCAGAATGCGACTGGGTTCAAATAGTTCCCAGTCTCTCCATGATCACCCTGTGGCGCTGCGTGATCTTATGAGGGGCAGAGTGCAGGGCTTGCGCCCCCACCAGCACAACCCTCCATGGAATCTTATTGATTCCAGGAAGTGATACTTGCGGCGGTGCGTAAGCGCTACGATTGTCCGAGAGCAGTGCTACGTTCCAGGACAAGGTGTCGTGGTAGCGCCTGCCCCAGAATCGACTGCTCAAATGGGGATGCTATGGGAAACATGCAGGCGTAGGTTTTCCTCGTTGGCGTCCCCATTTTAGCATTGGGAAAGTAATGGGGCCCATGGTGTGGTTATACTGTCCTACACTATTACTTTGCTTTTTTTTATTTTTTGTGAGGTTTTCCTAGATTGGCAAATCCTATTAATGGATTTTGATGCATATATGCACTATTTAAGCATTCAGTGTTTGTAAACTAGGACTTTTTGCTCTGGATATGGTTTTCTGCTGCTGAATCTGTGGTCTATTAGCTCATTGCTGATACTGTAGGGATTAAGAAAACTGTGTGAAACAAAAGTGAATCTGACCATTTAGCCAACACAATGCATATCGATGGACTTTGTACATTTTAGGTGTCAAATTTAAACCTAGATTTGAAAGATTGACTTCTAACCGCAGAATGTGAAATTGGTTAGAAAAATCATTATTTTTAATCACGGTGTTTAGTTTGTGAAGTTAATTAAGCTATATAGGGGCTATTATATACAGTACAAGGTCTCCCTCTTTGTTCTAATATAGCCCCTCCTCCACTTAAACAACACATGACATTTCCATTTCACAAAAGGGCTTCTATTGAAATGCATTTGGTCGGTGCCTAAAGATCCTTAGAATAAAAATGAGTCAAGTAATCCAATTGTTTACACTTTTAGGATTAGAGGTTCAATGATGTATCCAGTCTTGATGGAGGATGGTTGGCGAAACCACAAAAAAATTGGCAAAAATTAGAATTACTATGGTATTCTGTAATTATGCTGACATGCAATCATTGAACTTTTCACCCCTGGTGTTATTTAAGCCTGACGAATGTCAAATGCAGATGAAGAACAAGCTCATTGGAATAGCCCCTTCATGTTCTAGGTGGACACTCAAGCTTTCCATATAAAGTATAGGGCACATTAATGTACAGTAAGCAGGCACAACATCACAGATGCAAACGGTTTGCGTCTCAGACAGAATAGGATGAGGTAACATTAAGCAGAGTGCTCTGCTGTATGGTTCAAATGCTCTGCTTAACGTCATGGTTGTTATCTAGTCCTAGATGTTTGTGGAATACAATGTCCACAATTCTGATCATCTGTTGCGTTCAAGGAATTCTGAGTATTGTAGGCAGTAAACATCTGGCGGGTGCAGTTTGATATGTGGTGGTGCCTGGTGGGTTATACTAGTACACCCCTCCAGCAGGTGTTGCGGTGGGACTCTCCTTCAGCCCACCCACACAGCTGACACATGACGAGCGTCGTTGGCTGCAGGGGGATGACCTGAGTTCCGCAGCAGCCAACGGCATGTGCTCTGACTACTGGGCGGGGGCACCCAAGTCAACAGGGCATACTAGTATGCCCCGAGTCTTCAAAGCCCACCAGTTGTAGGGATTTCATGTATGCCCTGTGGCCAGGAAAGGGTTAAAGCAGAATAGTCTTAGATGGTTTTGCCTATTAGAATGTCCTAAAGAACTGGCCTCTTGACTAGGTACTTCAGCTGTGACATACTCCCATTCTTGTACTGTTTAGACTTCAATTAACATCAGGATTAACCATTACAATGATATGGTGCCAGTCACACTCAGGTTTTTTCTATATGACATTGTGTTTCTGGCCTTTTACATACAATCACATTAAGACTGGTTAAATTTGTTCATCTAATGAATAAAACAAGCATTTACTCCAGGGAGCCCACCCAACCATTTTACTCTGTTTGTCTATAGTCAATGGTTTGTGGCTCATCACCGCTGGTATCTTGTGTTTGTGTATCCATCTATGTGTGACAGCTGTTCTCCATGGCTTTGCCATATGCACTGCACTGCCATTCTCGGTCGGTCAGCGTATATCAGTAGCAAGGGTGGACTGACAACTGTTGGAGCCATCGGAGATCATGGGGGGCCCACGTTGTGCCTGCCCACATAAAAGCAACACCTACATACAAGCGCTATTCATACGGAGTTTATTTCTTGCTATTTTCAAAATTAAAATCTAGTCACCGCTGTTGTGGCAGCCTTCACTTTTTGTCATCGTGGGGCTGGTATGGTGATATATAGCAGGGCAGATGCATATATAGTTAAAGCTGGTGGCGTGGGTCCCCACTGAAAACGCAGGCCTGGCCAAGCCTCATGAGGGCCCTCATGGGGCCTGGTCTTTGGCAGTGCCCTAATAGTCCACCCCTGATCAGTAGAGTGTCCCATGGCCTACGTTGAAGCTAGCCAAAATGAAACGGTGTTTGCTATCTGAATTGTTGCTCCTATAATATTGTCTGTTACACAGTTGAGTATATTTTTGTTACTTTAATTGTCCTGGCCATGATAGACACAGGTGAAAATTGGTATCATGTTTAACATCTCTCCTGTAGCTGCTTGGACTCTTCGTTTGACCGTTGCAATGACAAATAGGGCGCGATCTCAAAACCTTAATGTTATTCCATTATATATTGACATCACTTGTCTAGAGATGGATGTATGTATCATCATAGGTTTGTGCTCCAGGCCACTATTCTCAATGTAGGAACGCAGTAGTCAGTTTGTTAAACGTATTTTATAAAGCACCAACAAGTTCTGTAGCGCTGAACAATGGGTGAGACAGGTCAACAAATACAGTTGTGTTCAAATTATTCAACCCCCACTGAAATTGAGTGTTTTGGCCAGTTTGACATTGATTTTGATCATTCAGTCATCTTGCTTACAATTAAATCAAAGAGGCACGTGTAGGTCAGACAAATATAACATAACATTTATAATGAAATAACCACAAATGTCTTGTCTGTGCTCACATCATTATCAGTTTTATTCAACCCCCAAGTGACATTCAATCTTAGTACTTAGTACAACATCCTTTTACAGTTATAACAGCTTTTAAACGTGAAGCATAGCTTGACACAAGTGTCTTGCAGCGATCTACGGGTATCTTTGCCCATTTATCATGGACAAAAGCCTCCAGTTCAGTCACATTCTTAGGCTTGCGCACTGCAACTGCTTTCTTTAAGTCCCACCAGAGGTTCTCAATCGGATTTAAGTCAGGTGACTGCGATGGCCACTCCAAAATGTTCCAGCCTTTAATCTGCAACCATGCTCTAGTGGACTTGGAGGTATGCTTGGGATCATTGTCCTGTTGAAAGGTCCAACGTCTCCCAAGCCTCAGGTTTGTGACGGACTGCATCACATTGTCATCCAATATCTCCTGGTACTGAAGAGAATTCATGGTACCTTGCACACGCTGAAGCTTCCCTGTACCTGCAGAAGCAAAACAGCCCCAAAGCATGATTGACCCCCTGCCATGCTTCACAGTAGGCAAGGTGTTCTTTTCTTCATAGGCCTTGTTCTTCCTCCTCCAAACATAGCGTTGATCCATGGGCCCAAACAGTTCTAATTTTGTTTCATCAGTCCACAGAACACTATCCCAAAACTTCTGTGGTTTGTCCACATGACTTTTGGCATACTGCAGTCGACTCTTCTTATTCTTTGGAGACAGCAAGGGGGTGCGCCTGGGAGTTCTGGCATTGAGGCCTTCATTACGCAGTGTGCGCCGTATTGTCTGAGCTGAAACTTCAGTACCCACATCTGACAAATCTTTTCTCAGTTCCTCAGCAGTCACATGGGGACTTTTCTCCACTCTACGCTTCAGGTAGCACACACCAGTCGAAGTCAGCATCTTCTTTCTGCCACGACCAGGTAGCGTTTCAACAGTGCCCTTTGCCTTGAATTTGCGAATGATGCTTCCTATGGTCTCTCTTGGTATGTTTAACATCTTTGCAATCTTCTTATAGCCATTGCCCTTCCTGTGAAGAGTAATCACCTCTTCTCTTGTCTTTCTGGACCATTCTCTTGACTTCATGTTTGTAACCACACCAGTAAATGTCTAGAAGGAGCGGAGTATCAGTCATTTTAAAGCTGCCTAATTGGTGCTTATTATGCTTTATTGCTGCTCCGTGACATCCACAGGTGTTTTCAATACCTGATTGAAAACACTTGAATGAACCTCTGTTCTTCAGAGTGGTAGTCTTTAAAGGGTTGAATAATTGTGTCAATGAAGAATTCACAAAATAAACATTTACTACTGTATTAAAAAACCAATTGATGTCATTTTAGTTGCATATGGTTCTTTAAAAAGTCCTTGTAGGATTTCATTCTGAATACAATTACAAATGTACACTAAATTCCCTAAAACCCTTTACAGCATTGGGGGTTGAATAATTTTGAACACAACAGTAGGAGAGGGGGCCGTGCTCGAGAGTTTCCAATCTGAGAGGGGTGACACACTATGGGAGACAAGACTGAAGGCCTGAATAGCAGGGCCCACCTGGAATGAAAGGAAGATAAATTTATTTTAAAGGGGGCGAGGTGGGAAGGAAAAACACCATTGATCCAAGCATAAATGTTGCTTGGGGTAGCAACACTAGGCTGCAATATAGACAAAAGAAACAAACGAAAAACCACTATCCATTTAAATATCCAGAATTATACATGTGTACACACAAACAGCAAAGCGGTAAAACCAAACAGTCTAGAATGGGATTTGCTGTTGGTTCAGGGCACATACCTTCCCATGTATCCACCTGCCTATGCGAGTGTGCTGAAGTGCACCTGTGGAGCTGGGCATGTTACAATGTGACCGGCAGCATGATGAAGACTCTCCTGTTGCCGAATCTGTGTGGCTAAAAGGGCTGGGAGGGGCAGGGACCCTTTTTTGTGTGTGGCGCTCTTGTGGACAATACACCATACTGAATTCACTTTATTGCAGTCTTTTATACAGTATTTTTTTTTTTATTAAAAAAAAAGATGAGTTTGGAGTTTTAAAATAGTGTGTGTTACGAGACGCACTCTGGGACTTCCATTGCATAAAAAATAAATTTTATTAGAGATCCTATTAAAAATCACATGGGTCCGACGTTTCGGCTCTTGCTGAGCCTTTGTCAAGGTAAGTTAAACAATACTTCTTGCAACATTTATGCACACAAACCAAATAGGTAATGAACTCCCCACCTGTGATGAATGGCCTTACCCGGAACGTTCAGTGAGGACTTCTTTAACCCTTTGCCACGGTGCGCTAATGCTAATGGGGCGCTGGCTGCTGGTGTGGGTGTCATTGGCTGCAGGGGACGACCTGAATGGGCGGGAGCAGAGAGACCTATTGAAGCCAGTAAAAGACTTGCTATACCGCACTGCAGTTTCAAGGCCCACCCAACGCGACGACGGCCTAGTACCCCCCCCCAGCAGGAACAGGTTAACAGGTAAATGTATGAAGTAGGTGTTAAACGTTTCTGCTCAGAGCCGTTTCCATGGTTACAGTATACATAACTCTCCTACCTACCGTGGTGCTGTGGACTACGTCAACACCTGGCATATTACACACACCTGAATGCTCCTGACCAGCAAACTGCCAAAATGTTGCTTTTATAATGGTGGTCACCCTTACAGTTTATAAAGTGCCAACAAGTTCCATAGCACTGTACAATGGGTGGGACTGAACAAATGTACTTAATAGAAACGCAGAGAACAATGGGTGAGAGGACCCTGCTCAAGCGTTTACAAACTAAGTGGATCTTTCTGCTGCTAATCAAATGTCCTTTATTAATTGCGCAACACCCAACTGTTACCCTCTTAATTCCTATGGAAGCAGTAAGGGTGAAATTTTTCACCTTAATTTTGGCTTGATTTTTGTTAACCCTTTCCTACCGCGTGGTATACTATGCCGTTCGTGAGGCAGGCAGGCCTTGAAGATGCAGGGCATACTGGTGCGCCCCGTTGACTTCAATGGGCTGACTTGGCCCCTCCCCATACCCGCCACGAGCTGTTGACTGCCTGAACTCAGGCCATCCCCCTGCAGCCAATGAGGCGCATCAGCTGCATGGGAATGCCGCATCAGAAGCTCGCGGCAGCACCTGGCAGCGGGGCGTACTAGTACGTTCTGCCGGCATTAACCCCCCTCCCGCCCGTTGCCACCCGCCCGTTGCCACCCGCCCGGAGTTGGGATTAAATAAATCGTGATTTTATGTAATGTCTTGTTACTGAGGTTTTATTTACCTAATTTTAAGATCTTCCGCGGAGCAGATACTTTATGTCACATGTAAAACCATAGAATTAAAAGGTGGACTTTATTTTTCACATGATTGTATATTCACAAAAAATCCAATTAAAGTAACCTGGTTGGGGGGGGCCCATGTACTTGTAAATATACACAAATACGCATAATCCAAGGTTATTTGAATTGAATATCTTTAGCCTTTATCTTTTGTTTTTAAAGAAAGGTGCTACCTACTAACTCTGAAGTTCAAGTGGAGACAGCATGGGGTCTGTGTACATTTAGGTGAACTTGAAGTGTTAAACCAAGGTATGGTTGGCTATAATCTGTTACCTGTAAACACAAAACAATGGATTGCTTAGCATAATGATCCTTTATAATAGATATGCGAATACCCTTATTGTTTGGACACCAGTGCATCGCTTTAAAAGATTGAGCTTCAATAGAATATATACGTCTCCAAATATGAAATGGAGGGCACACTCATTAGGTTTACATCAATAAAAATGGGCTGTTTCGTCTCTCACCTGAGCCATTATCAAGCTTACAGTGTAAGTAACAATGGAGATTTAAGGCTGGGTTCACACCATGGCGCAGCATCGCGCAATGCGCGCATACAAAAACGCGCGAACGTGCGTTGCAGCGTGTTCGCGGCTATGATATGGCCGCAAACACGCTGATAACTGCCCCAAAGAAGCTCCCGCACTTCTTTGGACGTAGGGCGTTTATCAGCACGTTCATGCGCGCTGAGAAACGGGCAGGTGTGATAGGGAATAATGGTATTTCACTGTTTGAGCGTTTTACAGCGCGCAGGTGTGAACCCAGCCTAAAGACTGACAAACTCCCCTATCCTGTTGCTCATTGCAATAAGACGCCCCATCCGGGTGCGTCAAGACTCGGAGCAGGAAGTGTTTGCATCAACGCACCCGACATAATGTTGTGCGTGGTGCTTACAATGTTATGACAACCATAAACATATATCGTAAAGTCTGATCTATGATTTAAATAAAGGGTTAAAAACCATATCCTCAAGCTAGGAGGATCTCCAGAGTAAAATAAAGCACCATGATGTTTAGTCCTTTATGTAAAGCAGGAAAAATGTTGCACAAAGGTCCTTTACCTTGAGTTGGGGTCAGCAGAGCGTATATCAAATGTTACATTAGTACAAGAAATGCAATGTGGTATTAAATTTGATCAGACTTTTGATCAGTGGTGAAGTATTACGTTAGGAGTATTTGGGCTTTTGTGGGCTAGATTTAGGGGGACTTGGTGTATACCTGCCCTTTTAAGGCCCTGTTCTACATGTCATTCCCATCCATATTTCTCTACCCACTCCTGTGTATATATTGAACATAACGTTTCTGCCATATTAAAAAGCAAAGGATTTTATACCCATTAGGCTTGCACTTAGAATAAAGTCCGAGTAGGTGCAAATATCAAGCTCCTATTTAAACTCTATTATTAAAAAGCACCCCGAGCTCACTAAACCCACCTGGACCTATAGCTTATATACGAGCTAATGGTTATAACCAATCCCATGCTGCTAGGGACTAGGGTAAATGATATGATATATGGATACTATGTTAGGAATTATCGGATAAAAAAAACCATATACGAATTAATTTCATTTAATCCAATTGGCGACATGGGCTTTAGTGTGAAAATCAAAAAGGATTCCCGTTTAAGCAATTTGGTTGCTCTGTCCCCTATTATGGTGGATCTTTTTTTCATCTGATAATTCCTAACATGGGTAAACGATATTCATATGGATACTATGTTAGGAATTATCGGATAAAAAAAACCGTATACGAATTAATTTCATTTAATCCAATTGGCAACATGGGCTTTAGTGTGAAAATCCAAAAGGATTCCCGTTTAAGGCTAGGGTCAGACGAACGCATTTTCGCGTTGTCTGTGAAAAAGTGCGTTCGAACGAATGGACGCATTTTTTCACGGAGTACACGATAGCGGTCATACGATGCGCATTTGCATCCGTGATTTTGTACGGATCATCAATAAAACACTTTGTGCATCTGGACGTTATGTTGGCCGGACATTAGCAGCGTCTGACGTCTCCAAATCACACACACACGCCGCTAGCGGGCGCAGCGCACTCTGTACGTCAGTACTAGCA